>OY744610.1:4953676-5286789 GCA_963556255.1 Allolobophora icterica | reverse complement strand
TTTGTTATTACTTCTTCCATTCCCATCTGATTTCTCACCTCAATCTGATGACCAATAATTAATCCCTGCCGAAACAACTCCTCAATCAGTGGACATCTGTTCAGGGTTCACCTGTCATGTCTCCTAAATAAGCAAGAATAAAACAGAAAAAGAACTTACGAACGACGAGTAACTTGGCGCCCGTTTTGTTTGTACTATTGGCACATTGTCCGATGTACAACCCAGCTGTTGATATCGGATTTCCATTTGTTGTCGCGTCCTTGATAACTAGACCGGTCTGGTTAATGGCGTAGAGCCCAGTCAACGTGGAATCCCTATAATTGTTGACGTCGCTGATAGTGTAAGTGCTTAACTCATCTGAAGTTGGTTTAACCGTCCATTTCACGTTATTTGGATCAGTTGATAGATTCATGATTGTATTCAGCTGTCCTTCGTAAACAGCTATATTCATGAGATTGGGAAGACACTGGTAACCTAAAAACAACAAATTCCGTTGGGTTGATGGTCTTCGCTGGACGAATATACAGCACGTTATAAATGTAATGATTGTAACGGCCAATTTATATAGCACCAATTCATGAAAGACACTTCAGCAGAGGAATTACAAATCTAACCAGATGACAATGCAATCGAAAAGAATGGTCTTCCGGCGCTTTGAGGTAAAGAGCGGATGAGTAGTCCATGCCACAGAGCCTTAAGTAACTTATTAGAGGATGGAGCGACCACAGCAAAAATTTCTATGGTGGAAACTGGCTAACGTCATAGGCTAGTGGAACAATCAAGTTGCCTCGTGCAGAAGAGCGGACAAATCTGCGACCAGGAATGAAAAAGAATGAAGCGAAAACCTCCTTAAGGTAAGATGTAGCACAGTCTGCTAGATAATTATACATTAGCAAATAGGATTAAGATCTTCAACCCAATACTCTTTTGCATAGGTAACCAGTGCAGATCCTTTCCTATCTTGCCTTTTCATTTATTGTAGTGCTACCCTTAGTTAACACCCTTACAGCATTCTTAACATCTTTAACATCCGTAAATATCCGTAACACATCCTGAGGGTAGCCAAATAAAACTTTACCACAACCAGTGATTGCCACAAGCTGCCTGTTGTCAAATACCCAGTGCAGCAATTTTGCAACAAGTCATCATTTGAAAAAAGATACAATCCAAGGCTGAATTAAATAGTGCGCGTCTTATTATGCACGTGTGTACGTAGGCATATAATAATTAAATATCATGCAAGCGTGTACATAGATATGAATTTTGCTCTTGGTGTTTAAAATTCAGCAGCGATTGTGACTTAATCAATAAACCCATTTCTGTGGCGTCTAGCCGTTCGCTGCACTCCGCTGTTGGAACGACCCCCCTCCCTCCCTCCCTCAATCAGATCTATGATGCTATCTGGGGTCTTTTCCCTCCGTGGGCTTCCACGTCGACAGCGTCTCTGTATGATCTATAATGTCTAGAATCGCTTTATACATTTCCAAATACCATACAATGCAACAATGTATGCCCAATGATGTATGCATGTGAATGTATGTAAGTATGCCTCTATATGCATATATGCGTACATATTCATTATGCATACATCTGTGTATGTATGCCTATGCGAGTATGTACATCTAGGCATATATGTCTCAGAAAGCATGAATATATACACAAATACAAATATAAGCATGCATGTGTCTGGAAGCATGTTAGTATATATAAATACACTCATAGATTCCTAGGTTTGCACCTGTGCATGCCTGTGAATGCATGTACGTTCACATGTGGTATGTATTTATGCAAGTACGAATGTACGCATGCATGTGTGCACACATGAATACGTTTATGTATCAAGACGCCTAATGTAGTGCATTGTAAGTATCTCACAAAATCCCTCCACCTATGACTGACTACCTAACAGCTACAAACAAGTTCATCTGAATTAAGACAGTGTTCAGTATGTAGGAAATGTATGCCTGCATGTATATGAATGTATTCTTATACATGTACTCATGATTATATATCTGTACCTGTATGCCAGCATCAATGTATTGAAGTATGTATATATGTGTGTATTTCCACATTTTTGTAATTTCAAAAGTGCACTTTCGGATTTAACGTCTATAACATTGAAAATCGTCATACTGATCTTAAAATATCTAACAAAGGAATTTCCGTGAAAACTTGAAAATCTATTGCGCAAGGATCAAAATCTAGCAGAACAAAAGAGGTAAAAGATGAAAATGATGTGCAATGAACTTACTGGTGACAGTTGACATCACAGGCGACGTGGTTGTAGTCATCGGTGCAGTAGTAGTCGTTGGTGGCGGAAGAGAAGTAGTTGTTGGAGGCTGAGTGGTTGTTGTGGGTGGAAGAGTAGTAGTTGTTGGAGGTTGAGTAGTCGTTGTAGGTGGAAGAGTAGTAGTTGTTGGAGGCTGAGTGGTTGTTGTAGGTGGAAGAGTAGTAGTTGTTGGAGGTTGAGTGGTTGTTGTAGGTGGAAGAGTAGTAGTTGTTGGAGGTTGAGTAGTCGTTGTAGGTGGAAGAGTAGTAGTTGTTGGAGGCTGAGTGGTTGTTGTAGGTTGAAGTGTGGTCGTTGTCGACGGCAGCGTCGTTGTTGTTGTTGTTTGACCCGTTGTTGTAATTGGACATGCTGAAAAATATTGAACAGATGAGCTTCAGAGTTTCAGCTTAGATATTTATTTGCATTTCTTTGGATTACCAAAAAGACTTATTCTCGGCCGTTCTGAATAACTCAGGTCACGTTCTCCATGGTCTGCTTCCCCCTGTGAGGGTGTGCACTTATGATCCCCCCCCCCGCCCGCACGACCGCGAAATCCCCAGAGCCGATATGATAACCCGTAGGGGTTTCATCACAAGAATGTTATACGCCTAATCTAAACTTAATTAGTTAAATCTAACCTTATTTCATCATCTCCTAGTTATCACTATTTATCTTATCTATTGGTTTCCCTTATTTTGTTCATTGCGCCTCATATCGCATGCTTGTGTTTTGTAAGCCGCAGTGCGTCTGCAAGCGGTTCAATAAAGAACTTACTTACTTACTTACTTACTTACTTATTTCATCAAACAGTTTACAGCGGTGTATATTTTGAGAAATGTACACTACTGGGATCAAATCAGCCATGGGTCTAGTTCATGACCTTTTTTGGAACTTGTCTCTATGAAAATGTTTGATGACCTTTTTGGGAATTCATCTCCCGAAAAAGTTCATGACCTTTTTTTGGTAATTCATCCCACTTTCAAAAACTTTGACGACCTGTTTTTAGGAATTCGTCTCTGGGGGGATTTTACTACTGGGGCAAATCTTAAAACTCCTGCTACATTTGTCCCACTAGTTATACTTTAAACATACATTGCCTGGGACAAATCAGCCTAACTACTGGGACAAATCCCAACACTACTGGGACATTTGTCCCACTAGTTATACAGTTAAAATATGCCCTGGTTTACAGGAGTAAGCATAACATAATTTATGCGGTCCAGGAAGCTGTCATTTCTTCAGTCACATTGCAAAGTCATTTTAGTTTTTAATCAATTTTAAGACAAGAGAAATTGAAGCAAGGAGAGGACAACATTTATACTATATCGGTGGCAGGGTAGATATAGGCTTTCTGCGGAATAAAGAAATCTATATAACAGCTGTTATCAAAATAATTATATAACAATTTCTACGTATTCTCCATTTATTTGAGATCAAAATTACATTTCTCATGATTTCAGACAGTTTGCAAGTTATATCGAGCGTTATTTCACAAAGACTTTTAGTCGATAGCCTTTTGCAAATCTTCGTGCAAATGATCTATAAAATTAATGTTACAAACTTTTCAAATGTTCAATGGCTTTGTTTAATTAATCTTAAGTTTTTATGCACACTAACCTGGTGTTGAGCAAGATGCATTGAACTCCGGCGCATTCGTTGCAATATATGGATATTGGATGGCAGTTGGTGCAGCAAAAGTCAGTTCGCATTCATAGTTGCCAGGACCACCATTGACGTCTGTAATTGTTGATTCTGCATAGAACACATACGGGTCAATCCTCTTCCTCGGAAGCGTATACGATGCCAAGAAAACTCCATTGAGTTTCCAGGTAACAATCGGATAGATGGGATGAAGACTGCTGTCAGCATAAGTCACGTTGCACGACACATTGGAAGCATAATCGAGGGGAACACAGGAACACAGTGGACCTGAGCCTGTAAGAATCAAACGTTTAAACGATAATCAATTATTTATTGTCTTAGCTAACTCAGGATTGTTTATGCTGTTTCTTTCGTGGTACGCAACAACAGGGCTTTTGATAGTTCAAAGTCATAGTCGGAAACCGGGAAAAGTAGAATCAACAAGTAGTTGCACATTCGGCGTGTTGAATGGATTCGGTATAAAAAAAACAGACTTGCCATCTGGATCGTATATGAACACTGTGCACATGGCTCCCTATCACTAAGCCGCAGAATTTGTTTGCCTCGCCATTTGCATAGTCGTAAGTTTTCAGAAACTAGGTTTGAGAAAACATGTATCTGAAGCCTTTCAAATAATTTCGACGTCAGGCCTGTCACGAATTCTACATCACATCCAATATAATTAAATTAGCTAGTAACAAACTTTCCTTTTCGAAACGCGAATTCAGTTCCCGTCCACGATATGGTTATCATTAGAGATCAATTAGGCTTCTCACTCTTCGACGAGAAGTGTAATTGCAGTTTTCTCTTTACAAAAATTAACTGGGAAGTTAAAATCAATCCTGAACGCACAACTCCAATGTACTGTATAATATTACCAGTACCCACGAGAGAACCTGAGAGAAGCAAATCGCGCTTAATCTCTCTTAATTCGTGCATGACCGCCCTCAATTTGAGCTCCTTCATAAAACACTGCGTTTACGAAAATATATTGAGAGAATATCAACAAAAGAACACGAAAGATAACCTGAGGAATAATTACATGACTTCGGATGTCCTCTTTTCCTGTCAAACTTTCAAGTTAGTACACAAGTTCATGCCTATCGGTGACGGCTAAGCTCTTAAGGCGTCTTCTAGTGTTTCCATCCTATTTCTGCACAACCTCTTAACCACACTCAACCTCTCAAAACTGACCATCATGCTACTGACCCGTTCTTACCTCAGCGTACAGCAAAAGTTTAACTAGCAAAGTCCTTTGCATCTGCGGTTCAAACCAGTTTGACCTACATAGTGTCACGAATTACCCTTAGCTGAATTCTGTGTGTAACTATAAGGGTATAAATCTATAGTTCTGTGGTATATTAACTCCGCCACTGCTCGTACTCTGGCAGTGCCAGTCCAAAGCCTGGAGAAAGGAGGAGGGCGACGCTAATCATCTTTGTCATGACACAGCGTCGTTAAATAGCAACTAAGCATCTTAAGTGGACCTTGTTTCAAAAGACCAAACCTTCACAAAATTTTGAGAGAGAATTCGTCACGGAGCGTCGGTAACAAGTGAAAATTGCTCAATTTTAAATAAATTTATCAATTAATTCTGTCAGATATACGAGAGCAACAGCATCGAATCTCTTCGAAGAAGACACTTGTTCTACGCTTGCCTGTCGTCCAAAAGGATATGTGGGCAACAATTCAGTATCTTGAAGATTGGGAGCGGTGCTCAAGTTCTACTCCCCAAAGATTTAGGCCGACTCTAATTCTTTGGCGTTGTAAATCGTCCGAAAATTGCAACACATTTTCTTAGTTCGTAGAGTATACACATACAAACACCGCGTTTACAACTACCATAACAAAACAACTCCAAGATTTCGTGATTGATATATGTCAAAGATTAACCCTGGTCAACCCATTTAAAAGGCTCTCACGGGACGTGACAATCTGCTCT
This sequence comes from Allolobophora icterica, assembly GCA_963556255.1. Taxonomy (NCBI): domain Eukaryota; kingdom Metazoa; phylum Annelida; class Clitellata; order Crassiclitellata; family Lumbricidae; genus Allolobophora; species Allolobophora icterica. The sequence continues at coordinate 5,280,937 of OY744610.1, read as the reverse complement.
TTGGATGTTGGTCGGGTGACCGTTACGTTTGGTTAAATCTTTCTCTGCATTTTACTACGGTTTTGCTTCTTTAATGCACCTCTAACTCCTCGCCTCAATCTGATGATCATTAAACTCTCCTCAAACAACTCCTCAATCAGTGGACCTTTGTCCACCTGTCATGTCTCGTAAATGCTAGAAATGTAACGTAAAATAAAACTACATTTAAAACTTACGAACGACGAGTAACTTGGCGCCAGTCTTGTTGGTACTATTGGCACATTGTCCGACGTACAACCCAGCTGTTGATATCGGATTTCCATTTGTTGTTCCGTCCTTGATAACTAGACCGGTCTGGTTAATGGCGTAGAGCCCAGTCAACGTGGAATCCCTATAATTGTTGACGTCGCTGATAGTGTAAGTGCTCAACTCATCTGAAGTTGGAGTAACCGTCCATTTCACGTTATTAGGATCAGTTGAGAGATTCATGATCGTATTCAGTTGTCCCTCGTAAACAGCTATATTCTGCAGATTGGGAAGACACTGGTAACCTAAAAACAACAAATTCCGTTGGGTTGATGGTCTTTGCTGTCTGTGATTATAAAATATGTCGTAATTGTAATTATAACTGCAAATTTATATACCACCTATTCACGAGAGACTCGTCAGAGGGACTCCGAATCTAACCAGCTGAAAAGAATGGTCTTCAGGGTCTTGCAGAAAAGAAGCAAATAGGACGAGTAGTTCATGTCGCAGATTCTTAGGAATAATTGAAGGAGTATGTGCAGACTACAACACGTCTATACTAGACCGTGGATGTCCGGGCTCATTGATCAAACTAGTTGCTTTGCACAGCAGAGCGGTTACATCTCCGACAAGGCATGGAGGAGACTGAGAAACAAACCTCTTGAGGTAAGATGATGTCACTGTATGAATATATGGGATACGGAAATTTCGCCCCCGGAAGAATCGCCCCCGGAAGAATCGCCCCCGGAAGATTCGCCCCCGACATTTCGCCCCCGGGAAGATTTGCTCCCCGGAAGTTTCGCCTCCGGGATCTATGATGAAAATGAAACTAAGACTAGAAGCTGGATTAGCGATGAAAATGTAACGAGAAGACTTGAAGCGGGATCTATGATGAAAATGTAACTAAGACTAGAAGCCGGATCGACGGGGGCGAAACTTCCGGGGGGCGAAATGTCGGGGGCGAATCTTCCGGGGGCGAATCTTCCGGGGGCGAAAAGTCCTAGAACCGAATATATGTATATACGCCTTGTTTGTATATATGCCAAACACGTTAATTAAAAACAGTTTCCAGTGTGTGTGTGTGTGTGTGTGTGTGTGTGTGTGTGTGTGTGTGTGTGTGTGTGTGTGTGTGTGTGTGTGTGTGTGTGTGTGTGTGTGTGTGTGTGTGTGTGTGTGTGTGTGGCGATCGTGGTGGCGTCTCTGACGTGTAGACACCGAACATGCCTATCGATGTGCCACTTAGGCCTACAAACCTTTTCCCAGCTGCCTGATAGCTGTGTACGCATCGCCTCTGAGAGGCTCTAAGATCCGCTATACAAGTGCTCTTTACATTACATTAAATTACATTACATGTACAGATGTCAGCATCTATGCATCGACGTAGGCTATTTTTGTATGTGTGCATTTGTATCTTTTCGAAATTCGCAAATGCACTAATGAATAAAAGAATGTAACATTAAAAATCATTTTATTGACCTAAAAAAATCTTGCAAAGGCGTGTCGGTGAAATCTTGAAAATGCACTGTGCAAACAGTGAATAATTCATACTATTTTGCAAAATAACAAAACAAAAGAAGTAAAAATGAAAGTGATGTGCATTAAACTTACTAGCTACAGTTGACATCACAGGCGAGCTAGTTGTAGTCATCGGAGTGGTAGTAGTCGTTGGTGGTGGAAGAGAAGTAGTTGTTGGAGGTTGAGTGGTTGTTGTAGGCGGAAGAGTAGTAGTCGTTGGAGGTTGAGTAGTTGTTGTGGGTGGAAGGGTGGTAGTTGTTGGAGGCTGAGTGGTTGTTGTAGGTTGAAGAGTGCTTGTTGTCGACGGCAGAGTCGTTGTTGTTGCCGTTGTTGTTTGGGCCGTCGTTGTAATTGGACATGCTGAAAAAATATTGATCAGATGAGTTTCAGAGTTTCATGACTTTAATTTAAATGAATTTCTTTGTATCAGTTTAAAAGGAAGCACAACACATCAATGAAAAACCTCTAATTTTTGAGTCAGAATGTATATTTTAGGTTTTAACTTAAATGTATACTTCATAAACTCAGGTAAGCAGACGATTGCGCTGAGGATATATAAGTGACAGTTGATCTAAAACTTACTTTCTATTCACGTAGGATCCAAATTACATTTTTCATAATATCACACTTTATTTCACAATCTTTTCATACGCCTCTGTAGTTCATATCTAACTGCAAATATTACTTTATCGATCCTTTATGCACACTAACCTGGTGTTGTGCAAGATTCATTGAACTCCGGCGCATTCGTTGCAATATATGGATATTGGATGGCAGTTGGTGGAGCAAAAGTCAGTTCGCATTCATAGTTGCCAGGACCACCATTGATGTCTGTAATTGTTGATTCTGAATAGAACACATACGCATCAATCCTCTTCCTCGTAAGCGTATATGATGCCAAGAAAACTCCATTGAGTTTCCAGGTAACAATCGGATAGATGGGATGAAGACTGCTGTCAGCGTAAGTGACGTTGCACGACACATTGGAAGCATAATCGAGGGGAACACAGGAACACAGTGGACCTGAGCCTGAAAGATAAAATAGTTCAACCAATAATCAGCCATTACAAATTCCTTATGATGCTTCTTTCTAGATGTTAACAGTGTAGACCGTGTGATAGTTTCCAGTGATATTTAAAAGCTGTGAAACGCTTTAATAATCCAACGATGCAACAACTGCTTAGAATTTTGAAACGCGCATAATCGTCGTCCGTCTGATATTGCATTACTATCAGATGACTAGAAATCTTCAACATTCGGTGTGTTCTAATTCAACCACTTTATGTGTTACCTTCGTGGTAAAATGGTTCAGTAGAATCGTATGCAAAGGGGTATCATAATCGTAATAGTAATTGTAGGCCTAATCGTAATCTCCAAACTTTTAAATCGCCACTCGAAGGCCAAGCGCAGGGAGTCGGAGTCCGGTTTCCGGAAGGCCAAATCAAATCACAGAGGGTTCCAGAGACTAGTCCAAAAGAGGTCCAAGTCTGATTTCCAGGGTACCAGATCAGGAGAGGTACAGCATCTGGAATACTGAGTGCATTTGGAATGATGACCTTTGCAACTGGTATACGAAAGTCTACTGCACATGACATTGTATCCCTGTTAGCAAGCACCAGATATTGCAACCTTAGCAAATTCACAGGCATAGAGTTTCTAGACCATTTAGACTGGTCCAAACATGTTGTTCAAAGCCTCTGAAATAGTTTCTACGTTGGGCCAATCAAGATTTCTGCAGTCGTTTCCATGATTTGTATTTTGCTATTTGTGAATTTCGTTATTGAATGTTATGAAACCCATCGCGCATCATTTAACAATTTATACTTAAGTGGGATCAATTCATCTCACCCATTCTCACTAGAAAAACACAATAAGAGAATATTATCACGTTTTCTCTATTTTGTAGTCAACGTTTCGAAACAAGACAGACTTAAAATAATAATTATCTTTCATTTCTCGTTGTGTTACAGACGCCATTACATCGATTATTCTCTACGCTGTTTCCCTGCCCCATAGTATAATTAAGCAAGTATGTAAATGACAACCTCCAGTGACGTAATTCTGACACTCTCGAAAAAACAAAAAGACAACCTGAGGAACAATTATCAACTTCGGATGTCATAGGAAATCACAACTTTCAATTTAGCATTTTAATTTCAGGATTTTTATTCAGGGCTTAATTCTCTGGGCATGTTTCTTGCTAGCGCACACAGCGCATGCTACCTCTTAACAACTCCTTAACCATAATCAAACTGTCAGCATTAAGCGCCACTTTAGTAATGCTAACGATATCTCTTCCATCTTCCTTTTAGATTAACCAGCTGCTTTTGAGACAGTAGGCCTACTGAAAACGAGTCCCTTAGGTTCAGAGAATATCTAGGCAATTGCGCCATACCGGCATAGACCTACATAATATTTCATTATTTGCATTTGGTTTTCATAATTTTTCTTCTTCTCGACTGTGGTATTAAAGTCTAGATAGTCTTAAAGAAGTAGGCCTAATGTAACTTCTCTTGTTTCGACTCTCTTAATGCCGGTGGATTATCCTGTGGCTTTGATACACTCACTCCCGGTCATATTCTATGAATATGAACCGTTCATGGTCCTCTTTTAAATCAATTTACTCTTCAAATTACAAGCCATCTCTACCTTATCTGGTTATCTATTTATCAACACACCTAAGCATTGCTTGCTCTTCTCGATCTTTCTCAGGCACACACAATCACTTTCCTAATCCAATCACCAAGCAGGGGCGGATCCAGGGGGGGGGGGCAATCCGGCCATGGCCCCCCATTTGAAATTTGTCTTTATTTACACAGGCGTTTTATGGGCATTTTATGATGCTTACACAGGCGTGCCCCCCCCCCCCCCGTAGGCGTGGATGAGTCAACTGTACACGCACAGGACTGAAGACAGAAAAAAGGTTAATGACTAAAAAAAATGTCATCAACTTTTCTTGGGAGATGGTAGGTATGTAAATTTTTTTGGCCCCCCCTTGACAGACCTTCTGGATCCGCCCCTGTCACCAAGATATGAATGACTTTAAATTTTCAATATCGCATCGGTCGAAAAACTAAATTTCAATTTTGAGCCTCTATTAGTACCTGAAACTTACATAATGTCCTACTCTGTTTTCGGCACATTAAACTATCTCAGCTCTTTAATTTTTCTGTAGTCCGCTATAACTTGCTTAATTCCTCTGGCTTTTGGTAACGTACTGCCAGAGAAGTTGAATAATGAGTGTACGCCGTCTGCAGTTGGGTATTTGTGTCTCGGCGGAGGAGCGACGCAAGACTTTTAAGTTACCTCGATAGTTAATCACTGGCGGCGCTTCGATAATATATACCGATCTGCAGGCGATGAATATCTCTTTTACATTCACCAGGTGGCTCCATTATATAGTCGGGTGTGTGTCATCTTCACCAGAGACAGTTGGACGTTGATTTTCTCTTGGGTCGCGGATGCCACCGCCTGTTGCTGCTCCACACCACGATATGAATTGGTCCAGCGATTTCGTCAACGTGCGATTGGAAATTGTTAGCTGGGAACAGTTTGTGCCTATGAGTCCACTTGCGTGCACTCAGTTTCTGTGCACTGGTTTGCCTATTGGCTACATTTCTGCGCTTCATGAACTTGAATGAGAAAGTATAAAATTTTAACTCAACTCAAACGAGAAGCTTATCCACTATCGCTAAAATACCAAATATAAAAGAAAGTATAGCCTAACGGTAAAAATACCATATATAGAAGTAAAGTATAACAGCCAAAGAACTTACGAACGACGAGCACTTTGGCGCCCGTCTTGTTAGCACTATTGGCACATTGTCCGACGTACAACCCAGCTGTTGATATCGGATTTCCAGTTGTTGTCGCGTCATCGATGATTAGACCGGTCTGCGTAACGTTGTAGAGCCCAGACAATGTGGAATCCCTATAACCGTTGACGTCGCTGATAGTGTAAGTGCTTAACTCATCTGAAGTTGGAGTAACCGTCCATTTCACGTTCTGAGGGTCAGTTGTTAGATTCAGGATTGTATTCAGCTGTCCCTCTCTCACAGCGATGTTCTTCAGATTCGGAAGACACTGTGGGCCTAACACACACAACTTTTGTTCGATTATCATTAAAGAATATTTTCGTTGCTAGGATTTTGCTTTTAGGCTACCCAGACATTTTGCAATTAAAATACATAAACCCTTTAACTAATTGATGAGAGCTGAACGGGAATGGGCCTATGCCCACACTGGTTCTTGTCGCAGAATACCATCAGTCGGATGTGCAACGGATCAATAGCGTAGTATTTTCTAACAAAACTATTTTACCTGTGAAAACTACCATGACCCACTGAATTAAGCAGCGCAAGCCTATATTTGCAAGTTTTTGCATGGGTATATGAATAATATGTCTGCGCCCATGCATGTGAATGTGTTTATTCTGCATGTAACATTCTTAATGTACTTCTTTATGCTTATATATTAAGGCATTCATATTTGGAAACATGCTTGTTAATCCAGTGTGCATGTATACATATAGGCCTAGATACACAGATATGCATTCCTATTTATACATAAAAACGTAGGCATGCATTCACTCAGGTATTTTGTTCCGGATATTTCTATAGCGCCTCTCGAAGTCTACTACTACTCAGAGGCGCTCCCAACTACAGCATTTGATACTGTGCTGGAATTTTCACGCCGAAGCGCCACGAGCAATTGCGAGTGAAGGACTTGCCCAAGGTCCGTACGCAGTGGCTAGAGTGGGATTCGAACCTGCAACCCTCCGGTCACAAGGCGCCGAACTTACCACTGAGCCACCACGCCCCTTAAGGTATACATATAGATACATACCTGAGTGAATGCATGCCTACGTTTTATGTATAAATAGGAATGCATTTGTTTGCATATGTATGAATTTGTATGAATACACGCACACTGTGGTATGATTGTTTACATGCCTAGAAATGTACGCAATATGCATGTGTGTGTCAATGTATGCTTCAATGTATATCTATGATTATATCCAATGGCTGCCTCAGGGCGAGCCTAAGGGACTGCTCCTCTTTTTCTTCTTCTTCTACCTGGAATGGGCTTCCGAGCGCCGTACGCTGCTTCTCTCGGAATAACTCATCTGCTTTCTTCTTCAGACTCCCAAGTCCTCTCTCTTTAGCCGTGGCTGGGCTGGGAGCGCCTCTGAGTAGGTCACTTGAAGAGGCGCTATATAAATTTCCATCATGAATGAATGAATGAATGAATGCATCGAAGCATCGATGCATTGAGTTTTACTTGTAGATATGTATCCCTGTGTGTGCATGGTTATGGCAACTTTGTAAAAGCAATTCTTATTTAAGTCGAGAACAATAGAAATGATCTCACTGAACTTAAATGTATCAAACTGTTTGCCATTGCGGACAAAAGCATATCGGTAAACAATGAGGAAGTAGTTTGTCTATTCTCCAACACAACAAAAAAAACGTTAGGGAAAAATTTACAAAGTTGTATTATTAACTTACCAGTCGTAGTCGACATCAGAGTCGACAAAGTTGTGGTTTCTGGTTGGGAACTACTCGTCAGTGTAGGGGTGGAAACAGGTGATGTGGATTGGGGAGATTCAGTCGAGGGCACAGTAAGGATCGTCGAGAGTCGAGTGGTAGGTGTCGAGGGCAGATTGCTAGTACTGGTCAGTGGTTCAGTAGATGTCGCTGATAGACGTCGAGTGTCTGGATGAAGGGTCATTGTTGGTGACTGAGTGGCAGAGGCAGTCGATGGTTGAGTAGTGCCAGTCATTGGAGGAGTAGTGGTCGTCGTCCTCGAGGTGGTGGCAGATGGAAGAGTGATGGTAGCCGTTGGAGGAGTTGTGGTAGTCGTTGGAGAAGTGGTGGTGGTTTGCAGTGGAGGGGTTATAGTCGTTGGGGTAGTCGTTGGAGGAGTCGTGGTGGTTGTTTTTGGAGGGGTGGTGGTTGTTGGAGGTGTGGTAGTGGTTATTGGAGGAGTCGTGGTGGTAGTTGTTGAAGGAGTGGTGGTGGTTGTTGGTGGAATAGTAGTAGTTGATGGAGGTGTGGTGGTTGTTGGTAAAGTGGTGGTAGTTGTTGGAGGTGTGGTGGTGGTTGTTGGTGGAGTGATGGTGGTTGTTGGTGGTGTGGTGGTAGTTGTTCGTGGAGTGGTGGTGGTTGTTGGTGGAGTGGTGGTAGTTGTTGGTGGAGTGGTGGTGGTTGTTGGTGGAGTCGTGGTAGTTGTTGGTGGAGTGGTGGTGGTTGTTGGTGGAGTGGTGGTAGTTGTTGGAGGTGTGGTGGTAGTTGTTGGTGGAGTGGTGGTGGTTGTTGGTGGGGTGGTGGTAGTTGTTGGTGGAGAGGTGGTGGTTGTTGGTGGAGTGGTGGTTGTTGTTGGTGGAGTGGTGGTGGTTGTTGGTGGAGTGGTGGTGGTTGTTGGTGGAGAGGTGGTTGTTGTTGGTGGAGTGGTGGTGGTTGTTGGAGGTGTGGTGGTTGTTGATGGAGTGGTGGTGGTTGTTGGAGGAGTGGTGGTAGTTGTTGGAGGTGTGGTGGTAGTTGTTGGTGGAGTGGTGGTAGTTGTTGGTGGAGTGGTGGTAGTTGTTGGTGGAGTGGTGGTTGTTGTTGGAGGTGTGGTGGTAGTTGTTGGTGGAGTGGTGGTGGTTGTTGGTGGAGTGGTGGTTGTTGATGGTGGAGTGGTGGTAGTTGTTGGTGGAGTGGTGGTAGTTGTGGGTGGAGTGGTTGTGGTTGTTGGTGGAGTGGTGGTAGTTGTTGGAGTGGTGGTTGTTGTTGGAGGTGTGGTGGTGGTTGTTGGTGGAGTGGTGGTAGTTGTTGGAGGAGTGGTGGTTGTTGTTGGTGGAGTGGTGGTGGTTGTTGGTGGAGTGGTGGTGGTTGTTGGTGGAGTGGTGGTAGTTGTTGGTGGAGTGGTGGTGGTTGTTGGAGGTGTGGTGGTGGTTGTTGGTGGAGTGGTGGTAGTTGTTGGAGGAGTGGTGGTTGTTGTTGGTGGAGTGGTGGTGGTTGTTGGTGGAGTGGTGGTGGTTGTTGGTGGAGTGGTGGTGGTTGTTGGTGGAGTGGTGGTAGTTGTTGGTGGAGTGGTGGTGGTTGTTGGAGGTGTGGTGGTGGTTGTTGGTGGAGTGGTGGTAGTTGTTGGAGGAGTGGTGGTTGTTGTTGGTGGAGTGGTGGTGGTTGTTGGTGGAGTGGTGGTGGTTGTTGGTGGAGAGGTGGTGGTTGTTGGTGGAGTGGTGCTGGTTGTTGGAGGTGTGGTGGTTGTTGATGGAGTGGTGGTGGTTGTTGGAGGAGTGGTGGTAGTTGTTGGAGGTGTGGTGGTAGTTGTTGGTGGAGTGGTGGTAGTTGTTGGTGGAGTGGTGGTAGTTGTTGGTGGAGTGGTGGTGGTTGTTGGTGGAGTGGTGGTAGTTGTTGGTGGAGTGGTGGTGGTTGTTGAAGGTGTGGTGGTTGTTGGAGGTGTGGTGGTGGTTGTTGGTGGAGTGGTGGTAGTTGGTGGTGGAGTGGTTGTGGTTGTTGGTGGAGTGGTGGTAGTTGTTGGTAGAGTGGTGGTGGTGGTTGTTGGTGGAGTGGTGGTAGTTGTTGGTGGAGTGGTGGTGGTTGTTGGAGGAGTGGTGGTAGTTGTTGGTGGAGTGGTGGTAGTTGTTGGTGGAGTTGTGGTGGTTGTTGGTGGAGTGGTGGTGGTTGTTGGTGGAGTGGTGGTAGTTGTTGGTGGAGTGGTGGTAGTTGTTGGTGGAGTGGTGGTGGTTGTTGGTGGGGTGGTGGTAGTTGTTGGTGGAGTGGTGGTAGTTGGTGGTGGAGTGGTGGTAGTTGTTGGTGGAGTGGTGGTAGTTGGTGGTGGAGTGGTGGTAGTTGTTGGTGGAGTGGTGGTAGTTGTTGGTGGAGTGGTGGTTGTTGTTGGAGGTGTGGTGGTAGTTGTTGGTGGAGTGGTGGTTGTTGTTGGTGGAGTGGTGGTGGTTGTTGGTGGAGTGGTGGTGGTTGTTGGTGGAGTGGTGGTGGTTGTTGGTGGAGTGGTGGTAGTTGTTGGTGGAGTGGTGGTGGTTGTTGGTGGAGTGGTGGTGGTTTGTGGAGGTGTGGTGGTAGTTGTTGGTGGAGTGGTGGTGGTTGTTGGAGGAGTGGTGGTAGTTGTTGGTGGAGTGGTGGTAGTTGTTGGTGGAGTGGTGGTAGTTGTTGGTGGAGTGGTGGTGGTTGTTGGTGGAGTGGTGGTGGTTGTTGGTGGAGTGGTGGTAGTTGTTGGTGGAGTGGTGGTGGTTGTTGGTGGAGTGGTGGTGGTTGTTGGTGGAGTGGTGGTGGTTGTTGGTGGAGTGGTGGTGGTTGTTGGTGGAGTGGTGGTAGTTGTTGGTGGAGTGGTGGTGGTTGTTGGTGGAGTGGTGGTAGTTGTTGGTGGAGTGGTGGTAGTTGTTGGAGGTGTGGTGGTAGTTGTTGGAGGTGTGGTGGTAGTTGTTGGAGGAGTGGTTGTGGTTGTTGGTGGAGTGGTGGTCGTCATTGGGGTCGTAGTAGTCTGGGGTTTGGTGGTTGTCGGATAATTTGTTGTAGTGGCTGTTGTAATTTCTTTTGTCGTCGTTTTCTCGGTCGAAGTTGTAGTGGGATTGGTAGTTGTTTTTATTGCACTAGTTGTCTGAGTTGTTATTTTTGTGGTTGTCGTTGATTGCGTTGTAGTTGCACCGCAAACTGAAGCAATTTTAATAAAACTGTAGGAGTAAGAGTTACGTTTCTTTAATTGGTGGCTGTTAATGGGAAACCTTTTGTGGCCACTCACCTCAGCGCCAAAGTATTGTGTTAGTGTAACACAGTCTTAATGCTTTACCGTTGTGGAGCGACAATACTTACATTGATAACCAACGTTAGGTCTAACGTCGTTGTTGTCGACATTTTGGTTTTACTACTAATTGCATCACAATTACTTTTTAATATTTTATTTATTTCTATGTGTAAGTGTTAAGGGAATTATTGTTTAGCATCGTTCCATCTGAAACTTGACTGAAACACACTATGTGTGAGCTTAAATGATGCTAGTGTTTACTATAAACGAAAGTTTAATATAAAGATAGTTTTGAGATAACTCAAAAAGCCACGACTGTATGTCATGTTTAATAAAAAATAACTATATATCTTTTAATTTTCTGATAATAATGTCTCTAATTTTAGTAAAGTTAAGCAAAATTATATTAAAATTAGATGATTTTGTTTTCCATGAAACTCACAGGGTGGAGTGCAGATTGCGGAGAAGGCGGGTGCATTCGTTGCGAGATAGGGTACCGAAATGCTCTGCGTTTTCGTGAATGTAAGTTTGCATTGATAGGTTGCTGGATCGTTGATGCTGGTTGTGATGGTTGACGTTGATGTGTACACACCATTGACTCTCGTCCTCTGATTCAGAGTGTCGTTCTTAACGAAATTGCCATCTGCTGTCCAGGTTATCTTCGCATACATCGGGTTGAAACTGCCGTCGGCATATGTGACGCTGCAGCTTATGTTGTTGCTTGTTGAATTGATCGCTGTGCAGTTACACGTTGGAGGTGCGCCTGTAAAATATACAATGAGTTATGAATAGCTGGTGAGGAAAAGGTAGACGATGATTAAGGGTAATGAGAAACGTTAAGTAAGATATACTGAAAGCTTCGATAAGGGGCCATCCATATATTACGTACGCAAAAACCGGGAAAATTGGACCCCTCCCCGTTCGCACGCGTACTTTTTCAAGCCCCCCCCCCCCCCACCTGCGTACGTACAGTTGACGCACCCCCTAAGACCAGCTGCAGAATGCGTCATTTGCACAGGTCCAGGCAGCGACTGTTTGCACTTTAGGCCAGATTGAAGGATGAGTAATCCATGGACTCACAGCTGAGTTGTGTGATAGTTTAATAATAGCGTTCAGAGGTAATGTGGCATACAAGTGACACCTCTCCCACAGTCCTACTTCCTCTGGTAGTACCAGATAGCTGGAAAGACTGAACTCTAGCTAACTTGAAGGTGGAAGGCCAATCAATTTGCGTACGTCCATTATCAGTAGACCCCACCCCCCGCCCCTTCGCAAGCGTACGCAAGTACATGCATTTCGGTTACCCCCTCCCCTCCATGAGTACATACATGTGATATAGGCCTATGGATGGCCCCTAAGAGTATTACAGCTATTTAAGCAAGTCAAGAGACATACCTTATAGGCCTAATTAAATACTCCATTTGTCAAAGACACCAGAGGTTTGTAACCAGAGCATTGAATCATTTTTTATTAGGAAGTTACCAAACAGTATTTTTGAAGGTCAGATATTAAGAGACCAATGCGGACATTTTTAAAATGAGAAATTCCAGCGCAGAAACTAATGGATCAAACCACGCAAAACAAGAAGCTTGAGAGTGATTATTAGGTAATGCAATACCCTTCAGGCAATAACATTACATTTTCAGATGTAGTAGAATAAAAGATTCAGAGACCAACTTCAAAGCCGCCAATAGAGGAGAAAAAGTAGTATCAAAGTTTGAGTTGCTACAGCAACTTCTTACAAGTTGCATACAGCGTTCACAGAACTACATAAAGGCTGTTTTAGGTTAACCGTGTGAATTGGTTAGTGAAGTAACGTAGTAGACACCGACAAACCTTCGTCCCATATTACCACGCCCTTTACATGTGAATGTGATTTTAATAATTTCATGTAATTCTACATTTCTGCCCACATTGCTGCCTTTATTCGTGGTTCTCTTTACTGGTTCCAGCGATTTCAGTTTAAAACCCTCACCCTCATGTGCAACTGCCTCACTGGTTCTGCTCTGTCTTACCCAATAAATGTGTGCAACCTATCTTCCCGTGTCTCTCCGCTTAGAGCTTCTAGCTCTCTCTTTCCTCCAGTTCCGTGGACGCCTAAAAACTTCCTTTTTGCCGGTGCTGATGCGGGTTGAGAGCGCCTCTGATCCGAGTGGCGCTATACAAGTATTCGGTTACAATTACAATTACAATTATAAACAAGAGTAGGGCCTATATACGTTTACTTACGAACGACGAGAAGCTTGGCGCCAATTCTGGTGCCAGCACTGTTTTGTGCGACATATACGCCAGAAGTCGTTATCGGAGGAACTGTTGGAGACGATTGATCCACCTTTATGTTCAGGTTAGTCTGGGTGACGCCATAGAGGTTCGTTAATGTAGGCGCAACAGTATCGCTTAAATTTGTGATTTTAGAAGGAAATAGCTCATTATCAGTTGAGGTAACAGTCCAGGATACTGGTGTTGGACCGTTGCAATTCATCAGCGTATTCTGAGTTCCCTCGTAGACAGCCTGATTTATTGGCGGAGTCGTACACTGACCATGGACACCTGGAAGAAAAAATCAGTGACATCAACTCTTCGCAATCAACTGCGAGCTATCAATTTAGCTTACATTATTTTTGGTATTTCTACGTGACTTCTCCATCTTCCAGCATTCCATTGGGAAGCCTTCACTAACTTCTTCTTTCTTCTCTTCCATCAGTTTCCCGACGATGAGGCTCTTAACTGAAGATGGCAATTGCACAGAAGACATCAAAAGAAGATGTGGACTGGCCTGCGCGGCATTCGGAGGATTGAACAAAATGTGGAAGGCAAAAAACATCTCCATCGGAACCAAGATGAGACTATGCCATGCCTTGGTGGAACCAGTGTTGCTATATGGATCAGAATGTTGGTGCCTGAAGAGAGAAGATGAAAGAAGACTATTGGTAACAGAGATGAGCTGGCTGAGGAGAATAAGGGGCAGAAGTAGAAGGGAAAGAATCAGAAATATAACAACAAGGAAGGAGTTGGGCGCAGAGGTAACGGTAGTAGAAAAGATACAAAAAAGAAGACTTACTAACTTACATACCCATAATCACTTTGAATGCCGAGTCATAAAATGCATATTGCTCAGATCCGTGAAAGGTCTTACACTGGCTTATCTTTTCTCAGCGTATCTCTTCATCGGTCTGGATGTGTATTTCGGGGGCGGCGACCGCTTACTTGCGGGATCTCTGCCTTGTCGCCGTCTCCTTCGGTATGCCACCCATGGCCTTCTGGCTGTTCCTTTTGCCCATGCAGCTACAACGCAGCACCGGACTTTCTCTGTTACTTGTTCTGCGACATGGAACGGGCTTCCTCTGGAGGTGCGTTGTTTCCGTTCTATCGGCTCCTCGGTAATTTGCTTTTTACCGCAAGGTCCTGGGTCGGGAGCGCCTCTGAATAGAGAGTTCGAAGGGTCGCAATATAAATTTCGATCGAACCATACATGTAGATTGATTGATTAACAATGCGATAAGATATGATGCAATACAGTGCAATCTTTAAGACTGGAATGCAGTGGTATGCTTTTTTAATTGGTTGAGACTTTCGAAGGTGCACTTTTGTCTTGAGGTTATAGAGAAGATTGCTCGTCTTGTTTTGTTCTTAGTCTAGTGACATTTGCATCACAAAGGAATTCCGTCAGCGCCTTCCTAACTTCAATAAACGCTTCAATGCACATCAAAGAGTTAACGCCTTTTCTGATTGTGATCTATATAACATTAAGTTTCATTACAAAAAAGCGTGACCGAGTGACAAAGGAAAATGCTGGGTCTGATTATATTTATGAAATGTTGTCTACAAGGCGTCTGTTACAAAACGTCACAGAGATCTATATTTAGCATTAAGGGAATTCGACTCTACTGGTTATCAAAAAGAACACTGCTCCTGCATAAACCCTATGCGAACAAACAATGCTTCCCTTGTTTTTACTCCAAGAAAGCATCAATACAAATGCCGTACAATGATGACTACCTAAAATTAACCGATCATCAGGGGCGTAGCAATCTGTTGTGCAGGTTGTGCAATGCACAAGGGCCCCCGACGGTCAGAAGGGCCCCTGGCAGCGAGTAGAGTCATTTTTAGCCTTAAAGTAAATCTACATGTAGGCCTACAGCAAGTTAGCAACAGCGTACACAGTACTACACACTCAAATGACTCCACTCAATAGTTTTATTGGCTGAATCTGAAGCAGGAATATATCATACCGACATTTCGCTTGCTTTTCCAACTCTGCTGTTGTCATCTCGCTCAAGCTTTCGTTCGAAGTTGTCAATGAGATCAACCACCTTCGAAATTGCACAACTGTTACTCGTAGATTATGAGGCTATGCTATTTCGTCTACATTCAGTGATGTCTGCACTGCGTACAGTGCCTCGGCCTACATGTTGCCTGTGACTGTTGCGACATGTGAAAGATCATTTTCAAAATTGAAGCTAATCAAATACTATCTACGAAATACAATGTCAGAAGAGCGGCTGAACGACTTGGCAATGTTTTTGATAGAAAATGAATATGCCAGGAAGCTTGACACTTCAAAAGTAGTAGATATTTTTTCGCAAGAGAAGGCGCGCAAAAAACGATTCAACTTTTTCGGAATTTTCGGAAACTTCTTTTTAGACTACCGTAGACTAAATACTTGTCTAATTTGTTAAATTCATTATTTTTCATCATCCAACCCAACTGTTTTACAATTTGACAGAATTTAAGTGTGGATAATTCATATTTTAGCGGTCATAGCAGATGGAACAATGTTTTTAGTTTAATTATTTTTAGTTCAATTTTCTATGCTAGCCTGGAGATATAAAAAAATGTTTTACTATAATAAATCGGAGAAAAAATAAAAATGTAATTATTTAATTATTATCTAACTGGGGTGCGATTTATGATATTTGCATATTTCTCACGGTGCGAAATAGGCCTATGCAAATATCGCAAAGCGCCAAGCGTTTATTGCACAGCGTAATTTTTTGTTTCAAATCGAAGGGGTACAAGGGGCCCACCGTAGAAGCTCTGCACAAGGGCCCCCAAAAACCTTTCTACGCCACTGCCGATCATCACAATGTGTTCGCATA
Source organism: Allolobophora icterica (assembly GCA_963556255.1). Classification (NCBI taxonomy): domain Eukaryota; kingdom Metazoa; phylum Annelida; class Clitellata; order Crassiclitellata; family Lumbricidae; genus Allolobophora; species Allolobophora icterica. Next base: position 5,265,353 of record OY744610.1, on the reverse strand, counting down.
GATCCCAATTTGTTCCGAAGAAAATCAGGTGACAATATTCTGCATTACATACAAGCGCCCGTTGTGCAGCTTATACATCGATACTAATGAGTAGAGCGTTGGGTTTCTGATCCAACGATTGCCAATTTGAACCTCATGAGGGACTCCGTGTGATGATCCTGAACAACTCGACTCGCGCCTCAATTTAGAATTCCATACTTTGCGATAAAAGTTCCATAAAAATGAAATAAAAGAATGGGAATAAAATTTCCTTTTCTGAGGTTAACAATTACTTAATCGTAAGCGTAATGGTAATCTCCAAACTTCTGAAGCGCTACTCGAAGGCCAAGCGTAGGGCACCAGCCTATACACGAGCGTTTAAATCGCCACCGGAAGCTCCGAATGCATTTGGTGAAATTAGAGATGGTGAGGCTGCTAACCCACAAAAAGCCTCTGTTGGTAGTCTAAGCTTATGCCTCTCCAGAAAAGTAAAATTCAGTTTGCCTAGTCCATAAATAACACTTTTAACACTTTCTATCTATACATATAATATCCATATAATGTCCGTCTGTCGGGGGACGCTACGTCACAAACGTGTTCTGTTCTATTGTGAAACATAAACCGTTGTCTTGACGACGGCGGTCTTGACGATGGCGATAACCAACGATACATTAGGCCTATAATATGACGTCATAATATGACGGGCAAATACACTAGTTTATTTATATAACGCTAACTAAAGAAATAGTATTGTCTTACAAATCAATAGCCTATTGACGTGGTTTGAATAGATCGACTTAAATTCAGTTCAGTCTAAATTAATTGATGTTCTTATGGCCATTGTAGGTGCTAGTCACTTCATACATACAAGTACTTTAGAACTACTCACCCTGTTCCAATGAAGATAGTATAAGTAAACTGATTGCCACTTTAAGAATCATTTCCCTATTGCTGCCGTCGGCCATGTTGGTTCAGTTCCTTTGCTCATAGGTTTCGTCGATTCCGTCTTTTCACTGTAAAAATATATTAAAAGCGTCAAGTGAAAAACTCGGAGGAACAACTTTCAAAAGAAGGAACATGAGAATTTCTAGTTTTATACTTGGCACAGCAAACAAAATGTAAATGCATAAACGCATCATAGCATCACATAAATTATTTACATATCCATGCATCAATACACTTTGAACACTTCAACGACGAAAATGTACTAAAAGTGACTGGGAAGTCAATGCAGCTCGTCGTTAAATTGTTAATATGGAGGGTTTTAAGTTCCTGACAAAATAGCTGCACCTATGGCTAATTGACAGACCTAAAATGCGTTTTTACATGGTTTGCTAATCACGCTGCAAGAAAAAAATATATATCGAACTTGTAAATTCCAAGTTTTGTTGCTTCGTAATTACTGGATAAACGATTCAGAACTCTTACTGTGCATAAATCTACACAGCAAAATACATTTACCGAATCTGAAAAAATCATCCAAGGTATTTCCAACTTTGCCTGATTAAGTGTTCGCAAATATTGTCGGAGAATGACACTTAATTCAGCTGTTCATCAACTTAGTTGTCGAGCAATATGTTCAGGTCATTAGATTATGCCACTAAAGTTACCGTTCGTGCTCAAAGACATTTCAGAAATGACAAAGTTTAGGTAACAGCGTTTTGTAAATGCAACGAGTTCAGTCATGCGCCAAGTGAAAGGCGCCATTTCAATTGTGTTGCCTGTTGACAGTGCAGACCTTACGTTATAGCCCGACCATTAATACACATCACACCAAGTTGAAATACGCCTGCCCTGCCCACGATTCGATAAGTCATATGGCGTCACTTTTGAGCAAATGTGAGCAATGACTTGAGCTAGAGGTTATGGTTCACTGAGTTACATTTTACACCCCAAGTGGAACCTGTTCTTGAAGTCCCATGCTCAAGGCTAAATGACTAATGCAACTCGATCAAGTAAACAGTGATTGACGCCAAATTTTTAATTGTCTTGGGTGAATATATGAAGTGGAGTACAACATATCGTCAGTGTATCAGTATACGCCTTCGGAAATTGGTTCTACGCCACTATATTCTTGATCACATTGTATCTCGTACTAAACGTTGCGACAATCCATTTCCATGATGTCTGAAAGCCTCTACCACATTTCCTCAGCCATCTACAAGGGTCTGTCTCTGGTTACACCAGCATTGCCATGTGTATTAGTAGGGTCCCATGTGGAAAAATGGGCCCTATATATGGGCTCCGCATGGACATCCTGGCAGGGCTAGGGCTTTCTAAACGGACGGCCGTCAACTCGCTGCTACAGAGAAAACCGATATTCTCTCTCCAACAGACTTAAATGGTTTTTTCATTGACTTCCTCGTATGATGTTTGAAGCTAATAATAACTAGTACATTGCTTCCCGTAGGATTTGCTAGATTATGCCTAACTGAGCAAATTGAGTCATTTCGGAATCCATAATTTCTACTTTAAGAAATATTCTTAAACTCTGAAATGGACCTGTAATTTCTTCATCAAAGTCAAATCAATAAAATCTGAAACCGAGTTCACTATTATAGTTTGCCATAGCAAACATTATTACAAATACCTACATAAGATAAAACTTACATATTGCTTAGAGGTGCATATAATTGTAGAACCTCGTAGAAGTGTGAAGAACAGCCAAGCGTAAGGTATATTTGATGAGTTGATTTCCACATTCAATTCCAAAGATAAAGACAAATAACTAGGCGATGAGTAAATGTGAGTTGAAGATGCACAAAACTGACCGTAAGTGTAAATTTTTTTACCTAACTTAATCGTGTCTCGTTACTTCTATGACGTCATTCACAATGGTCAAAACACGTCAACACTGTTAAATATGCACAAAATTCTAACTGAACAATGTTCAGACGATTAAATGGGAACAATTTTACAAGGGGCATTAAAGCAATTCTATACGGGTGTGGCAGTCAAAACAGTTCATGAATTGCTTGCGCACAGTATAATATAAACTGCATACGCAATGCTTATTGTTGTTCGTCTGCTGTCATGTTATTGTTTGGACGTTGCAAAATACGTCTCTTGTTGATGGGCGTTTAAAAGTGATGGCCTATGTCGTCGATGTGTTTAACGTGGCGTGAAAGAACCTCGCCCCAAGACTTGCTATGCTTATTCTTTGACATTGACAAATCTGTGAAGACTTTGAAGTCAGAGTTTGAAGCCTACTGTTCGAATGCATATGGCTGTCTTGTGAGCTTCTCCTATCCAATCGTGGTCTAATCTTCCCTCCCAACCTACTCGGCATTTAACGTTGCATATTCGGACTCCATCTACTGTTGAGTCACATCCGATTTTTCAATTTAAAAGATATTAGTATTTGGCTGTTTTTCAGACATTTATAACAGACATAATTTTAAGCGTAATTTCTGTGTTCCTGTCTCCAGACGATTAGAGTGGAATTTGTAGGGAAAGATCAAAACTTACACCTAATCTAATTGTGACAGAAATATGGAATTTAAGCTTAATTTTACTTGATGTACTGTATGATTTCAAATCGTGTGATTATGAATTAGATTTCGTATTAATGGTTCATAAGTAGGTTTGTAATTTTTGAAAAGAAACTATCAGACAGGATCATACAAGCACTAGCGGCGATTTTGTTTGACAGGTGGGGTGGGGGCACTTTAGAACTAATCTGGTCAAAAAGAGTTTTGAACTGATCTGGTGAAAAAAGAGGTGAAAGATATTTTGGGCGCTAACGCGCGACAAAACACTGCTGACCTTTTTTGCTGTTTCTTCAAAATGTGGGGGTCAGATGTATTGTAGTTTCAGTTTAACTCCTTCGCTGAGACGGCCTTGTAATCCCGTGTGCGTCATGTATGTATGTTTATACGTATGTATGCAGGTATGTATGTATGTATGGATGGATGGATGGATGTATGTACGTATGTATGTATGTATGTATTTATGTGTTTATGTATGCATGTATGTATGTATGTATGTATGTATGTATGTATATATGCATATATATATATATGTATGTATATGTGTATATAACTATATATGTATGTAACTAGGTATGTATTATATGTATGTGTGTATATATGTATCCATGTATATATGTATATATGCATGTATATATGTATATGTGTAGGTATATGTATAATTGTATATATGTATATTATGCATGTATGTATATATGTTTGTATGTATATATGTATATTATGCATGTATATATATGTATGTGTGTATATATGTATGTACTATATATGTATGTATGTATATATGTATGTGTATGCGTGTATGTATGTATGTTTGCGTGTATGTATGTATGAATGCATGTATGTATGTATTTATTTGTGGTATATGACCAGGGCATCAAATGGGTACCTATAATTTCTTTTACGTGACATACTCGTCCTCCGCCTATGGCAATAGCATTTCTATGACGAGACATACTTGTCATCCGCAGCGAAGAGGTAAACCGACGTTGTGTCATAACAAAGATGATTAGCGTCGCCCTCCTCCTTTGTATCCAGGCTTGGGACTAGCACTGTCAGAGTACGAACAGTGGCGGAGTTTCGGTCAGATGTATGGTGTGTCCACCCACTCTTAAAGGTGGGGAGGGTCTTGTCCCCCTCGACCCCCCGGCATCGCCGCCCATGCATATAAGTATTCTGTAGAAGTGATTTGAAGAGTCAGAAGGCAGTTATTTGAGAAACGTTATTGAATAGGTTATAACAATATTATTGTGATAGCTAGGGTGACCACATTTCCTTTTTGTCATTCCGGGACGCCACAATGCTTCCAATCTAAGTCAAATTCATCAAGGAGCTGGGTGCATTGGGGCGAGCGCTGTACATGTATTTGTAAGATTTTAGACCAAAATTAAACATTTTTTGAAGTTGTTTTAATTAGAAAAAAACCAGCAAACGAGCCAAAACAATACAATTTGGTCAGTTTATTGCTCAAAATCAAAATTGCTTAAAATTAATCAAGCTTCAAACCTAGATATTAAAGACTTGATAAAGTGATCAGGCCTATGGGGCCATGTTTTAGGCGATGATGTACAATGTTGTACAAACATCATCATATCACTCCAATCCTCAAATCACTCCTTTGGCTAAAAATCCGAGAGTGAACTAACAAAGTCCTATCATTAACCTACAACTCCCTGCAATATTCCCAGCCCAAGTACCTCTGTGAATCCTTCACCATCCAGGCAATCCGCTCCACCCGGTCATGGGCAGCGATCCAGGGAAGGGGCTCGAGGGGAACAAGACCCACCTTTGAGAGTGGGGACCACTGGGGAGGGGACACAGTATACAGTTGTCCACCAAGTTTGAAGAACACTAAAAAGGTCCCAACAAATTGTTCACCTCTTTTTTTTAACCAGATCAGTTCGAAAGTTTCCCGTGTCCCCCCCACACCTGTCAAACAAGATCGCCGCCAGGACGAGATATCTCAGTGTTTCTCGACCTCAAGTCACTACTCATCTCAGGTTCTCCAACCGAGCCATACTCAACATAGCACCACGCCTCTGGAACGATCTCCCCTCTGAATTCCGTAGATTCTCGGTTTATATTCCTCTATCACCCCGGGGCTTTCCACTCAAAGCTGAAATCTCACCTTTTCAAGTACTCCTACCCTGACTCATCTGATCCTCCGCCTTCAAGTTCTCGCCTTAAACTACACCCGCCTTGACAGCTGCTCTGCTTCTCTCTTGATCTGGCCCTCTGGAAACCGTATTCGGACCTCCTTTGGCCTACTCTCTGGAAACACCCCCTGCTTTGACGTAACGCTTGTGAGCAGGCTTGTGTCCTGCACTTGGCCTTTGAATGGCGCTTTAGAAGTTTGGAGATTACCAGTACGATTACGATTAGATATCATAGACATATCAGCCTCTATTGCAGAATGTAGACCCATATAGTTAGCCATACTCTTAAGATTACATGGTACCGCGGATTTGTAAATTTTGAACAACGCTGCATATTAATTTTGTCGATGTTGTTATATTTTTACTTTCTTATTATTGGAATATCAAAATATAAATAGCAAATTCTACGCATTTAATTGTAGAAAAAATTCATTCCGGGACATTTCATTGTCCCGGAAAGGACGTGTCCGGGACGCGGGACATTTTTTCAAATTCCGGAACTGTCCCGGGCAATCCGGGACGTGTGGTCACCCTAGTGATAGCTATACTGAATATTTTGAATTCTTGATTTATTTAATTAACAAGCCGTAGGTAGAAAATCGACATATAATCATTAGTACAGTAGAAAAAACGAAGATGCATTTTCTAAATTTAGATTTGGCTGCATCAACGTATAATCCAGCAAAAAGGAAATTGAAGATATCCTGCTTTTTGTGCATTAGTAGGCCCCTATTATCCAGCACAGCAAGGCTTATAACTATCACCGATTCGATGTACCAGGATAAAAGATGGCACACCCGTACAACACACGTGCGCAGCCGAACAATGACGTATTCACGAGTGTCGCATGCATAATTCCTCCCTTTGCTGCAACGAAATAGTAACTCCGATGCATAAGCAGAGGTTACAATGCTTCTCGCTCTTTGTGCCCATCCTATGTTTGCAAGCCGCTTTCTCACGCTGCTTTGAAGAAATAACTCTGACATGTGGACGTATAGCGTGAATAGAACTGCGTAAACAGTTTGAACATTGAGCTAGAATATAAAACAGGGCGTTGAGCTAAGATGATACGCGTCACTGGACACACTTCGATGCGCTACGGGTCTCTTAAGATTGTAACTTGCACCGTTAAGATGCAGCAAAAATACGATAATACAAGTATGATATTCTTGGTATAAACGTTTTTTTTTTATCAGTACCAACGTCAGCCGAATCCTTTCTATGCTCACACAATCAAATATATCTTGTGTCGCGCCAACAAATAAAATGCAGTGTCAATTTCTTATGAGTCTGGATTGTTAAACCAATGTTACCGTAAAGCGCCTCTCAGCTGCCTAGGCCAGAGTTACCTGCGATTCTATCGAATTAGGAGAATAGTTGCTTCTCGTGTACTTGGTCCAAGAGCAGTATGGCTATCATCCATGCCCATTGGGGATACTGATAACTGCAGGTTTTTTTATATATCAAAAGCGTTGCGAAGTAGTTTGTCTCAGTTGACATTCAGCAGTTATGACATTGCTCTCTATGAATCTGCATTTTGTTTGTTCCCTTCTTTGCCTAGGCCCTAGGGTGTTGACGTTTGGGTGAGGACTTGTAAGATTGCAACATTATCTTGTCCATTGTCATCCGAATACATAATTAATACAGCATGCGTTACATCATTTTATCATTACTAATTAATAAAGAGTAGGTTGACGTTATAGGGTCGGCAGGGGGGATCCAGAAGGTTTATCTGGGGAGGGGGGCCAAAAAGAATAAAAAAGAATACATACCTGAAAGTTTGTGCGGTTAGTGACCAACGGACCAACGAAAAAAAATTCGGAATTCATCTCCCAAAAAACTGATGACCTTTTTTTAGTCATTAACCTGTCCAGAAAAATTCATCTCTACGTCTACGGGGGCAGCCACGTCCTGTGTAAATGGGGGGGGGGCATTTTTGCCATTCTCCTCGTCTGCTTCCTCACGGGGGCCCACGTCCTCTGTAAATATCAAATGGGGGGGGCATGGCCGGATTGGCCCCCTGGATCCGCCCCTGAGGGTCGGAGAAGAGGAGAAGATGATCCTTTAAATTCCGACGGTTGCAATACCCATGGAATCCTTAATTTAACGTTGTACACTGTTAATCAAGGTTTGTTAAGGCGAATTTATTGACGTAACTTAACCGATCTGAGAACTACTGAGACAGTAGAAAAGGCTTGGCATATGGATATATCAGAACGCTCAGCAGACCGTTAAGGCATGTTAAGCTCCATCGTAAATACCGATTGCCAGCACAGCATATTTGCACTCGGTCTGAGCTAACACGACTGAAAATCAAACGCCAGTTTTCATACACTCTAATTATTATTACGGTATCAGGATAAAAGCTAGTCTAATATATTTATATAAGTTTAATCATAATTATAATTACACTATCGTATATAATACGCCGATGATGGTTTTGTTCACAGTACGAGATTCAGGTATTATCCGCCGCTGCTTCGTGATGCCAGGCTTTAGCTACTGGTGCGTGATAAACTTGTTCCAACATTGGGCGAAATACACCTGACTTTATTGCTAACCTTAAACGCTTATTCGTTTTGTTTTCCGAGTGTGCCAAAGTTTAACACAAAATAGTGACTCATTATGGACAGGGGCGTCTATACCCTCTAAGTCATTGGAGCAACTTCCCCTTTCCCCCTCTTCTTCCCCTTTCCCTTCCTTCCCCCCTAAAATGGTGGGGCACACACACTGACAGATCTTGCCCCCCCTATTTCTTGGATGGAGCATTTGCTCCAAGGTTTCTATGGTGTAGACGCCCCTTTATGGATTAGACCTGGGTACAGAACAAGCCAGTTAGTTTACGAGTTAATGCTTAGCGTGTCGTTTCGCCATAGCTCCTTACCAATTGCAAGGTGCTTTTCTTCGTTACACCTTATTACTTTTCGCCAATATCAATTAAAAAGTCGGTTTTAATATAAAGAACTGCAGCGGAACAAGTGTGGGGTGCGTCTTTGAGACATCAGCTCAGAAGGGCTTAAGGGTAGTTGCAGCCTCAAAAGAAGCCTTACTTAACCCATTCATGGAAAAAACTGCTTATGCCTTCAGATATAGTCCCCGAACCGCCGCCATCCGCCGATAGGCCCTCAAGTCGAAACCAGTTGCTAGGCTATCGACTACTAGTGACTTCGTTCACGTTAATATTTTTCTTATTGTTGAACCGCGGTCTCGATTTTTGACGAAGACGTCAGCAGCAGGACAGGAGCAGCACTTGTTTATAAGGTACGAGTCACAGTGCCAGGGGCGTCTACACCATAGAAACCTTGGAGCAAATGCTCCATCCAAGAAATAGGGGGGGAGATCTGTCATTGTGTGTGCCACCATTTAAGGGGGGAAGGAAGGGGAGGGGGAAGAAGAGGGGGAAATGGGACGTTGCTCCAATGACTTAGGGGGGTAGACGCCCCTGCACAGTGCAACAGACTAACGGTCTAACAATCAGTCGATGTCAGGTCACCACTTCTTTATTTACTACCTGCCCTTATTGGTGTCTGTAACTTTGGTTCTAGGACTTTTCGCACCCGGAAGATTCGCCCCCGGAAGATTCGCTCCCGACATTTCGCCCCCCCCCCCGGAAGTTTCGCCCCCGTCGTTCCAGCTTCTAGTCTTAGTTACATTTTCAACATAGATCCCGGAGGCGAAACTTCCGGGGGGGGGCGAATCTTCCCGGGGGCGTAATGTCGGGGGCGAATCTTCCGGGGGCGATTCTTCCGGGGGCGAAATTTTCGTATCCCGTAACGTCAGCTGTTTAACTGTTTTCATCCAAAATGGCAAACGTAAATGCGTTGAGTCTACGGCCAGTCAACCAAGTCGCTAAGTCAGTCGCTAACTCATCAAGTCAGTCGGTAATTTCTTATCGACTGACTCCGGTGACTTTTCAGATATAGCCCTATGTACTGTCAATCGCAACAAATTCTCAAGGTAAATCAAATTTTTGCCAGAGTAATTTACTTTACTAAACCGCTGATGATATTAAATAACATCTTGGCCAGATAAAAATATTTACAAAATGTAATCACCCATAGGCGTGTTAGTAGACAACTCCTTTCTCCTTGTGTTGTCATATTAAATTTTGTTCAATAGCCATAAATGTTTGCGAACAGATATGAAGTGATCTTCACGTACATAATGAACTTATATTATTACAGCTTGAGTTGACGGTGAAGCCCTATTGCATTGTCCGATAGGCCGTAAGTGAGAGAGGCATACTGGATGTCATTGTCAACGAATTGCATTCAACAGCAGTTGACGTCCTAAGGATGCAATAAAGAGTCTACGCATAGTGCAACATTCAGAGGGTATCTTTAATGGTTCTGTACTAACACCTCACCCATGTTTACGTTGTCTGCAGTAGACAGCGTCCTTTGCCGTCGTTGGCATATCTACAGTGCTGTAACAATATTGTGTTTAAAGGCTATAATGGCGGTGCTCACAACGTAGATGTCAAAGACACCGTAAACAACAGATTTCAGACAACTTTTATAAATATTAATTAACTTAAACAGGAAAATTATGCCCATGATTTTAATATTCTTAACTGAAAATAAAGAGTGAGATAGTATGATAGCTGGCATGTTTGACTGTCAGGATTGGGGTCGCAGTTCAAATCCCCACCAGGGTTAAATGATGGTTCGAAATGTCTGTGTACTTTCGCGACATATGAACCTCTCCTATCAAATGAATGCATTGGCAGCACACTGTACGTGGGAAGATTAGTTAGTGAAGAATGCATAATTAGGGTAGGAATTGTCGGGGGTTGGGGGGGTTTTGGGGGTCTTTCTTAGGAACCCGCAGGCAAGCCTTCACTGCACATTCCAGGGGGTCGTTTCTAACCCCCTCAGTTGTGCTAGTGTGATTTTACATTATTTGACTCTGAGTCTCTGACAGAGAGACAAAATTTCCATGGTGTATCATATATGTATTTTCAAATTTTCTCAACAAAGGAGTTGATTTTGATTCGAGTCTAAGTTGCAAAACTGCTAGCGTTGAAATCGGTTGCTTTCAAATTTCGTCGACATCAGTTTGCAAAAAATACGGATAAAATGTTCAACCCCCACCCCAGTCTTTTTCCTGTGTATAGTAATATGCAACTTCTATCGCGTCATTTTCTAATGCACAAGGCATCAACCGAAGGCACACCAAAACCAAGCCGTAATCAGGTCAATATCCAGAAGATCAGTCTGTAAGACAGATAGGCAGGCTGCTGTGGATTAACCAAATCGTAAGCTAAGAACGAAATAAAACAAGCGACTAGGCTGAACAGATAGAAACGGGGAGAGTTTCAAAATCGAGGTCAAACAACCGAAGAGGCTCATTCACCAAGAAAAGCGTTGTCCTTAGGTGTGACTAGATATAGACAAGCAGATGACCTTGTTGCAAACTGAAAGTCTGAGGAGTAAGGACCGATTTTAAGTATTTTGGCTGACCAGAGTTCAAAGTTTTAAACTATGAGTCCCAAATTGAGACAAATACTTTGCTGAACTGGAAGCCGATGCAAAGATTTAAGCACAGGGATAATAAGTTCATATTTTTTTTATTTATTACTCTAGACTAGAGGAAGAGGTCTGTTCACATTGCCTTACGAAGGTGGGTGTCGAGGTTGACAAAAATGAAGTGGATAACACTTCATATTCAAGGGTACTCCACAGGGCTACCTTTACAGACTCTCTTTCTTACCATTGAAAAATGGTGTAATTTCCTGAGATCAGGATTCACGTGTACAGGTTTAGGTGATACACCCTTACCAATAAGCAGTCATCCTAATTTTACGCCAGAATGACTAGAATGTAAAATCCTCCCCAAATAGGTGGACCCTACGTACTGTATTTTATTGCCTGGGTGTGATGATAGTTCTGTCTATAGCGATGAAGTCTAAAAGTTTTTATTGCAACTGGATGTCAGAAACGCCCGTGCTGTCATCTAGTCATATTTTTATGCATCTGAAGACAGATCCTATCCCATCAATCAAACCGTAGCTGCTCTTAGGGCGTTACCTGACAGAACGACTCCTACAATAATAGATTCAAAGAGCGCACGAACATCCCTTCAAAGCGTTCAGCTATGCTGACAAAATACTACGTCTAGTTCAACAACGACGGATGATTTACGACTCTGGGATACCGACGAATAAGGCAACAGTGCGAGTATAACAGAGGCTGTGTCCTTTACACCCAATTTTACCGCGCCTTGTGACTCATATTGAAAAGGAGAACACGTTCTTGCAGCAACACTTAGACGTAGTAACCCGACACAAGAGCAGGTGACAAAGGAGCCAGTGTGTTTAGAGAGCGTATCGGCAAATAGCGCTGTAGGCTAAACATCAGTGGAGCCTAAAGTTAATGTTGGGGCACGTAGGCTACGGAGTCTATTGCGCTACGGATAGGTGATCAGTGATAATAGGCCTGAGGTTTAACAAAGCCCTTGAGGCTTAACCTTGATCCATCAGCACTCAATTCTTACTGTAAAGTTTACCTAAAGATTTTTCAACTAATCATACAAAGTTAAACTTTACAATATTATGTAGCAGGGTCACGTGGTCTAGAGAGATCTCGAACAAGATTAATGGCTGTCTAATCTCGTCTTCTGCCTTGGGTGGGACCTGCCTACTGCTTTGATCTCTGTCTCCGTATTGAGGTCATGTTTTGACTCTTTGGAAACTGTCTTGAGGTAAAAGTCTCGTTCTGCTTTGAGTCTCGTCTGCCGCAGCTATCAGCCTATCATAGATGCCGACTTTTGCTTTTTTCTGTGGGTGCTTGAGTCCTCCCTCCCCTCCTCCTATCCTTTCTCCTCTCCTCGCTCCCTTCCCCTCTCCTTAGGTAGGTGAGCTTTAGCGGATTTTCAGAGAAAGAAAATTGTTTTCTGGTCAAGGGTTACGAGGTTAGTAAAAGTATTGGAAATCGGTGACGTTCGGGTTATCATTTATTTATTATTTTAAATAATAAATAACTCATTTATTTATGTACGGGCTGTGACTGTCAGATCTTGCAATGTTGGGCGTTTGTGTTGTAGTTGTTCTTCTGAAGTGGTGAGATTGCTTGGGTGTAAAAAATTTGAATATAAGGTCCGAACTTTTCTGGATGCGAGGCACCCACTCAACTTTCTCTCTGAGTGCATTCGCACCCAAGGCTTCTAAGGATTAGGCGCCTATGGCAGCTGTTTCAACCAGTTGCGGTTTGTAACCTTTATTTAACGACGCCGTTATATCAACGATGATTGACGTCTCAACCAGTTGCGTAAACTACATAATATATAGGGCCTAGTCGTGCTGTCCAACACGCGGCCCGCGGGCTGATTTTAAGTGGCCCGCCCGAGCTTAAGACCAATCGCAAATAAAAAATTGCAAAGTTAAATATCTCAATAAAACGTGCTTGGATATTTATTTATATATTTTTTGGCGCTGAACTATTAGAAAGCATGCCATACATGCTAATATTCACTGATAATTGCATAATTATTCCCATAATAAATTTTAATACGGTTAATAATTTTCAATAAATTTTAGTCGTTGCTTTTTAGATTACTGGTGCGGCCCTCGGTTTCGAGAATAATTGTTTCGGTGGTCCGCGGTGTCAAAAAGGTTGGACAGCACTGACATAATAGTTTCCAGTTATCTTACCCTTAGCGCTCCTGTCACTTTTGTACATGCTTTGTCACAAAGTCGGTTGATTATTGTTGCTCAATCTACGCTTGCCTTTCGCTGGGACGGATCAGGTGTTTGGAGCGGGTATGGCGTTCGACAGCGCGCCTCGTGTGGTGGCATTGCTAAGCCTGGCCTAGTGCATGGTTATCTGCGCGATGCTATACATCAGCGGATATGCTTCAGGAGCTATGCCTTGGTCTGGCAGTGTTTACTCTGCAGTCCGCCTGTTTGCCTGTCGCTCCACTTTGGGTATTAGTGACCGCCGCTCCCTCCGCTCTGTGGCACATGCTGGTCCCTTCTGTGCGCACCTCTGTTATGCAGCGTCGTGCTTTCTCTGTTGTCGGTCCGACTGTTTGGAACGAGCTCATTCGGAGCTGCGACTCCTACCCAGGAATACCTCTGACACGTTCAATAATAACCAAAGGTCTGTTCTTTTTCGCCGGGGATTGGTCAGGAGCTCTTCTGAGTAGACTTCTTGAAGGGGCGCTGTGCAAATCCTCGGAATGAATTAATGAATTAATGTTCACAACACTACCTACGATATTTGCAATTATGCATGCCAAAGTATGGCACCCAGCCATGAATCTGACCCGGGGACAAGTGCAGCTATTAGGCCTACCTGCTACACGTGGATCTACACTCGCACATGTGCAGCTCAACTCTGATAACTCATTTCTACATAATTATACTGTCTCTAAATTAAATCCTACTCGCCAGCGTATCACATCTGCAATGATATCAGCATTAAAACGGCAGTAGACACTAAGAAAAAGTTGAACACTTTATTCTACTCAATGTGAAAGTTATAAAACATTTAGACCATCTAGAGCCACATAAAACTGCGATACATGCCAACAAAGACAACCGCAAGCGAATAATAAAGCTTTATAATGCATCCGGTCTATTTTTGGAGTTCGCACGAACAAATACTCGGTTGGTCTTAGACGAGTAACTCTAGAAATTATCCTAAGAATTTGTAATATTCAGCAAAACGTGTTATCCATGCATTCCCTATAAATCATGTGTAAACAGACACCTGTTAATGATTAAATTCTAAACTAATGTAAAAGACGTCAGAGTTTGTTCAGCCTATTGCTAGTCGTTAATTGGCTTAGACCATCGATCGCATGTATCGAAATTTCAGCCGAGGATCAGTTCTTGGAAAGCGAAAGTCGTACTGCTCTGGATGAGTGTTAAAGGAATAGGAAGAGAGCGTCCAAGAGCGATCCTTTGGCACCTGGAGTCTTCCCCTTCCTTCGAAACTGTTATCCCACGTGCCGTACGTGTTTACATTTTCGTTCCTATGAATGAAAAACAGAAATTAGTTTGCATCGCAAATACGTCCTAGGACAGTGGGTGGTTCTTAAACTTTTTAAAGCTAGGAACTGTGCCATCTTCATGTTGTTTTTCGCGAACCACTAATGGCAAGCGCGGGATCCCAACCTGGGAATACGTACATAAACTATGAAGATTCATGGGTTTGTCAATGATTACTGATTTTACTAAAAATAAGTTTGAAATGTTGTACATTTTCGCGAATAAGGAGAAAAAATTATGAAGTTTTAAGGACTTTCACGGACCGGTGACCACAGCTCCGCGAACCGGCGCCGGTCCGCGGACCACAGTTTAAGAACCGCTGTCCTAGGAGACGTCTTTGCAAAGGCAATGCGCCGTTTTTGGTAGGACAGCGTCTAGAGTTTCGCGATTGTTTGATTACTTGAAGTCAACTAGTAAAGAGGACTATGCTAAATAAAAGCACATTTTAGAGCATTTTCAATTTCAATTATGTTTATTGCATTACGAGGTGAGAAATTGACCCCTTGCTGTTAATACTTTTAGAGTGGAAGATAAGAGCGAAAAGTTCAGAGTGATTACAATTGGTACCATTATTGTAATCATTACTTATCGTACAATCAAGAGGAATGCTTGACACGAATGGGAAAACAAATGTTGCTTATATATGTGTTTAGATAACTTTTTACCGTTGACTGCGTTTAAGTCGCCTTCCTCCCGAGCAGAACCGACAACACCAGATGAAGAACACAAGAACCGTCAGAAGCAAACACCCGAAGACAACGATGAGAATGATTTCCAGAGTCGTCAGACCAGATTCTACAAAACCAACGCCAGAATAAGACACAAATTAGAGCGTCCTCGATGCGTATTGAACCACCGAGTCTGTTCTAGGGCTTGATCTACAATGAACACTTACGCGTGTCACTGGATTAGAATAATGCTTAGCCTACTCTAAGCCAAACCTGTAACGTTCAAAACGCCCTATATGATGCTACGAAGGTTGGAACCATGGTTTTATGAAATTAACCAGATTATCTTTATTATGCAACCTCTACTGTTATTGATTAGCCTTCAACTGAAATGCAAAGTAAAGCTAATCTAACAAATCAAATCAAATCAAATATTCGTTTATTGAAATATTCCCGTCGACACAGACGCCATAGGATTGCAAAGTGTTACAAAGACATTACGTGCAAGTGAAAATAAATCAGATAACAGTTAACGAAAGAGACTAAACAGATTAATGAACAAATGTACAACCATTGGTACATTGCTAGATAGAGTATATTTTGTAGGAACTAGTGGTTGTCTCATTTAACGAGATGCAAAAGACCACCTGTCCTACTGCAATAGACTCAGCGTCAGAAGACAAATAGCCAAACAGTAAGACTTACCTCTGGATCCCTGATCAGCAACCAGTTGTGTTTGTGGGGTCGCTGGAGGATCTTGACCCAAACCCATAAGAAATTGACCAGAAGCAGCACAAGCTGAACAGATTGAAAACAGAACCACGGTTAGTTAAACACCGAAACATCTACCGTGAATATATGTAGACATTTAAAAGCATATAGGTTTGCGGATTCGAAAGTATTGTCGCAATCGACTACGACTATTATGCCACGGCGTAAGAAGTACAAAACTTCCTTACCTTCGTTATGTAGATAAGCCACCGACAAGTCGCAAAGCTTGGCCTTTCGTCGCTTTATGACAAATAAGTAGTTTAATTTCAGATTCATAAAGAAATTTAGATCGCATGATGTTTTACTTTTTACCAACATCTAGGTGATCCTATTAATTCTGTGAATATATCATGTGATTTATTCTGCAATTTGATGTTTCATAATAAAACATGACATATCATTGCGCAATAAGTTTGCTTCTCAGCAACGAATCAGAAATTGTTTGGACTGTGAACAAGCCAAGCAAAACGGAAAACATCTCCATAACATCTCCATATTTATAACAAGGCTCTAAATAAGTAAGTAAATTCTTTATTCTACCAGCTGATGATCCGCATTTTATTGTACAAGCATCATAATTTATGAAATTGACATTTTCTGGTTAATAAGAATAAAGCATTCTAAGAATACAAGGTTTATTTTCATGTTTTGATCAACTAGCGGCAAGACTAAACTCACAAATCGATGACATTGAACAATGGTGATTGAAGTTCGGCGCATTCATTGCAACAGATGCATCCTGGATTTGCGTTGGTTGACCAAATGTCTGAACACAATCATAGGTCGTGGAATCAACGTAAGGGGTCGTGAATGTTGCTGTTGAGTTGTAAGTCCACGCGTCGTTATTGGTCCTTTGAGGCGTATCAGTACTTACGAAATTACCACCAACATACAGCGAGAAAATAGCAGGGATTGGATCGTAGGTGCTATCAGCATAAATGGTGCTGCACGTCACCTGAACGTTGGTTGAGTCGACCTTACTGCACGAACATGTTGGCTCAGGCCCTGAAACACAGCGCCGAAATCAGAAGTCTAGGTCTCTAAGAAGTAAACTGTTTAATGATGGATCTCCAACTGTAAGTTATGCAAATGATAATTAATTATTTGTTAATGTAGACTTTATCATCGCTTCATAAATCCCGATGAGGTCGTCACGTAAAAGCAGAAGCAAACAGACAAAGACCCTGCATGGATAATGGATTTTAGAGACTGAAGTAGTGCAAATCCGAAGACTAATAGGCCCTAGCCTAGTAGGTATCTTTACACGGTGGCAACTACCAATGTAATTTTAATGCGAATGTTGTATGAACAAAGACTATAATACGTCAGTCAGGGGCGGATCCAGGGGAGGCATTCCGGCCTTGGTCCCCCCATTTGATATTTAAACAGGACGTCACAGGACGTGGCCCCTCCTAGACGTAGATGAGTAAAATGGCGAAATATGGAAATTGTCTGAAAATTTATCTGGAGATTAACGAATAAAAAAATTTCCTTGGTCCGTTGGGCACTACCCCCCACAAACTTTGATTCCCCTCCAATTTTTGGCCCCCACCTGATAAACCTTCTGGATCCGTCCCTGACGCCACTTAAGCAATGACTGTATACGAAGAAATATTGAGCGAAGCAGGACTTCTAGGCGCGCCATTTGGGCGCCACCGTTTAGGCGTGTGGAAATTTTGGCGCTACATCAGTTTATATAAATAGCGCTTCCAAGCTTATAATACCAATTAGAATCCATTTATTTCCAGAATGTATCATTTTAATTCGGAAGAATTTTGTATTCATAGTTTACATTTAAGCAGTGCTTTTTCAGCCGGAACGCGCCGGAACGGCGTTCCGGCACCTTTTTTCAGCTACTAAAAAATATTTTTTTTTATTTTAATCATAGAAACAATAATTTAGTTATTTTAGTTAATTTCAGTGTTGTGAACCGTTTGCATCCTATTTTACTCAAACTCCACATACAATCAATATGAGAAATAAACATGATTATAGAAGCATCTATGCCAGAACAAACATTCGTAAAATGTCTATTAAGTACCAAGGCCCTTACCTCTGGAATAGCCTCCCACCCTGTGTCCGAACCTCCTTGTATTACAGACAATTTAAATATCTACTGCGTGCACACACAGTAGAGCATATAGTTTAGTAGTTTAACTGTTTAGTTAAGAAGTAGTTAAGATTCATATTATGTTTTGCTACTTTATAAAGCAGGCACATGTTGTACACCTAATTCATGTCTAAACCAAACCCCTCAGTGTACTCTGTCCTCCTCTACATCACCGTGATGCTTACACCCATGAACTTACTCCTGCTATTACTTATCCTCCTCAGTGTACTTTGTCCTCCTTACTTCACCTGAACACTCTTATCCATGTACCTATTCCTGCTTGCATCTACCCTCCTACTGACCCTGGCTATTACTTCTATTCATACATTCTCTGTCATCTTTTCCTAATTTACATTGAAACGCAGGCCCCTCTTAGCGGGATTAGTCCCTTCTGGGCGCCTATTGATCTCACCTACAATCTACTATGCAAATGATACTTAAACATGCTTCTCCTAAATAATTAAGCCGATGGGAATTTTAATATTTTTTTACTACTTCTCTGTGTAAAATTTTTTTTCTCTCAGTAGGCCTATTACTTGTTTGCTTGTTTTACTGGGATCAATAAAGTTTTCAGTGTTTATTGAGACCCCTCCCAACCCCAATTCCGCTTTTCTTTTAATTTTAGCCCTTCCATAATTGTTCAGTTCCGGAACCTTTTTTCTAGAAAAAAAGCACAGCATTTAAGCGACCCTGATAGAGGCGACTAAAAGAACACGTGGAAAAGAAAAATTGTGTTCTCTGAAGGGATACATTGTGTACGATCGATAAGAGCAGGAAATAGCCTAAAGAAAGCAAACCATCTTTGAGACGTGTGGAAAAAATGGAGGATGCCTCGATAGAATTCACACCAGTTCCAGGAATATTTTTTATTATTGTTGATTTTTTTTATTCCTGCGACGTCTTTGTTAATTTTCAAATATTACAAATTTTGAAGCAGTGAATTTTCCACTCAAAGTAACAAATATAATCAATAATCAATTATATTGCGGATGCAAAAATCGTTTTTAGTTTATTGTATATGGCTCTGATTCCTTCTTTATTTAAATAAATTGAGAAATTTTGTTGGTTTATTTGAATTATTATTTCCGCCTTTGGTAATCGTTGGTTATTTTTAAATTAGCAAGTTGTATTCGAAAAATATTTAGCTAAAATTAATTACATTGCACCATTGAGAGCACACAACCATTTTACGAATACTACATTAGGAAAATATAAACTAACACTGATGCTTTTATTAGTAGCAGTAATTTACATTTATCAAAATAGCACCCAAATGTCCCGGTGCCTAAAAACGACTAGCCAAAGTGTCTGTGCGTCCAAATGGCGGCGCCAATCGAGTCTCGTACCCCATGTTAAGGGTTGTTGCTTAAAATGTAATCTAAGGATCTCTACCGCGCCATAACAAAGTAATCTACAACATTTCCTAAAGAGTTTTATGGCAAACAGCCAACTGAAGTCGTAAGACTTTGAAATATTAGACGCAAGTAGTCTGATTACTTACGAACGACAAGAAACTTGACGCTGAATGAGTTCCCACCACATGTTACGGTGTACAACCCAGACGTCGATAGTTCATGTCCAGGTTCTTTCGTTGTTGTTGCGTTTCTAATGGTTAGACCTGACGATGAAGCATATGCATAGTCTGGAACATAAATAGCAGCTACGGTGTCGTCATTATTTACTATAGTAACCGTGGATATCTCATCCGTCGTTGCAACATCCTCCCATTTAGCACCGTTAGGGTCTGCTGGAAAGTACAAGAGTGTATCCAGAGTTCCCTCGTAAACGGCGATGTTCTCGAGCTTTGCCATACACGGACCAACCTCAGCTGAAATAAAAATAGTACTTATATATCGCATACATGTGATATTATGTGTTATACAATTGAAGACTAGGAGGGCTTCTTTAGGGAGTCTAAGATACATGATAATTCGTCCTGTAAGAATCCTAGAGCGCTAAGCTTTCTAACTGAAGCCCTTAACCGTCTACTTCAAACACTGTCTGGGCGACAAAGAACAACCTCCGCCTCAATGCCTCAAAAACTAGGGAGATTGTCTTCGGCAAAAAGGGAAACAGGATGAAAGAAACAATCCCACAGGTCATACCGGGCGACGAATGGGTCGAAGCAATCTAGATTCTAGGCGTAACTCTCCGTTCGGGTCTAGGGATGGAAACACATCTAGACAACATAGGGCTACTCGCAACCAGTTCTTCTTCCCTATATGGTTTAAGAGTTCTTCGCTCTTACTGTCTCTCATCAGCGTCCCTCCATGACGTCACCAAGGCGACTGCCTGGTGGGGTTCACCGGCCAAAAGCACAGGGACAGGATCGACAGCCTGATCAACCGCATGATTAGGTTGGGTTTCCTGCCCGCGGATGCGGCCAGTGCGTCACGGATGGGTGAGTAATACGATGCGCTATCTGCAGACTTCAGAAATGCTTAAATTTTAGGCATTTTGGCGGCATGAAGGTCATTTGTACTCCATGTACTACGGAGACTGACTCCACCTCCTTGTAGCAGTGGTGGTTATAATCTTCGTACCAGATCACATAACTTCTCCCTGCCGCTCAAAGATGACCGCAACTATATATCTCGCATCCCTTATTAGAAAGCTTACTGAAAACTCCCTGTACAAATCCCCGTACTCTTGAACTGTCCTCTATAGTTTAGCTTGTCTAAGTTGCATCCGTGTCAGCTTAATGTATGAATAAACGAATTTGATTGATTGATTGACTGAAACATTTAAAATCACAAAAATGCAATCCCATAATATAAAGATGGCAAGCGTTCAAGAATGTGTACTGCAGTTTTCAGCATCGTTATGAATAAGACGAATATTCTCAGAGGACAAGGCAGAGGAAGAGCACATGTTGTTAACTGCTCTACCTAGAATGAGGTCTTGAAACATTTTTGCATTATGTGCACTAATTAGTAACTTCTATTGCGCCGGTGTCTAATACACAAGGCATCAACCGATGCTACGAATTCGAATCTCATCGACACTCAAAACTAGCAACGTATCATTATAACAAAACTTCTTCAATAATATTCATCTTACTTGTCGTCGGTTGAATCTCCGTCGTTGGCTGTGTAACTGCGGCTGGTGGAGTCATTGTTGTTGAAGTAGTTGCTGTAGCTTGAATTGTTGCAGCAGCTGGAGTAGTTGTTGTCGTTGAAGTAATTGTTATCGGCGGTTGCGGTGCTGGGTCTGTTGCCCGATGGTTGCACACTGCAAGCAATATGTAATGAATCAGTGAACTGCTCGATTTGCTGAACGTAGTAGTTACATAAATTAGCTATTGAACGTACAATGTATTGCACAAACAATACAGGGTCGGTCTATTGCAGGTTTAATAACAACAATTTTATGGAAGACACTTATAGTGGTGTGCATAAGTTTTGCATCACCAAAAAATATTTGCTGTTTTTCAACTTCCAGTGCTTTTATCTCTATTCAGACTTGGAGCTAATAAGCCTACCATTAATCTTATTTAATGTTACGAGGGTTGTAATTATCTTTGAAAATCAACATCTGAAGATGGGTGACTCTTAGTTTCACATTAGTTATGGTACGATAACACGAACCTCCTATAGAAATATCATTGATTTAAATAAAATTAATTGTGTTAGCTCTAAAAGCACTGGAAATTGGAAAAGCGCAAATATTTTTGGTGTTGCAAAACTTATGCACACCACAATCAGGCTAATGTTTAATTCTATCATTTTAAAGAATGGTGGTATATTTATTTCTCATTGCAAAAACTCACCTGGAGTTGAGCAGGATTCGTTAAACTCTGGTGCGTTCGTCGCGACGAAGTCATACTGAACGTCCGTTGGTTCACCAAATGTCAATATACATTGATAGCTATTGACATTGTTGCCATTGACTGTAATGGTTGATGTTGCACTGTACACTTGCATGTCCGTCTTGTTCTTATAAGGCTCATCCCTTGTGTAGACTGCTTCGTTTACTATCCAGGTCATAACCGCGGCAATAGGATGAGTGGTGCTATCAGCGAAAACGATAGTGCATGAGAGTTCAATGCTGGACGAGGAGCTGTCAGGAAGGCACGAGCATGCTGGACCGCTACCTAAAAGACAAAGCATTATAATACAAATAATGAATTCGGTACGGAACAAGATAATTTAGAGCGTAGTTGAATACTGCTCGATGTCAAAGCTCGCAGACAGTTCGAGGGTCTTTCAGCTCGTATTAGCACATAATATGGTCTGCTGTAAGTGGAGCGAATAGTCGGATGCAGTCACAGACTATGATATTCTACCATCTGATGTATCATCGACCATTGTAAAGTTATAGTCGTCTTTGCAAGGGAGTGAAAAGTCATGAAGTTATATCTGTAGAACTGTAACTAAGGCCTATTATTACTTTTAATGTAGCAATTGCTCATCCTATGTTTTCATTTCCCACGGTTTAACCCTACCAGGTCCTGATCTTGCACCAAAATAGACCTCAACATCCTAACATGCATCTGCGGGCATGTTTTTGACATAGCGTTGGTGTCATTGCTGGCAAGTCTGACACGCATTTCGTGCTGAGACATTTTATCATACCGGGGGAGGGGGACGTAGAGTAATGGATAACACACTGGCGTGAAGAGCTGAAGGTACCAAGATCGAACCCGGTAGACCCTGTAAGGTTTATTCAGTCTTCCACTCGCTAGGTGGCAGTGGTTAAATGAATAGTAGACCATGATGCCGCCGCGTGGCTGCCGCTTAAACAGTTGTATTCGACCCCAGTAAAACTGTTATCATGTGCTTCTGCTGTATACATGTATGTAAGGCGCCATGCCTGGCTGCCGTTTCTACTATATGTATGTTCACTGTACAGCGCAGTGCGTTTGCAGGCGCTTAATTAAAGAACAGATTATTATTATTATTATTATTATTATTATTATTATTATTATTATTATTATTATTATTATTATTATTATTATTATTGCTATTGCTATTGCTATTGCTATTGCTATTGCTATTGCTATTGCTATTGCTATTGCTATTACTATTACTATTACTATTACTATTACTATTACTATTACTATTACTATTACTATTACTATTACTATTACTATTATTACTATTACTATTACTATTACTATTACTATTACTATTACTATTACTATTACTAATTATTATTATTATTATTATTATTATTATTATTATTATTATTATTATTATTATTATTATTATTATTATTATTATTACTTCACCGTATTGGCAACGTTTGATCGATAAAACAAGAATAAACATGTGGTTGAATAACTTACGCACAACGACGACCTTGGCGCCAGTCAGGTTCCCGCTGTTACTACAGTTTGCGACGTACAACCCTGCAGTCGATATCTGCTGTTCATTTCCAGTCGTCGTCGAGTCCCGTATTATTAGACCGCTTCGATTGACGTAGTAACGAGACTCCAGGTTGGGATCAACTGTGCAATCAGGCCTTGTGATTGGGTGTACGCCTAGCTCATCCGACGTTGGATAAACCGTCCACTTTACACCGCAAGGACTGGCTGTCACATTCAATGTTACATCAAGAGTTCCCTCGCGGACCGCTATGTTCTTTAGAATCGGGAAACAATAATCTAAAATAAAAACGTTATCTGCCAGTTGCATTTCGGATTTCGATAATAATAAAAGTGGCAGAAGCAGAACAACCACTGAGATCTGTGAGACAACCCAGATAACGAACTTTCCAAAGTTCATTAAAGATGATATATAGAAATTAGAATTATGCTGTAGAAATGTCCAGACATCTAGGTAAGTATAAATGTACGAATGAATTGTTTTGAGGATAATATTGATTAGAATAAAGATGTGTACGATGATTACAAATGAATTGTTGTGACGATGACGATGATTAGAATAAAGATAAGTATGATGATTACAAATGAATTGTTATGAGGATAATATTGATTAGAATAAAGATAAGTATGATGACTACAACTGAATAACGTCGACTAAGCAGCTAAGGACGTTTTTATGTGATGGTAAAATAAAATAAAAACACAGAAGAACTAAAATAATTTACGAAATCATTCGAAATTTTTTGTATTTTCTGCTGCTAAATTCAAACATACTTGAAGTGGTAGTAGGAGACGCAGTTGTCGTCAGAACCTCAGTAAATGTATTCGGTAGCTGTGTAGTCGCTATCGGTGGCAGAGTAGTTGCGGCAGTTGGTTGCGTAGTCGCTATAGGTGGCAGAGTAGTTATGGTAGTTGACGGGGTAGTTGATATCGGTGGTAGAGTAGTCATTGTCGGTGGTTGAGTAGTCATCGTTGAAGACGGTGTAGTAGTGGTTGCTGAGATACTTGTTGTTGTAAAACGGCATACTAAAAGTAGTTTTCCATCATATTTAATATACTAAAAGCACGTATAAGAACTTTACCGTGCATATAGAGCCTACTTCCTGAAGACCAAATATCTTTTACGTAGTGCTCACAATGATGTTTTGCCTCTGTTGGGTTCGCCTCTTACTTGTATGCTGATAATAATCAGGCATACCTTTGCGGCAAAGCTGTAGATGAATTCGCTAGTTGGTAAAATATTTGGAACATATGAGGCGCATTCCGCTTTATTTTGCAGCTAACTGTTTAACCCTTAGGCCTATGCCGCTACCTATATTCGAATGACGTCTTCCGCAACCTGCTGATCAACTGGGTTTGAGAGGGATTAGCCCATACCACAACCTGGTATTACCCAAGGTTGTGGTATGAGGGTCAATCCCTCTCAAACGCAGCTGATCAGCTTGGTGGCTGCTGAGAGTTCTAGTGATAGATTTACATTACTTCGGGTTAAATGTGAATCCCTCCTTTTTAAATCCTGCGCGTGACCCACATGTGACTTTTGACGGTTAATTGACCTTTCATGAGCATGTAGATGTAACACGTCCACTATGCCGCACAATGTCTTCTGGTTTTACCTCAGCCTCGTACTACCGCAGTGTAACATAGAGCTTCTGCGTACTTGATCCTTCGCTCCGGAGTCGGCAGCCATGCATAGGCGTAGACTCTCGAGGGGGCATCCGGGGCACGTGCCCCCCTCAAATAATTGAGATGGACTGTACACCCAATGCAACAAGTGTAGAATGAATAACCAAATGCCCCATCCATTATCTTGAACAAGTTTACGCCAGTGCAGTGAACCATTTACTCTGTCGCTGCCTCTATTTCGTTTGCAAACGAAGACCATTCTATTAGACCATTCTGTTGTGTTATTGGGTCCCAAGCTCAGCTGAAGTAAGCCTATCATTTTCTTTTAGAGATGTTGAATAATAATATTGCATTCACAATAACGATTACGATTTCCATCTTTTATAATTTACATCAAAAATGCAAGAGACTGTACAAACTCACCTGCTACTGAGCAAGATGCGCTGAACTCCGGTGCATTCGTTGCAAAGTTTGGATACTGAACGTCAGTTGGTGCATTGAAAGTAACTGTGCAGGTAAAGTTTTCGGAAACGCTGCTGTCCACTGTAATTGTCGATTTAGATTCGAAGACATAGTAATCACTCCTCGTCCTTGGAGGAGTGTCCGTTGTGTAGAACACGCCACCTTCCTTCCAAGTCATGTTAGCATTCATCGGTTGTATTGTGGCATCGGCATAACGTATAGTACATGATAGCTGGACAGCGTTTGGTGAACTTGCATTGCATGAACATTCCGGAGGATTTCCTATCAACGTGAAAAAAGGATATATAACAATTATTTAGTTTAGTGAAGATCTCGAAAATGGTCGGACGTTTCCATTCTCGATAATGTTTCTTGCAAGTCTGTTTTTTAGCTTAAAATATACTCGATTAAAGAAATAAACTTGTATTGTTGGAAATCAATAGATTTTATTCTGGCTTTATGGAGTAATGTCGCTTTGGATCAGTGAGATCTGACCTATTAAACTTGGAACTAAAGACGAACACTGTGTTTCAGTTGTGGCAGAAGTACAATCGTGAATGCCTTCCAGTCAGCTCCGGTTGAACTCGAAGCAGACGCAGTATACTTGGCTTGGCACAACTCCGCAGATGCGCTTCCCGATTTCGTGACTGGAACAAACCAACTAATCGTCCGCGACCTGGGTCTGCTGCTGGATGGGGAATTGTCCATAGCTGACCCCGTGAACTTGATCCACAGATCCTGCTCTCATCAGGTGCGTCGAGAGGGTCATTTCACGCAATCTGTCGTTTAGTACTGCACGGACACTCGCATATTCTTTCGACTATTGTGACTCTATCCTTGCAGGAATGCCGAAGTCCAGAGTACATCACCTTCAATCAGTTATGAAACGCGCGGACATGATACTGACCGACGCGCCGAAGCTCTCTCACGTATCGGTTTATATGTCCTCGTACTCGCCCGTCTTCTTTTTACACTCTATTGAAGACTTTTCTCTTTGATCAGGCCTGGCTTGGGAGTGCCTCTGAGTAGAGCCCTTGAAGAGGCGCTATATAAATTCCATGATTGATTGATTGATTGATATGAGTGAAAATCTCCACTAGCTCAAAATCGAGAAGATTCTAGATTCTCCTTCTGAGGTTTGCACTGTTGGTCGACACAGCACCGACATAATTACACCAGGAAGCTTTAAGTTCCAGTCTCAATTCTACCGGGTCGGCGATCGCTGAGAAATGCAGCTCGTGAAGATATTCAGCCACCGTCAGCCTCAACTTCACTCAATCAACGAAAATTGGCAGAGTCTTCGGCTGCGTGTAGCCTACGCGATGTTGCATTTAATTTAGTTCAACAGACATTTTCTAAACTGTCAGAAACACAATCGTTTAGATCAGCTGGATGGTCCTGACAGTACGGTTGCATCGCTTTAAAGAGGCACAGAAACAGACATACGTAGAGACAAAGTTGTTTTGGGACTAACCAAATCTGCGTCACAGAATCTAAAAAAAACTAAGTCTTTCGTTTTCCTAATTCCAGTTGTATATCTGCAACTCAACTAGTAATAGTTAAGATACAATTTGAATTGATGTAACATCTACTAAAATACTCACGGACGACAAGGAGTTTGGCTCCTGTCTTGTTGCCATCTGCCGGACACTGTGCGATGTAGATCCCAGCAGTTGAAATCGGACCTTGACCATTTGGAGTCGTTGTCGCGTTAAGTATTACTAGGCCGCTTTGATTGACGTTGTAGAGATTAGTCAATGAAGAATCCGTCTGACTGCCATCCCAGGCATTGTAACTACCAAACTCGTCAGAAGTTGGAATGCCTGTATACTTTACGTTCCGAGGATCAGACGTTAGATTCATTAGTATGTTCCGGTCTCCTTCGTAAACCGCTATATTCTTCAGATTCGATGAGCAGTTTTTACCTTAGCAAAAGAAAGAGTTTTGTAATGGACGAACAGAACTACAGGTTTCGAACTATTCAGCATTTATCAATAAGACAATAAAATTTTCTTTATAACCCTATATACTGCATAATAGCTGCTGCATAAGTGTAATCAATTTAACATGTATAATCCTCTCCTCAAAGGTCTGCTGGTTTCTGACGAAACAATTTGTCCAGTGCTCGTGACATGAATTCGTGTATAAACCGAAAGTTAAGATATAAAATATAAAGATGAGTCGTCATTCCCTTGGACGTGTTCGAATTCGTAAAGAAGCGGCAACAGCAAAATCTCAATAACGAATAATTGTTTACTAGAACACGGGCTGTTTCAGCTGACCGTATGTTATAGTTTTCATAATGCCCGAATTGACAGTAAGGATGAGCATTTCTTGATCACGTGAAAAGCATGTGATAACCTGATAAATGAACGATGAACAGCTAATTACATAATGATGGTTTGATTCTAATTATTTTGGTTAAGTTGTTGTAGGTGACCGCCACAATTTGCCTTTTGCCAATGATTATGACATAGAAATGTCTGAACTGACGATGATTCGGTCGTTCAAGACGACAAAAATTGTTTGTTTTATTCATCTCCATTTGCCGATAAAAAGGACGGCAGATGAGTCAAGCTATTAGGATTATTCCCATTTCTCCAAGCATATTAGAATTAAAGTTTCAACAATAATACTTATGTGATCTTGACGTACAATAATTACAACATTTACAACATTAGTCAATCTCGACTAACGGTTTCGCGGTAATTTAACTGTCAGAGTGCCGAAATTATTTTTAGATTTCTATCTCCACATGAACCACCTTGAAAACTGAGCAATTATATGTGCGTTGGTCGTACATTGTCAGTGGAAATATTAAGCAGCACAGGATAGGACTGGCTAACTCCTTTGATATTCCGCGATTTAATTATGAAGTCACGCATATTTCTCGACCCATGGTTTTCTCTCCTGGTAGAGGTAAGAACTGCTGTTATTTTTTATCTAAATTCAGGCGATAACAGTCGTAGAAAACAGAGATTGTGGTTTCCAGGATAGGCCAGACAAGATACAATGAATAACGTGATGGCATTTTCAAGTTTACAGGAAGCCATCGGCATCTCTCCCACCGCACTATCGCTACTCGAAACTTAGTTAGAAATGTTCAAATAAATCCGATGGAAGGTTTCTTACCATTAATGAATCAACAACGATTCCAACAATGTTAAGAACGGACAAAGGCTATTCGCAATGCATACTGTTTGAATGCATATCTTCAAAATAAGTTAATTCGTCTGTATGTCTACCTTTCAAACGGGTGCAGCTTCGATTCTTTTGAAAAACTGTGAGATGTCGGTTGCACACAAAACTTGTAAAAATGACTCGCGAAGTAAATCAAACAGAACTACTTTATGACCAAAGACACTGGTGTCATTACGGCTGCACTCAGTAACATCTCCTCAAAAGGAAACAATAAGTGATGAATTTCTAACTACCTAAACGAATTTAACCCTAAGTTTTTCAAAGCTTCACAAAGTTTCTATAATTAGATCGGAATGCAAATCTTAATACAATAGGAGATAGTCATAATTACTTGGTGGAGGAGTTGTTCCTGTTGACGGAGGAGTAGTCGGTGGAGGAGTGGTTCCTGTGGATGGAGGTGCAGTTACTGGTGGAGGAGTAGTTCCTGTCGATGGAGGAGTAGTAATCGGTGGAGGAGTAGTTCCTGTGGATGGGGGAGTAGTTATTGGTGGAGTTGTAGTTCCTGTGGATGGAGTAGTTATCGGTGGAGGAGTTGTTCCTGTGGATGGAGGAGTAGTTATCGGTGGAGGAGTTGTTCCTGTGGATGGAGGTGTAGTTATCGGTGGAGGAGTAGTTCCTGTGGATGGAGGAATAGTAATCGGTGGAGGAGTAGTTCCTGTGGATGGAGGTGTAGTTATCGGTGGAGGAGTAGTTCCTGTGGATGGAGGAATAGTAATCGGTGGAGGAGTAGTTCCTGTCGATGGAGGTGTAGTAATCGGTGGAGGAGTAGTTCCTGTGGATGGAGGTGTAGTAATCGGTGGAGGAGTAGTTCCTGTCGATGGAGGTGTAGTAATCGGTGGAGGAGTAGTTCCTGTGGATGGAGGTGTAGTAATCGGTGGAGGAGTAGTTCCTGTGGAAGGAGGTGTAGTAATTGGTGGAGGAGTGGTTCCTGTTGATGGAGGTGTAGTAAATGTTGGAGGAGTAGTAGTTGGAGTAGTGATTGCTGTGGAAGGAGTAGTAATTGGTAGCGTCGAGGATTGTTTCGTTGTTGAATACGGACAAGCTGAAAAAAAGTAGAAGTTAGCTTCGTATTAGCATTTGGATTTCTGGTTCTATTCTTTGCAGTTTTTTTACCAATCGCTCGTTTGGGAAATAAATACACTGTGTCCCGATGAAAAGTGGACCCCAAGAAAAAGTGTCATAACTCGGTCAAACATTTAGCATTTGCCTGAAATTTTAAAAACAACAATAGCCATATTACAACCAAATCCTAACGCCGTTTGGAAATGTTGCCGAGTTTGTCAAGTTTGTGAATGTTTGAGACGCAGCCCTGACAATGGGAAGTTTCCAACATACAAGAGCCATAAGGAAGTGAAGTTCAGCTACAGCTGGTGTTCAAAATGTCCTTTTTGTTCACGGACACACGACCGTAGACGTGAACGCCACTGTTTGATGGCCCGATCGATGATCACGTGATCAAACAGCTGCCACTCTTCAATCAGACGCGCCTCCGGTGATCGACGTCACGAATGCGGGAACGATAAACGCGCTCCTCCAGTATACTCCAGGTTTGGATTTCGCGTCTGATTGAAGAGTGGCAGCTGTTTGACCACGTGATCATCGATCGGGCCGTGAAACAGTGGCGTCCACGTCTACGGTCGTGTGCCCGTGAACAAAAAAAGACATTTTGAACACCAGCTGTAACTGAACTTCACTTCCTTATGGCTCTTGTATGTTGGAAACTTCCCATTTTTAGGGCTGCGTCTCAAACATTCACAAACTTGACAAACTCGCCAACATTTCCAAACGGCGTTAGGATTTGGTTGTAATATGGCTATTGTTGTTGTTTTTAAAATTTCAGGCAAATGCTAAAAGTTTTTACCGAGTTATGACACTCTTTCTTGGGGTCCACTTTTCATCGGGACACAGTGTAGATTCAGAGCAAATCTGCAGCATCTCATCTCTTCAACTTTTCATATCTGGATCTTAGGCGAACACGTTGATACTTAAGACGACGGGGATTAGAATAGAAGGGAGATATTTGAAAGGTCATTATTAGTGCTGGATTTAATCATAAGCTAAGAAGCCACAGCGTAGGACCTCACAATCCATAAAGGCCACAAGAAATGTCAGAATTCTTTTGGGGGAGGGGATTTTAGTCAATCTAAGCACAATACAAATAAAATTTTCTGTGCTAAATACAAGTCGTAATTCGGATATTGCATCGTGGCATAGACATCGGCGCCTTAGAATTTACACATTACAATACACCTATACTTTTGCACAGTAAGTCACCAATCGTGACACCTTGTGGTAACTCTACTTAGCTTTCTAAATTACGATAGATATGATCTTTCAATACCAAAACCTGTTCGAATTTTCAAGGGGTTTCCTTCTCTGATAATTAGTTTCTAATATGTAATCTTACCAGATGTTGAGCAAGATTCGTTGAACTCCGGCGCATTTGTAACGATGAATGGAAACTGAATATCAGTTGGTGCAGAAAAGGTCATTTCACATGTGTAGTCCTCAGGAGCGCCACCGCTGGTTGTAATGGTTGATGTTGCAGAGAACACATACGGATCAATCCTCGTCCTCGAAAGCGTATACCTTGCTAAGAAAACTCCATTGAGTCTCCAGGTTACAATCGCATAGATCGGGTGAAAAGTGCTGTCAGCGTAAACGACGCCGCACGACACATTGGAAGAAGTTGTGTTGATCGACACGCATGAACACTGTGGACCTGTGCCTGTAAGTTAAGATAGTTCGACATATAAAAGCAACCCTTGACCTGTTTATGTTAATTCAACTCGTTTATCTGGTCCAGTAGAATCTCCTAGCAGGCGGGCATTTGGAATGCTGAGTGGACTTGCCGTAATGACTTCTGCAATTCAAACACTTGTAGACCTACATGTGCTCCTCATCAAGCGCAGAATTTGCTGGCCCGCCAGTTGCACAGAGATAAATTTCCAAAGACTTGGTAGATTGTACTTCTTGTTTCTAATGCCTAGCTCTCAGGTACGCATGTAATTGCTTATCCATATGTGTATGTGTGCATATTTACATATGTAGTAACGCGTCTAGTCATTGGAAAGAGAGCTCTTTAAATAACTTGTTTGTTTCTGTAAAACCAGATACCAGCAACACTGAAGATTGCTGAAACAAGGGCGCAGACAGAAATGAAATTTTATCTAGCTTGATATAAGACTCAACGAAACAGACTCTACCGTGATCAGTGTGTTTGCAAAGACTCCAATTCAACAACACATGCCTGAATACGTTCTTCTGACAGTATAAAGTTATACTATGCAATTAGGAGAAGCGTAATTACTGCATGGAAGCAGCTTACCCACTATCATTAAAAATAGACAAAGAACTTACGAACGACGAGTAACTTGGCGCCTGTCTTGTTAGGATTATTGACACATTGTCCTATGTACAACCCAGATGTTGCAATCGGATTTCCATTTTCAGTTGTTGTCGCTTCCTTGATAACTAGACCGGTTTGGTTAACGTCGTACAGCGCAGTTAACGAGGAATCCTTATTACCGCCATAATCGACGATAGTGTACTGGCTTAACTCATCTGAAGTTGGCAGAACCCTCCATCTTACGTTCTGAGGGTTGATATAGAGATTCATGATTGTATTCAGCTGTCCCTCGTGAACAGCTATGTTCTTCAGATTCATAAGACACTGAGGACCTAAAATCAACAATTTTCGTTATTTTGACGCAGTATGTTAACACACATTATAGTCCTTGACAGTATTTTCTGTATCATGGTGCCGCTGGCAATTTTTATTCAAACTGGCTAAGCTAAATCCTTCTCAACTCCAGATTGTAATTGTCATTGTAATTGTAAGTGTTTTAATAAATTATAGAGTCTCTTCATAAATTTACCATAGGTCATCCCATCCTGCATACACAAGAACGCGATCGAACAGAAATAGAGGCATGGAAAGTATATGGTAGCTTATGTGGCACATTGCATGGAAGCCTCTTCCACAATGAGGGCCAATCACAGCAAAGCTCGCATGTTGCTTTGTGACAGTACGATAGGGGGACCCATCAGATCACCAGTGGTTGTTTCAGATCACCATTGTTGTATCAGATCGCCATGGGTTGAATCAGATCAACATGGGTTGTATCAGATCAGTATGGGTTGTATCAGATCAGCATGGGTTGTATCAGATCACCATGGGTTGTATCAGATCGCCATGGGTTGTTACAGATCGCCATGGGTTGTATCAGATCAGCATGGTTGTATCAGATCACCATGGGTTGCATCAGATCACCATGGGTTGTATCAGATCACCATGGGTTGTATCAGATCGCCATGGGTTGTATCAGATCAGCATGGGTTGTATCAGATCGCCATGGGTTGTATCAGATGACCATGGGTTGTATCAGATCACCATGGGTTGTATAAGATCACCATGGGTTGTATCAGATCACCATGGGTTGTATCAGATCACCATGGGTTGTATAAGATCACCATGGGTTGTATCAGATCGCCATGGGTTGTATCAGATGACCATGGGTTGTATCAGATCACCATGGGTTGTATAAGATCACCATGGGTTGTATCAGATCACCATGGGTTGTATCAGATCACCATGGGTTGTATAAGATCGCCATGGGTTGTATAAGATCGCCATCGGTTGTATCAGATCACCATGGGTTGTATAAGATCACAATGGGTTGTATCAGATCGCCATGGGTTGTATAAGATCACCATGGGTTGTATAAGATCGCCATGGGTTGTATCAGATCAACATGGGTTGTATCAGATCAGTATGGGTTGTATCAGATCAGCATGGGTTGTATCAGATCACCATGGGTTGTATCAGATCACCATGGGTTGTATAAGATCGCCATCGGTTGTATCAGATCACCATGGGTTGTATAAGATCACCATGGGTTGAATCAGATCGCCATGGGTTGTATCAAATCAGCATGGGTTGTATCAGCATGGGTTGTATCAGATCACCATGGGTTGCATCAGATCACCATGGGTTGTATCAGATCGCCATGGGTTGTATCAGATCAGCATGGGTTGTATCAGATCACCATGGGTTGTATCAGATCACCATGGGTTGCATCAGATCACCATGGGTTGTATCAGATCACCATGGGTTGTATCAGATCACCATGGGTTGTATCAGATCACCATGGGTTGCATCAGATCACCATGGGTTGTATCAGATCACCATGGGTTGTATCAGATCAGCATAGGTTGTATCAGATCAGCATGGGTTGTATCAGAACAGCATGGGTTGTATCAGATCAGCATAGGTTGTATCAGATGACCATGGGTTGTATCAGATCACCATGGGTTGTATCAGATCACCATGGGTTGTATCAGATCACCATGGGTTGTATCAGATCACCATGGGTTGTATCAGATCACCATGGGTTGTATCAGATCAGCATGGGTTGTATCAGAACAGCATGGGTTGTATCAGATCAGCATGGGTTGCACAAGGAAAAGAACTACGACGAGGTAATGATGGCACTGGAATACATAACTTATTAACACTTGAAAGTAAGATGCATTTGGATTTCCCAGTTGTTCTAAGTACACTCTACTTGTTAAAGTGTTAAGGTAGCATGGAACAAAGCCCGCCCAGGCAGCAGCTCATCAACATAAGGATCTTAACTCAATGCGACTTCGCATGGGCAAGCAAAGCAGCGCTTCCCGAATGAAGTTAGATATATTGCCATACTTCGGAAGCCCACCTGTTAAACAAGTTACGGAGCAGCTGAGGACAGCGTGATCGCAAAGAAACAGTACTGAAATTCGTCATAAATATTACAACATAAGTCTCAGGGGCATCTACAAGAAAAATTATAACTTCTAATAGCTACCACGAGACACTCAATGAACTAGTATCTTTCCCTGTATGCATGGTACGTATGCATAAATGTGTATGTATGACTATATATGCATATATCCATAGTTGCCCCTCTTCATGAGAACGGTTTTCAAAATATCTTTGGTTCTTTCCTCGCAAACTGTTTCGTAACAAACAAATATTTTAATTGATTATTAATTAGATTAGTTATTATTTTACAGAGCGTCGGTGTATAATTCACAATGCATTGAACGATAGCGCACCCAAAACCAAGCCGTAATCAAGTCAATACCCAGAAGATGAGCCAGCTTAAGACAAAGAAGCGCCTTTGGTGCATAAACAAATTGAGAAAGGTGTCTTAAGTTGACTTGGGCGCCTGAGCAAAACGAAAAACTGCAGGGAGACACAGAGGCGTCTACACCATAGAAACTTTGTAGCAAATGCTCCATCCAAGAAATAGGAGGGGAGATCTGTCAGTGTCTGTGCCACCATTTAAGGGGTGGATGAGGAACGGGGAGGGGGAAGAAGAGGGGGAAAAGGGACGTTGCCCCAATGACTTAGGGGGATAGACGCCCCTGGGGAGACAGTTATAAAACTTTACACAGGCAACAGAAATGCTCATTCACAAAGAACAGTTGAAAATGCGTATCTCCATAGGGCTAGACTATGCAAGGCGCATATAAAAATGAATGTTTGCACGAGAATGCGTGTGTGCATACCTATGCAAGAATTTCTGTTACTTTTAAAAACTCTAAATGCTGACTCCATGACTTAACGCTACTATCCACACTGGATGCATGTCGGAATTACGGCAAACGTGCACTGATGGAATCACGAGTAAATGCATGCGTGAAAGTATCCACTGAACTGTTGTAAACTAAAGAAATAAACACATCCGTAATTTTGATTCAAAATTAGACTGCAGTGTAAAATTTGAAATACTTACCAGCCGTGGTGGCCGGAGTGGATGATCCTGCAGTTGACGGTTTCGCAGTTGCACTGGATGGCGTAGTAGTTGCTATTGACGATGCATTTATTGGTGGAGGACTAGGTCCTGTTGATGGAGGTGTAGTTACTGGTGGACGAGTAGTTCCTGTTGATGGAGGTGTAGTTACTGGTGGAGGAGTAGTTCCTGTGGATGGAGGTGTAGTTACTGGTGGAGGAGTAGTTCCTGTGGATGGAGGTGTAGTTATCGGTGGAGGAGTAGTTCCTGTTGATGGAGGTGTAGTTACTGGTGGAGGAGTAGTTCCTGTGGATGGAGGTGTAGTTACTGGTGGACGAGTAGTTCCTGTTGATGGAGGTGTAGTTATCGGTGGAGGAGCAGTTCCTGTGGATGGAGGTGTAGTTACTGGTGGAGGAGTAGTTCCTGTTGATGGAGGTATAGTTATCGGTGGAGGAGCAGTTCCTGTGGATGGAGGAGTAGTTACTGGTGGAGGAGTAGTTCCTGTTGATGGGGGTGTAGTTACTGGTGGAGGAGTAGTTCCTGTCGATGGAGGTGCAGTTACTAGTTGAGGAGTAGTTCCTGTGGATGGAGGTGTAGTTACTGGTTGAGGAGTAGTTCCTGTTGATGGAGGTGTAGTTACCAGTGGGGGAGTAGTTCCTGTCGATGGAGGAGTAGTTACTGGTGGAGGAGTAGTTCCTGTGGATGGAGGTGTAGTTATCGGTGGAGGAGTAGTTCCTGTTGATGGAGGTGTAGTTACTGGTTTCGGAGTAGTTCCTGTCGATGGAGGTGTAATTACTGGTGGAGGAGCAGTTCCTGTGGATGGAGGAGTAGTTACTGGTGGAGGAGTAGTTCCTGTTGATGGGGGTGTAGTTACTGGTGGAGGAGTAGTTCCTGTCGATGGAGGTGCAGTTACTAGTTGAGGAGTAGTTCCTGTGGATGGAGGTGTAGTTATCGGTGGAGGAGTAGTTCCTGTCGATGGTGGTGTAGTTATCGGTGGAGTCGTAGTTCCTGTCGATGGAGGAGTAGTTATCGGTGGAGGAATAGTTCCTGTCGATGGAGGTGTAGTTACTGGTGGAGGAGTAGTTCCTGTTGATGGAGGTGTAGTTACTGGTGGAGGAGTAGTTCCTGTTGATGGAGGTGTAGTTACTGGTGGAGGAGTAGTTCCTGTTGATGGAGGTGTAGTTACTGGTGGAGGAGTAGTTCCTGTCGATGGAGGTGTAGTTACTGGTGGAGGAGTAGTTCCTGTTGATGGAGGTGTAGTTACTGGTGGAGGAGTAGTTCCTGTCGATGGAGGTGTAGTTACTGGTGGAGGAGTAGTTCCTGTTGATGGAGGTGTAGTTACTGGTGGAGGAGCAGTTCCTGTGGATGGAGGAGTAGTTACTGGTGGAGGAGTAGTTCCTGTCGATGGAGGTGTAGTTACTGGTGGAGGAGTAGTTCCTGTTGATGGAGGTGTAGTTACTGGTGGAGGAGTAGTTCCTGTTGATGGAGGTGTAGTTACTGGTGGAGGAGTAGTTCCTGTTGATGGAGGTGTAGTTATCGGTGGAGGAGTAGTTCCTGTCGATGGTGGTGTAGTTATCGGTGGAGTCGTAGTTCCTGTCGATGGAGGAGTAGTTATCGGTGGAGGAGTAGTTCCTGTCGATGGAGGTGTAGTTACTGGTGGAGGAGTAGTTCCTGTTGATGGAGGTGTAGTTACTGGTGGAGTAGTAGTTCCTGTTGACGGAGGTGTAGTTACCCCTGGAGGAGTAGTTGCTGTCGATGGAGTAGTCGTTGTTGACGTTGTTGTAAATGGACAAACTAAAAAATATAAGTGAGGTGACGCTTTAATTGAGTACATGACTTTTTGTTTTTGGGTGCTATTTTGATTAATTTACTATAGGTACTTCTGTTACCACAGGATTAGCGTTTCATTTAATTTTCTTTAATGTGATATTTACTCCTCCTTCACTGGTCATGTTTTTCAATGGTTAGATTTGCATTAGTATAATTAATTTTTAATTTAATTTTGTATCAGTTATTTGGTAACTTATATTTGATAGGTGCCCAATGTGGAAATAATAATTGATATTAACTAATAATGTTTCTTAGAATGTTTAGACAAAGAGGCTATATGATCCACGCGATATAATAAAACTTTTCGTTCCGACAGCACCAATATGCAATCTTACCAGATGTGGAACAAGATTCGTTGAACTCCGGCGCATTCCTTGCGATGTATGGAACCTGGATATCGGTTGGTGCAGCAAAAGTCAGTTCACATTCATAGTCCTCTGGCGCGCCGCTGTTCGCTGTAATGGTTGATATTGCAAGGAACACATACGGATCAATTCTCGTCCTGTCAAGCGTATACCTTGCTAAGAAAACTCCATTGAGTCTCCAGGTTACAATCGCATAGATCGGGTGAAAAGTGCTGTCAGCGTAAATGATGCCGCACGACACATTGGAAGCAGTTGAATTGACCGGAATGCATGAACATGTTGGACCTGTGCCTATAAGATAATATAGTACATAGTATGGACAACCATTGTCTTTTTTATTTATGTGCCTGTAAGATGATATAGCATAAGCGATAAAGAACCGTTATCTTTTTAATCTAATTAATATAATCAAATTCAGTGACTTGCGTAGAGAGGTGGTAATAATGGTCAAGACATCAGTCAATGTTCATTAAGAGCAAAATCGCAATCAAAAATCAAAATCCTTTCCAGAATCCAGGTAAAAAAAATTCGATGGATACGGTGGCTGTTCGAGCTAAGTTTGGATCTGAGTAACATCATGGAATCAAAGGACTGTACCGAATTGGGCAGCGAATTCTAAGGCTTCGAACTGGCAATATGGCTAAATATATAACACATGCAATCATGCATGTACATACCTGTCCACTGGACCTTACGGCCAATGAACCGTATCTCGGTTGTTTCTTTGTTTCCACTAATGCAGGATTAAATGCTTGAACCCTCTTGCAAATAGGTACGTAACGCAAAGAATAACAAAAAAGGATCTAATTGTAAGAAAACGGATTACAAAATCTGCTTCTTTAGAATAACAAGGAAGGCTATTTCAGTTGTATTTATTGGTCAGCGATTGGGTAGACCAGAAATAACCAGCATATACGAACCTAAAAAGACGCTAAGTTTGGCATGTGTATGCGAACTATAGCGCACCATGTATATATTTATTATAGAGCCTTTTATGTATCTCATAAAACCTCTTCCTGTGACTACCTAAATTATATAAAAGTAGGCTATTATGAACAAGTGCTAATCAATCAGCCAGGTATTTTTGAGTCTGTAAACATGCAAGGGAGTAGCAGCATGGAATATAGCCTCCGATGGAAATGCAGAATCACGAGTTAACTTAAATTTGATCTTGCTTTCTGCATAAAATTGAACTAAACTGGCATCAGAATTCTTGTGCAAAAGACTCCAATACTACAACACATGCTTGGATAAGTTCTTATGGCATGAAATTAGAAAAAGTATCAATGGATGAAATTTCATCATGGACACTAAAATACCAGCTTACACAATCATATCTTTGAATCTTAAAATAAAAACTTAAAGAAACGGATATGAAATAACTTACGAACGACGAGTAACTTGGCGCCCGTCTTGTTGGGATTATTGGCACATTGTCCGATGTACAACCCAGCTGTCGATATCGGATTTCCATTTTCAGTTGTTGTCGCGTTCTTGATAACTAGACCGGTCTGGTTAACGTCGTAGAGCCCAGTCAACGAGGAATCCCTATTACCGCCAATGCCGATGATGTTGTAAGTGCTTAACTCATCTGAAGTTGGTTTAACTCTCCAAGAGACGTTTTGAGAGTTAATGTACAGATCCAATATTGTATTCGGCTGTCCCTCATGAACAGCTATATTCTTCACATTATCGAGACATTCTAAAAACAACAAAATCGATTGGTTGACTTTGTTTCGCAGCTTGTGTTTACACAATATGTTCGTAATTTATCCTAAGCTTCATCACAGTGCTAATATGATTTGAATTCAAACTGAATACGATTCATCCTTAACTAATTCTGGTGACAGTGTAACTAATTGTTTCAATTCGCCTTTGTTGAATGCTACAGGTACCTTGAGGAGCTCAGTGAAATATGTTGTTTCTATATGCCGCGTGTTTTATGAACCTAAGAAAGCCTGCTTTCATTTATGTTGGCATAGCGACAGTAATAAGACTATTTCTAGTAAACTTGGCAGTTAGGCCTACTGTGGTTTAGTTTTCCAGTTACAATAAATTTATTGCTGCACAGTAAAGCCCAGTAATTATTGGACAGTCCTTGTCATAGTCACGTGATCTCTTGTTGCTTGATGTCTGGACAAGTCCGCCATTGTGTTTCGTTGAATTCTGTTATTAAAACGTTATTTTCTATGAATTTACAGTTCTACAGATTTCTGTTAAAAACGTAAAGTTTTACTGGAACCGTGGGAGTATAATTATTACGGTTAATGGACTTCTGACAGTGTCTGATATATTGAAAAAGCGAACTCTCCATTATTGTACGTGCAGACGAGTCTTTGTAAATCTAACTGTTAGGGTTTGCATGCATGCATGCCTACAGACACGCACGTCTATTGTATACATAAATCACATATTATATAGGCATAGGCATTATTACAAGCACGAAGAGACAAATTAAAGTATTTAAGAGACATACACACATAAGTACTGCATGGGGTTGCATAGATATATGCGTACCAGAATAGGTATGCATAAATATCGAGCGTGTAATTATTGACGTAATATTGTCACTGAGTAGACAAGAGTGCACGGATTTGGACTCCATAAGCCGAGATCAAGAAAAATGAAGTTGATAACAAGTCTTTCCCATAACTGCCTCTAAAGGCAGATTAATATAGGCTACAACTGTTAGTATAATTCTGAAGCCATACGTTACCAGTCATATTAAATATGTACTGATCGCCAGAATTGACTTAAGAATAATATAAATAAATTTATCTTAACGAAGGTTCCAATTGTATTTTCTGATACTTGGGCTACCTGAAACATATTAAGAATTTTAAAGTAAACTAAAAGGCAGGGGTTTCAGTTATGATGCAGTGATGTTATGATGGTATCAAACAATAATTGTAACCTAATTTTGTTAGAAATAAGATCCCTGTAATTAACTAGTGCTAACAAACCCTACCAAGGGGTAGGTATTGCACAATCAAGTTTTATTATTGGGCCATAGCGAAACCACATTGGACTAGAATTTGTTTTAGAAAACGACAAACATCCGGAACGGGAAATAGACGCAAAACGATGACGGGTGACACCGAAAAACAAATTGATGATGAGCAGAAAACTTCTACTAACTTATACCGGTAACGAATTGTTTGAAAAACAGAGAATTTCTACAATGAACACGACCAATGAACTTCTTCCACAGCGCATTTAAAATTAAATGAGATTCAAAATTCAATGCACATTCCCACTATAAGTAAGTAAGTAACGCTTAGCAAAGAAGATCGTAATAAAAATTGAAACAGTTCATAAGTTAGTTTATCACTATTTAAAAAAATGCTACGACAGTTTCTATGTTTAAAATGATTGCGCTTGGCACAGTTGGCAATTAATTGTGCGCACATTGATATAACTAATTTTTGTAAGCTCATGTTTGTTGACATGAACTTGACTAGTTAAGTAAGCATACATTTAATTCTCTTGATTGAGATTTGCTTATTTTGTGTGTGTTTACAGTAATAAGTGCTCGGTTGAGCCATGATGATCATCTAATGCATTTTCTGCTCGTTTTTTTGTTTTTGTTTTTTGTTTGTTTGCATTTTCTTGTATTTTCAACTAGTCCTTTACTTTTCATTCATACTATACCTCAAGGACATTATTTTCAGGACATGGTTTTGTCCCCATCATTTTCTTTTTCTTTTTTTGTGCCATATTATTACTATGTTACAAATAGGCAGCCCTAATTAAGCGGGACTTATGTCCCTTTTGGACTTTCCGTATATTGTATCCCGAATGTTTTTACATTCCGACTGGTGCCTACTGTACTTTTGTATTGAATTCGGATCAATACAGTTCAATTGAATTGAATTGAATTAGTTTAGTCCGAAATACCTGGAAGTTTAGTTGTCGTCGCTGCCTCAGACGTAGTTCCAGTGGACGGAGGAGTAGTAATCGGCGGAGGAGTAGTTCCTGTCGATGGAGGTGTAGTTATCAGTGGAGGAGTAGTTCCTGTTGATGGAGGAGTAGTTGGCGGTGGAGGAGGAGTAGTTCCTGTTGATGGAGGAGTAGTTATCAGTGGAGGAGTAGTTCCTGTTGATGGAGGTGTAGTAACCGGTGGAGGAGTAGTTCCTGTCGATGGAGGAGTAGTAATCGGTGGAGGAGTAGTTCCTGTCGATGGAGGTGTAGTTATCAGTGGAGGAGTAGTTCCTGTTGATGGAGGAGTAGTTGGCGGTGGAGGAGGAGTAGTTCCTGTTGATGGAGGAGTAGTTATCAGTGGAGGAGTAGTTCCTGTTGATGGAGGTGTAGTAACCGGTAGAGGAGTAGTTCCTGTCGATGGAGGAGTAGTTATCGGTGGAGGAGTAGTTCCTGTTGATGGAGGTGTAGCTACTGGTGGAGGAGTAGTTCCTGTCGATGGAGGTGTAGTAATCGGTGGAGGAGTAGTTCCTGTCGATGGAGGTGTAGTTATCGGTGGAGGAGTAGTTCCTGTTGATGGAGGAGTAGTTGGTGGTGGAGGAGTAGTTCCTGTTGATGGAGGAGTAGTTACTTGTGGAGGAGTAGTTCCTGTTGATGGAGGTGTAGTAACCGGTAGAGGAGTTGTTCCTGTCGATGGAGGTGTAGTTACTGGTGGAGGAGTAGTTCCTGTCGATGGAGGTGTAGTTACTGGTGGAGGAGTAGTTCCTGTCGATGGAGGTGTAGTTACTGGTGGACGTGTAGTTCCTGTTGACGGAGGTGTAGTTACTGGTGAAGGAGTAGTTCCTGTCGATGGAGGTGTAGTTATCGGTGGAGGAGTAGTTCCTGTCGATGGAGGTGTAGTTATCGGGGGAGGAGTAGTTCTTGTCGATGGAGGTGTGGTTATCGGTGGAGGAGTAGTTCCTGTTGACGGAGGTGTAGTTACTGGTGGAGGAGTAGTTCCTGTCGATGGATGTGTAGTAACTGGTGGAGGAGTAGTTCCTGTTAATGGAGGTGTAGTTACTGGTGGAGGAGTAGTTCCTGTCGATGGAGGTGTAGTAATCGGTG
The DNA here is from genome assembly GCA_963556255.1 of Allolobophora icterica. Taxonomy (NCBI): domain Eukaryota; kingdom Metazoa; phylum Annelida; class Clitellata; order Crassiclitellata; family Lumbricidae; genus Allolobophora; species Allolobophora icterica. The sequence continues at coordinate 5,222,584 of OY744610.1, read as the reverse complement.
GAGGAGTAGTTCCTGTCGATGGAGGTGTGGTTATCGGTGGAGGAGTAGTTCCTGTTGACGGAGGTGTAGTTACTGGTGGAGGAGTAGTTCCTGTTGATGGAGGTGTAGTTACTGGTGGAGGAGTAGTTCCTGTCGATGGAGGTGTAGTTACCAGTGGGGGAGTAGTTCCTGTCGATGGAGGAGTAGTTACTGGTGGAGGAGTAGTTCCTGTTGATGGAGGTGTAGTTACTGGTGGAGGAGTAGTTCCTGTCGATGGAGGTGTAGTTACTGGTGGAGGAGTAGTTCCTGTCGATGGAGGTGTGGTTATCGGTGGAGGAGTAGTTCCTGTTGATGGAGGTGTAGTTACTGGTGGAGGAGTAGTTCCTGTTGGTGGAGGTGTAGTTACTGGTTGAGGAGTAGTTCCTGTCGATGGAGGTGTGGTTATCGGTGGAGGAGTAGTTCCTGTTGATGGTGGTGTAGTTACTGGTGGAGGAGTAGTTCCTGTGGACGGAGGTGTAGCTAATGGTGGAGGAGTTGTTCCTGTCGATGGAGGTGTAGTTATTGGTGGAGGAGTAGTCCCTGTAGATGGAGGAGTTGTTATCGGTGGAGGAGTAGTTCCTGTTGATGGAGGTGTAGTTGCTGGTGGCGGAGTAGTTCCTCTTGATGGAGGTGTAGTTACTGGTGGCGGAGTAGTTCCTGTCGATGGAGGAGTAGTTATTGGTGGAGGATTGGTTGCTGTCGATGGAGTAGTCGTTGTTGACGTTGATGGTTGGTTCGTTGTTGTAAATGGACAAACTAAAATATATAACAATGCTGACGCTTTAATTGGGTACACAACTTTTGGTTTCAACGTTTGGGGCTTCAGGCCATTTTGGGTGCAATTTTAATTAATGTACTATAAGTAGTAGATGGCAAGGAAGAAGATTGCGCCACCTCGATAATTGGCTTAAATTTGCCAGGGGATGGTCGCCACCCCCACAATTATTTGTCCCCACCATCCTGTTATCTCACTGAATTAAGAGGATGTCGGTCTATACCATCTAGGTCTCCAGAGAGTCCGTAGATCCCACAGGCCCTGATAGCAGACCGATTTTTTAGTGTATGAATTGCGCCACCAAAAACCTGCAAGCCAAAACAAAAATAAGAATCGTGGATTGCCTTAACACACCGAAATGTAAAGTCCCGTTTGCTGCCGGCCGAGACCCTCCCACGAGGCCGGCCCAAACCATTGGAGTGTGCCAGTAAAAATTATAGCCCACTAATCGTACGGCGGTGGTGCGCTAGGAATAACGGACTCACTACTCCAACCACCAAGGATGAAAACTTTTATGTTGAGGTTCGCGGGCAAGACCCGGCGCTGGTTAGTTTCTTGATTAGTTCTGCCATGTTTGTGTTCTTATGGAACGGTTTAAATATCGAGAAATTTCGAGAGGCGGATCCAGCCCATAACTGTCAAAATAGACGGCTGTAGGTCCATCTATCCAATAGGCGACCCAGTGAGTACCATCGCCGGAACCGGAATCTAAATTAACAACTCCACACTCCTTCTCACGAGCCACGGCTGGCAGACCATCTCGCATGAAAACACCGCGGAAATGCGGCAGACCTCGGGCGACTTTCTCTATGTCAAAGTTGCTCAACGGTTTTAGTTTTTTTGCCCGATATAGTAGAGACCGGATCCTTTGCACTTTGAACAGCAACCACCATAAGTCTGGCGCCCGAGATATAAACCGGTTCCACGGACCTGAGCTTCGAGTTCGCGATTATGACGCGCGGCCTCTGCTAAAGCCGCGTCGTCGATCCGTTTTTTCTCGGCTTGGGCGGCATCGCTGGCCTGTTTCTTGCGCAGAGCCTCTGCATCGCTGGCCTGTTTGTTGTGCACGGCCTTTGCCACCTCGGCGGCCCCTCCAGCCGCGGCACCCACCGCGGTTAACCCGCCAAAAATCAGCGGGAGGAGAGCCAGTAGTGGAAGAAAACCGCCCGATTTTGTCATCTTTTTCAATTGCGTTTTGGTGAATCTGAGCTCCATGCCAACGCCTTCCGAAATCTTCTTCACTATTCGGGCGGCTTGAACTTTTGTGAGCGCGAGCTTATCGTTTCCGCGAAGCTGGCCATGAGTGAGCCGGATCGTGGCGCCAGTGCCGGCGCGCGCAGCTTTAGCCAATGTTTGCTTTTGCCCTTCGGTCAGTGAAAGGCCGATCGCAACGTATTCAGTTTTCATTTTCGGAAAAAATATATCAAAAGAGGGCCTTGTATCTAAATGTGAAAAACGATTTCTAGTTCTAGTAAACGACGTTGAATTTGCTGCCATCCGATTCAAAATTCAGGAGTCGGTCGCTGATCAGGACTGCATAGGCTACCGTATTATTTGGTACCACTTCGTTAAAGTCCACCTTGATTTGTATGTCCTGTACAGAGGTTTTTAGTCGTTCAGATTGCCTGCGCACGTCCAGGACGAAGATCGGAAACATATCTACAAAGTCGATTGGTGTAACTTGGCATGACGACTCACGCGCGTCTATACCGCAATATTCTTCCTTGAAGTCACGTAGGGCCTTGTAAGCGCGAGAAGTTGTCCTCTTGGTGAAGTCGAGATTCATGTCAACCACCGGGTAGCGATCGCTGTTGAGCATAGCGAAAATGTTGCGAACCTGTGCATGGTCAAACAGTGCAGGATTCTGGCCTTGATGTGCATTCCTTCCAGTCTGAAAAGCAACAAGAATCCACCGCGGTTTTTCCGTGCCCGACTTAACGCTCAAACGCCAGGAAAAAGTCGTCGCTCGTGGCACCGCAATGTTGTCGCATTGCATGGCGCGGAATGCTACAGGTACCTTAACCTTGGCTTCAATCTGCTTCATAAGCATGCTTTTATACTCCAAAGCGGGTATTATATGCGGCATGAACCAGGAGAGTTTAGTCAGCGTGATCTGGCCATTGGTCGCAGCGGCTTCCTTGAAGATCGCGTCTGCATCCCCCTGCCGGCTCAGCAGTAAGGAGTGTTTAATCCCGTATACGACCTTGTGATAATCATCGCAAAAACCGAATAGATGTCTTAAGGGAACGATGAATGAGAACGTTCCAATAGGGATGGGTTTTCCAATGATCATCAGTCGACGGTTCTCAAAGCCGAGATTCAGAGCCGCCGCCGCCGCGGTCGTGTCCTTTTGCCAACACATGTTTAAACCTTCGGCTTTGGAAAAATCATCGCCGTATACCAGCATGCCTTTCATCGTCGTGGCTTGCCCAGGAGACATGACATTCTCTATCTCGGTGTTGTTAGCCAAGTATCGAATCTGAGAAAACATGTACGGGATGGCGTTGTTGACGAATGACACCAGCGAGTCTGCGATGTAAGCCGCGCCAGTTGATGTAAGCCTGCCCTCCACAAGAAGGTAGCTCTTGGAAGGCTGTGTGAAAATGTCTTGGTTCTGGATGTCTATCTGTATGGCCTGGCCATTGTTGATAGCCGCGGGATTTTGTGACTCATACTCGCGGTATTCAAACGATTCAATGCTATTGTCATCGGGCACCGCCGAAGCGATGTCCAACATTTCACTCGGCACGTCAAATGCTGCCATTATTATAAGTAAAAAAGTTGAAGCTTCAATTATTAATCATGCTGTAAATGAATTTCATATGTGGTGAGTTAAACATTTGTTAAATTGCGTTTTGTGAATTAGTCAGAAATGTTTTTTATTTTGCGAGAAACAGACCCCTACCACCACGACTCGGCTTTATAGTCTTGAAACCGGATCCAGCAATGCGGCTGTTTATGTCAGCCATTGTCGGAACAACGGGTGGCGGACTTACAGCCAGTTGTTTTAAGTACTCGATGCTCTTGTCGCTGAGCGCCTTCTCCAAAGGTGCGGGAACCGCTATTGGTGCTTTTGCGCCGGCAACAGCGCGTCTCGCTTTCACGGCATCAACGATCTGCCTGACGGCAGACGCTGTTGTGGCCCCAGCTTTCACCACATTACCAACTACATCCGCAACATTTGTTATTACACCTTTATTAGCCGAAATGAAGGATCCGGCACGTCCTAGCAAGCCCGCGATTTTGGGTATCCAGTCGAAAAGTCCACCACCCACGACACGACGCCGCTTTTTAATTCCAAGAACCAACATGAGAATATTTAAGTGTGAACATTTACGCACTGCGGATGTGAAACCTTATAGTTACTGTCTCACCGCGGAGGTTTAATTGTTCACCATTTCAAATCAAATCAAATCAAAAATCCGTTTATTAATACAACCCAGTAGTGCAAGACAAAACAGTAACATTTTTGACCATTCTGGTCGGTCAGCCACACACGAATGCCCTGTACGTTGCCAGCCGGTGCAACTGGTAGGTACACCAGATTTTTCGGAGACTCGATTACCTTGTAGCCGGGCGATACATCCGGGAAAAAACTGTAGATTACTGGCAGCTGACTACCATTGCGATATGATCCAGAGATAATGTCACAACTAACCAGGATTGTGTCCACCCGGAGAATATCGACTGGATTTTCTCCCTCTTTATAACCACTACCAAGCCTCTGAGAGTTAAAACCGAGCATTTGCCTGATAGTAGATTGTGCCATATTTACCTTATATAAGGCATTCGTAATTTTTATGAAGGCGCGAAGGGTAGATGCGTTAGCTCCTATGGTAATAGGAGAATTAAAGCCGAGTGGTGTCACACCCGTCGGAGAATTTTGCTTTTCTAACTGCCTACCGATTTCATCATTAATCTGTGCGATCTCGTAGCTTCCGTCGGGCAAAATGATCGTCTTCCACGTCACACCATTGTCGGTGCTGTAGACGAACTTGTTATTTGTGCTATCGATGTTGGGAATTGTGAACTGAGTTTTGTGTACAGTCTTGCAGTGCGAGATGTTAGCGTATATATTTAGTGCGTTTACTTTAGTTTCACGTGTATATGTATATATGATAGATGTATAACGTTTAGTCTTAGTGACACGCGCGGCCGGCCAATCTCGGCAGCGGCGCGCTATATGTATATTATTAGAGTTCGCCTAGGCGCACAGAAGACAGGTGTGTCAAGAGGCGCGAAGAATTATGCTGACTAGAGAAGTTTGAATTCGAGTGTGTTCGCTGTAGTAGTGTGGCTGACTAGTCGAGTTGTAATCGAATTGAGTTCTGTCTGTTTGTTTCTTATTAAACTGAAAAGATATTAAACTGTGTTGCTGATTAATTCAGGTTATACTTATACGTAGAATTAGTGTTCAAAAGGTGAACGTTAAATAGGCGTTAAGTACGAAGAGAACAAGGATTTAATCAGAAGGATTGTCAACGGAAGGATTGGGTTGACATTATTGGTGGCAGCGTCGGTGTGGATAAGAACTCACGGTGGATAAAAACTCACGGTGGAACAGCGTCGGTGTGGATAAATACTCACGGTGGAATAAATACTCACGGTGGAATAAATACTCACGGTGGAATAATTACTCACGGTGGAATAATTACTCACGGTGGATTAAAATTCACGTTATCACCTCCTTCGGCGGATAGAAGAATCTACGACGGTGATAAAAGAATTTACAACGGTGTTAGAAGAATCTACGACGGTGTTAAAAGAATTTACGCGTTGTTGCTGTGTGACGTGTCTACGATATCAACGACGGTGGAACACGAGAAACGGTATAAAAAATTTCGTTGTTTTCCACGAACAAATATAAAAGAAATCCCGTTTGTTTATCGATTCACACAACAAGAAAAACCGTGACTTCTTTGAAAAGAGAAATCACCAAAGTAAACAAGTAAGATGGAGAAACTAAGTGCTGAAAGACAAGCAGATATTAAGAAGATGTCTACGGAAAGGCTGAAACAGCGTTTGTTGAAAGCCGGTTTTAAAGAAGAACAATTAGAAGGTATGTCACGTGGTGACATGATACAGGAACTCGCCGATGTGTGGGTTAAAGAAGAAGTCGAAGAAGAAGGTGCCGTTGGCGGTGCCGTAGAAAAGGCTATTGAAAAACCTCCTGCGCCTATGTCTATGGAGATGTTGATGCAGTGGATGATGATGAAAGAAGATAGGGAGGAGAAACGGAGACAAGAAGAGAAAGAGATAAGACAGGAAGAATTGCGTCGTCAGAGAGAGAAAGAAGAGAAAGCAGAGCGTATGCAGAGAGAGAAAGAAGAGAAAGCGGAACTTGCAAGGCAAGAAGAATTGCGCTTGCAGCGAGAGAAAGAAGAGAAAGAATTGCGCTTGCAGCGAGAGAAAGAAGAGAAAGCAGAACTTGTAAGGCAAGAAGAATTGCGCTTGCAGCGAGAGAAAGAAGAGAAGGCAGAATTTGCAAGGCAAGAAGAATTGCGCTTGCAGAGAGAGAGAGAAGATAAAGCAGAACAAGTGCGTAAGGCAGAACTGGAATTGCAAAAGCATCAGTTTGAGATTCAATTAGAACAGTTGAAGCGAGATAGAGAAGATGCTGAAAGAAGAAGACTGGAGCAGATGATTGAATTTGAAAGAGCTAGAAAAAGTGATGAAGAGGTTCGTCAGCAACAGATTGAAGCAAAGAGAATGCGTGAAGAAGAAAAAGAAAAAGCGCGAACGTTAGAGTTGGAACGTGCAGAACAGATCAGACAAGAAGAACTCAAATTTCAGAAAGAAAGTTTGGAAAAGGCAGAGGCAGAAAGACAAGAACGTCTGAAACTGGAGAAATCAAAATTGACATTGAAAGAAACGCAAATGAGAGAAGAACGGGAAGCAGAAAGAAGGAAACAGCAAGAAAGTGAAACTTTGGTGTCAAAAATTAAGAAAATAGGTGATGCAATGAAGCATGTATTGCCTCAAATGCCAACTGATATGATGGAGGTGCCATTATATTTTGAAACAGTCGAGAACGCATTTCGTAGTTTTGCTGTGGAAAAGCCGTTTTGGGTGAAATTATTACTACCATTGATGACGCCGAAAGCTCGAACCGTTCTGAATAGATTGTCATACGATGATCTAGACAATTATGATAGAGTCAAGCAGCACTTATTAAAAGAATTTAAGTTGACTTCGAGAGAATACAGAGCCAGATTTGTGGATGCTAAGAAGACAACAGAAGAGACTTATACGATGTTTACAGCAAGACTGAAGAACTTGCTAAACTATTACGTGAGAAGTCGAAACGTGAACAGAGAGTATGATACGCTCTTTGACTTGCTGGTAGCGGATAAGCTGAAAGAATGTTTACCGCCAGGTCCACTACAGTTTGTATTGTCGAAGGAAGGAACTGACTGTCTCCAAGCTAGTGCAGTGGCAGACCTAGCAGACATTCATGTAAACAATCGAATTGGGTTTGCATTTCCAAATATAAACAGTTATCCTTCTCAACGTTCCGTAAACCAAAGCCAGAGTGGAAAGTGGAAAAGTAATCCAGGAACAGGGAATCAGTTCAAAGGTAAAGAAGTCAAGGCTAATGTCCCTGTACCCAATGAGACCAGAGAAGTGACGTTTGGTCGTCAGGGATTTAACAAATCGTCAGCGCCGTTTGCCAAGAGGGAAGGCAACACATCGTTTACGCAGTATAAGAGATATGAAGGCAATGAACAAAGAGGCATGGTTGTGAAGCGTTGTCACAACTGTGGTTCAGACAAACATTTGGTTAAATTTTGTCCAGTTCCAGTGGCAGCAGCTAGTTCTAGCAGAAATCAAGAACACACAAGGGTGAATTTGATTCAAGTGGTTAGTGATACAGGTAATCAAACCACGGGTCAAGAAAACCAAGAAACTGAAGTAAAGTCAGTAATGAAATGTGGTATTCAAAAAGAAATTCTATTGGATGCTGAAATTCAGAGAGAAGTCATAGGAAAAGATGACAGTCGAATATTGAAGAAATCGTTCTTGCAATATGTCGAGGTTGAAATTCGTGCAGTAGACGGTAAAGAGCCAGTGAAAGTCAAAGCACTGAGCGACTCGGGAGCAGAGATTCCGGTGATTAGTGAAGAATTACTGGAAGGCATGAAGGTGGAACAAATTGGAAAAGTGAATTTGCAATGTGTGGCAGGAGATGCCATTCCTGCGAAGTTAGTGAAAGTCGATGTTAGACTGTGTGGTAGTGACGTGGAAGAAGAGGGATTTCCGCGTAAAATCCAGTGTTCACTTACACCTTATGTCACCTTGATGTGTGCTAGTATTGCAAAGATGGGCAGTACAGAAAGATTCTTGTTGCATCCAGAGATAATTGCCGAATTAAAAGCCGTACCACAGATGAAAATTAAAACGATACAAGGAGATGTGAGTGTACAAGCAAATGTAATGACGAGAGCGCAGAGTCGGAAACAGGAAATGGTAGCTGTTGATGAGAAGAGTGAAACTGAAAGTTCAAGTGATGAGGAAAACGAAAGTAATGAGCAACGAAGCTTATCGCGAGATGGTGTAACATCAGAGATGAATGAGCAAGAGATGGTTGCATGCGAGAATGGCACATTAAATGAAACTGAAGAAGACGATGAATGTGATGTGGGGATAGGAGACTTGTATAGAGATGAAGAGATGGATGAAGAACAAAAGGTGCAGATTGCCGATTCGAAGAAGTTCGAAGAGCAACAGAGAAAGGATGAATCGTTGAAGCCGTGGTGGAAGTTAGCACAAGAGAAAGAATCTGAATTCTGTGTGATCAACGGTTTATTGCATAAGAAATATCAGATATTAGACCAGACGATATATCAACTAGTGTTACCAAAAGAGAGACGAATAAAAGTGATGGAGTTGGCGCATGAATCGGTATTTGGAGGACATCTAGGAGAAGAGAAAACAAGAGAACGAATAAAATTATCTTTTGTATGGCCAAAGATGAGAAGAGACATTGTGAAATTTTGTAAGTCTTGCGAGAAGTGTCAACTAAAGGCAAGGAGTCTGGTGATGGATAGAGTACCTATCACTCCGGTCTCAAGAGAAGAGGTCGCCTTCAGGAGAATGACGATGGACCTCGTTGGCCCGATCGATCCGGTATCTGCTGCAGGTCACAAGTATTGTTTATGCATTGTGGACTCGTGCACCAGATGGCCTACAATCTTCTTATTGAAATCGTTGACAGCGAAGGCTGTGTGTGAGGGGCCCATTGACTTGGCCTCGACTTCTTCAGGTCGACCCTGGCCGCGAATTTATGGGTGATTTTACACCGTTGCTGGCGAAGCACGACGTTCTTGTAAGACGCGGACAGGCCGCAAATCATCGCCAACAGGGCATCGTTGAGCGCTTTAACCGTACTCTAGCTGAGCGACTTTTCGGTGCTCAATACGCTCAGGAATTGCTCCTGGCTGCAAGGGGGTCATCCGAACGGTCAGTGGAATGGGTTCGCCGGTTGCCCGAAGTTGTGGCTGCACTAAACGATGAGCCGACGCGCTTGCTCGACATGAAGCCGGTTAAAGCGATGAAAGCTGCTAAAGTGACACAGAAGCCCTCTCATTCACAAACTAAAGGTCTTTTATGGGGCTTGGATGAGCCTGTTCTCGGGCACGACGTTCTCGTCCGATATTTATACGCTCCACGCTCCAGGCGAGCTCGAAGGTGGAAGCAAACGTGCCACCGATCCTAACTGGTCGCTCACCATCCACGCTATTTTGGATGTTGTCCGGCAGGCTGGCCAGCCGGCTTTATACCATCTGTTAGACGGTCCTGCCCGCGGATTTGTACGTGAGGAGCTGCTTCTGGTGCCTATGGGCACTGAGTTACCCCCCGATAGAATACTCAACCGTCGTTGATTTTGTAGTGCCCATATGCCAGCGTTGTTATCCCATCGGCCTCGATCCACTTTTTTGTGTCTAATGGAGAGAGGCTGATCTTATTCTGCTCGTACACTCCGATCTGGTGGTCGTGGCTTCGAATCACGACTTGTGTGTGCCGCATCTCTTCTCGTTCGAACAGGCACTCCTTGTATAGCTCGTGGTGCAGATCCTTCTTCACAACTGCTCTCTGAACGCCTTTAGCTTTCCTGATCTCTGAACCACCCGATTTTAAGATCGAGTACATCTTCGGACGCAGTCCCACGAATTCGGCTATGGCAACTCCGTTACATTCATCCTTGAACTTGCCCACGACTTTCTTGTTCTCGACGTCGTAGTACGGGCTGTCTCTAGGAAACTCACTAAAGTCGTATGAGTGTTTTTTGTTCCACATATCGGCATAGGCGTTCGGAGTTTCCACCTGAAATAACAGGCTGTCAGTGTCTGTGTATAAGAGTTGGGCATTGTTGCCGTACTCGTTTTTCACATCGTTGTACCAGAAGTCGTACATCAGATGCTTGCTGAGGTCGAGGACAGCCTGGCCGACATATACAGGTCTGTTTAACTTGAGCTTGTTCTTCAAACTGTGAATCGCGGCGAGTTGGTCGTTGAAGATTTTGTGTGATATGTAGGCCGGGTCAGGAATTAGTTTACGAAGTTTGTCAACTTTTGAGGTCGGTACCAGGTTAACTCTGATTCTTTTTCTAAGATTTTCCATGGTCTTTCCAAAGACCGCATTATTAGCCAGTTTGAAGAAATCCTTCTCAAACTCCGACGTTGCCTTCGCTCTCAATTTCGTATTCATCTCGATGTATGGAGCCATCCATGCCTCCTGTCTAAACTTAATGACACGATGAATTTTAGAAACTCGTAGCCCTAACGAGTGATAGAGTTTGAGATTTCTATAATGGACCACATACCGCTCCTTAGGTCGTAGGCTTGGTACTAACTTCACATGCTTTGTGAACTTGCCTCCCAACTCGTTCATAAGCACATTCTGATAGTCACTCAACCACTCCTCTTGGACTGTCAGGGTCTCCGGTGCTAAGGGATAGTCGCTATGTGATTCGTGGAGGTGCTTGGGTACCCGAGATCGACTTCAAGTAGGAAGCCTTCAGGCGCGTCATCTGGAGTTTCCAACACTTCATCGAGAGTTGGACTTTCCCAGCTAAATCCTCCAACTGGCAGTGGCTGTTGCATCGCCCAGCCGTAAAGATTATTCGCGTCGAGATACATGATCCAGTTGTCTGGCTTCGTGGTATCGTAGTCGGGGCATTGCGGGTTGTTGGCTTTTGCGAAGCGCTTAGATACCATCGAAATTCCGCCTCTTAGGCCTTTCTCTGCGAACAAATGCATGTCTATATCGGTTAAAAGTTCGAGTTCGATCTTCGTCTTTTTCAACAAAGCGTCCCAAGCCATTCCTGGTAGGCTGAAGTAGTTAGCCGGGTCCAGACTGTAGTGCTTCATCGAAGTGGATCTGAAGGTCTCGAATACATCGGCTAGTAGAAGTACATCCGTTCGGAGATATAAGTCGTGATAGTCGCCCAGAGTTTTACAGTCGAATTCATTCCATACTCGTTGGGCGTGTTGATAATCCTCATTAGAAATGTTCTCTCGTGACAGCCTGCTGTAGAACGCTTCTTTGGGTGGAAGTCGGTCTTCTTCGAAGCGGTGGTAATCGTCAATGTGCTCGTAACAATATACGCCCTTTCGCCTCAAAAGATCTAGTTTTGTCCTATCATTGTGAACGAAATTTTCCTTTATATATGCCGTTGTGACTTTCAAATCCTCAAGCGACAGATTTCCTGATAATTTATCCAACGAGCTGTTTAGAAACTGGAGACTATCAATGAACTGTAGTTGCCCAATGTTAAATGTCATGTATTTCTCCATATTGTTTGGAATACAGTTAATTTCAGTTTTTTCATCCTGTGCGGCCTCACAGCCTCCGATCGCTTGCATGATGAGATGGCTGTCGTAACCTCGCAGATTGTGGAAGACCACTGGTACCTTACACTTATCGGGATATATTCGAAGTTTGAGATTGCAGGCGTTGTGAGCAGCACCTCGATACTTACCGGTAATGTGACAGTGGTCGCGAACTCTATCCTCTCCGAGCGCATTTCCGCAGATGTGACATTCGATAGCCTCGCGGAATGATTGGCGATCAACTGCTGACATAACCATCTTAGCTGGGGTGGCCAGCCTTTGTTTGATAGAGTCCAGCTCGCCTTGTAGTCGTTGCAGGAACTCTGGCACGGCGTTCTCTCCCCGGTATAGAACCGGCTTCTTCGTACGGCCGTCGCATCGAACCACTATATAACAGAAGCTGCATGGTTTCTGCTCCGCTATCTGTCTGGTGTTGCTCTCGCTGGGATTCATGACTGCACCTTCGATTGGTATGTTTAGAGCCTCGAAGTCCGCGTAAATAATATACGGAGTGCGCATCTGTTTGTGATGGTTCTGGAATTTGAGGATATTTTCATCCTCTTTTGGCATCTCAATCCGCTGAGGCTTCTCACTGATGCCCTGACAATCTTTGATATGGGCATCCAGTAAGTCTTGTCTACAGAATATGTGTAGGCAGCGACGACATGGATGTTTCCTGTTGTTGTTTTTGCTATTTTGATGAAGAATTCGACCAAGGTCTTTAATCCAGACGTAGTGGTATTCCTCACCTTTAACCAATAGTAGAAGATCGATATTGTAGCCTCTATCAGTCTGCTTTGAGACATAAATTGGGTACAGCCCTTCATTCCATCCGAAGACCGATACGGACACCATAGGGTTCTGACGCTCGAATTTACCGATATCAGTGGCCTTCACTGGAAATTCTATACCGCCGAAGTTTAGCTCGTGAAGGTGGGCACGATACTTACTGGGACGATAGGGGTGTTGCTTATGATCTACTGGATACATGGCGCTTAGTATTGCCCACTCGAAGCAGCGCTTGTCTTCATTCTTTACATTAACCACCGAATGACATGGGATATACTTTGGTGTTGGAAAATAGCTTTTACCTCGGAATGGTTGATACTTTGCAACACTGAGGTCTAGCGCCACGACCCGCCTCACCCTCCATCCTGACCCCAAGTTGGTATAGTCCTCGAGGCTTTTTAGTACTTCGGCCTTGGCCTTCCGTACAGCCCCTTGGATTTTACCCGCACTGGTAATTGGTTCTGCTTTGCTTCGAAAGTAGGCCGTATTGGTTATAGTACCCGGGGTCGCGTTTCCGTCGTACACCATGTCAACGGTCGGAGCCGGCTTTTCCAACTCAACTGTCAACACTTGCGAGTATTTCAGACCGTCTTGTTTCAACAGCTCTTCGTTGAGTTGCGCCTCAATGTTGTGCTCCATTGCACTCAAGAAAGCCAACGCATCTCCTTCCAGCCTGTGGTTTAAAGGTACTTCTGCGCGGAAGTCTCTCAGAAGCTGATTGGCGAGCTCTTTGTGTACTAGAAAGGTTGGTGGTCCACCTCTATCCTTCTTAATTAGGAGTGGAGGAATTGGCCTTGGAAGCAGTGGCTGCAGCAAGCGCCTTTTGACTGCATGTGGTATGGGTTCGTCTAAGATATTCTGTAGAACAGCTCGAAGAGCTGGGGGACCAGTAAACTCACTCAGCAATTGTTCAATTTTTTCATTCGTAGACAATGCCATAGTTATAAATTATTTTATACTACTATGGCAAACTTTTCTTTAATATAATAATTATGTCGTTTGTTCAAATGATAATTTTTGTTTACTGATGTTCGATTGTCGCTTGCTCATCTGTATTAACACAATACAATAACTGTGTCGTTTGTTCAAATGATAATTTTTTTATTCTACTGATATATTTGATAGTCGCTTCCATTCCGTATTAAACTCACGTACTAACCCACCACGTCGTATTCTTGATTGAATAGCATAATAGCCACACTTCATGCACTCACCTAAGTGGTTTTTGATACCCCTTCCACATTTGGCGCATGGTCTTGTCCCACAACCGTTTCGCAGTCGTGCTAAATGCTTGAAACAGTACTCCCCAATGCATCTGTGACAGCAGAAAGTTGTTTTGCCTATCATAAGCCATTTGCAAAAGTTTTGCCCCAACATTATGATTTATGTATACCACAACATATTCATTTATTTAAATTAAATTCACGAACCATCCGCGCCATATTCTTGCATATACAATACTGTGTCCACACCTCAGACATAAGGCTGTTGGATATTTAAAAGTACTAACCAAAAAAGCACACTCGATACTAGGCAATCGTCACTGAAAGTTTAACATTTTCCCTCTGGCTAATAAAAAAAAATTTCACACAACGCCAATTTGCGTTTTCTACACTTTATCGGGCAAAATAATGCTTCTGACCTGATGAATATTTGACAAATTTTTTTTAAAAATCTTACTGAACCTAATGCGATTTATTTTAAACCATCTTTTTAGCAAACGGCACCGTATACAGTAAGATTCGTTTGGAATTGTTCACGTCGCAAATCTAACCGCTGTGTGGTATCCTAAACTTAACATATATACTCTGCTTGTTTACAAGACAGATGTCGGATATAAAACATAGCGCTGTAGGCTTCATAATATTCTTCTATCAAATGTATTATAATTTTACGATCGGTTGTGCCTAATTTATTGCCTACATCCCAACACATGTCAACGGGTATTATTAAAAACTAGTTTTTAAAAACAGTCTTATCCCGAGAGACTGCGCTTTCGATATACCTATTCTTAGACATGCTGGGTTTTTCGCCTATTAATAGGTGACTTCCTTCGCATGTGTTGTCCGTCTATTTGTGTGTCTGTCAATCTGCGTGCGTCTGTGCGTTTAGGTTCAACGCTTAAGTGCAAAAATAAGAGTTTACGTTGTCCTGAAACTGGCGCTGAACAATCGGAATTATTTCCGAAACGCTATGAAAAGCGAATTCTCTAAGTCCGCAAACGCTATGAAAAGCGTTTCAGAATTCTCTAAGTCCGCACACAGTAGTGACTTTGGGTGAAAAATTTTACATGGCGCAGATTTATGTTTTCTGGACGTTTTGAGTCGAAAAAATCATTTTGGCCCGATGAAGTTTTGGTGAAATTTTTTGGGTGTTTGACATTTTTTGGGGTGATTGGGGTGAAAAATTTTACGTGTCGCAGATTTGTGTTTTCTGCACGTTTTGGGTTGAAATAATCATTTTGACCTGATAAATATTTGACAAAATATTTGGGGGTGTTTGACGGGGTGATTGGGGTGAAAAATTTTACATGTCGCAAATTTGCGTTTTCTACACGTTTTGAGCCAAAATAATGGTTTTTACCTGATGAATCTTTGACAAAATATTTGTGGGTGTTTGACTTGGGGTGATATGGGTGAAAAATTTTACATGTCGCAAATTTGCGTTTTCTGCACGTTTTAGGTTGAAATAATCATTTTGACCTGATGAATTTTTTGAAAAATTTTTCAGAATATTATCTAAATTATGTCTAACTTACCAAAGAACTCATCTTTTTCACCCACTCACAACACCCCGCATTCAACTCAATGCCAGCCAGCTGGTTTGTACAGACTAGGCTTCTATTCAATGGCTGCCAGACGCTGCCCATCGTAGCCTCTCGCGTTCTATTCTTAGATGGCTGCCGTTTGTAAAGTGGGCTTGTGCGCATGCACCAATGTATAAGTTCTTCATTATTCATTTCAGCCTCGTTTGTACGCCTCCATATGTTTGTTATATTCGTGTTTGCAAGTCTATTCCTATGTCTTTCCGTATGCGTACGCGGTTGCCTGCTTGTATGTGTAATCATATGTGCTTGTGTATGCCTACACGGTTGTGTGTTTGTATCTGTGTGTGCGGCACGCAGAAATTTACTCAGCTCTCAGGTCTCGCGTCATGTTTCAAGGACGTTTACTGGTCTAAGTAGGTCATCATGGCTGGATTTGTATGCCTACGCATTACTCTGTTCGTGTTGCTGTTCCTATGGGTGCGAGTTTGTCTGTGCCTATGCTTGTACGTATGTGTATGCAACTGCGTATTTATGCGTTAGGATGTGACCCATGACCTGATATTATTATGAAGGACTAAATAAAATTCCATGCGCGCTGGCTTGCAGTTTCGTTTTCGTGGTGAAGTATCTCATATTAATTAAAGCGCTTGGATGCCTATTGGCGTATTGAGTAAGATTACGGTTTTGTTGTTAAGTCTACTAAGTAACGAATATAAGCTTTCAAAGCATAACACAGTTATATCACAGATATTTTGGTTATATGGTGCAGGTGAAATTGTTTTAGTTCACAGGCCACAATGGCAATCGACATCTAAATTTACACACCGCGCAATGAATCCTGGTAAAAGTGGACGCGTTTTCTCTGTAACAACCGGTTTTGTAGAATATAGTATATTCTGTAAACAGAAGAGTTTCGCGATATTTTATTTTAGTTGACTTGAAAGCAGCTCAGCTGGCGTCTTTGAAAACGTAATGTTTTACTATTACACTCCAATGGTTTGGGCCGGCCTCGTGGGAGGTTCTCGGCCGGCAGCAAACGGGACTTTACATTTCGGTGTGTTAAGGCAATCCACGATTCTTATTTTTGTTTTGGCTTGCAGGTTTTTGGTGGCGCAATTCATACACTAAAAAATCGGTCTGCTATCAGGGCCTGTGGGATCTACGGACTCTCTGGAGACCTAGATGGTATAGACCGACATCCTCTTAATTCAGTGAGATAACAGGATGGTGGGGACAAAAAATTGTGGGGGTGGCGACCATCCCCTGGCAAATTTAAGCCAATTATCGAGGTGGCGCAATCTTCTTCCTTGCCATCTACTTAAGTACTTCTGTTACCACAGGATTAGCGTTTAATTTAATTCTCTTTAATGTAGTATTTATTAGTGGTTCACTGGTCATGTTTTTCAATGGTTGGTTATGCATTAATATAACTAATTTTTAATTTAATTTTTTATCGATTGTTTGGTTATTTATAATAGCTAGGTGCCCAAGGCGGAAGTAATTATTAAAATTACCTAATTGTGCTTCTTAAAATGTTTAGAGATAGAGGATGTAAGATCCATGCGATATAATTAAACTTTTCGTTCCGAGTGCAACAACTGATCATTGTTTTCATTTGTTGTTTTGAGTGAGAAATGAGCTATTTGAATATTTTAAGTTTATGTTAGTTGGAAAGTAATAATAACGCCAAAAAATGTTTGAAAATTAGCAATGTGGTAACTTGGGGTAATATGGACCGCTTTACATCAACGAATTTTTATGAACAAAATCAAGTATCCATACAGTCCAATTAAATTCCAACCAAATACTTTCATCATAACGAAACAAAATTATAATCGTTTGTGAACAATTAACATTAGTTTATTTCAAAATTATAGGAGAAATTAAAACTTGCAAGAAGGTTCATATTGCCCCATGGCCGGGGCATTATGAACAAACTTGAAAGGCGTATTATGGACCAGGTTCATATTTCCTTTATCCAATGGACTTAGCATAGTACATAATACTAGTTATAAACTTACTGACAGTTTCCTTAATAACAATATCTGTCACCAATTCAAGTCGTTTATTGGCATATAATTGGCTACATGGCTAGATTATAACACGATGAACAGATTAGAAATAATCAATAATCAACTGATACTAGTTGTATATAATATCCTAAATGTAATAGTAGACTACTAAAGAGCTGCATAAAATATTGCCAGGACTGCTGACTAGACACGCTATTGATACTGTATAACATAGCCTATTGCACTTTATGAAAACATCCTACTAGGCTAAAAGGTACACAAATATTAAACAATAACAAGCAGCTAAAAGTCCGCAAAAATGTCCAACGGGTTCAGTGTTTAGGTCTATTTGCAACTTTCACATACAAAACTATGCTGGTTCTGAGTGGCACCGGCACATTCAAAATGTGCCCATTCATTACATATTTGACACTGAATCAATGACTCTGTTGTTGCTCGAAGCAGGTCACCACAGTTAAGTCACGGAACAGCAGCATCACTGGAGCTTGCAAGTTTGCGTTTGCACGACTTTTCTTTCTGTAGGCTACCGGTACTCTTGAACATGCCGCTGATTCTATCGTCGTGTTAGGCCTAATCACTCTCGATCTCTTTGGCGTCCAGTTCTCTGTTAGGCCTACTTTCAGTTTCTTCGCCTTGCTATTCTCGGTTCTCTGCAAATCGGACTCTCGCTTCTTTCCTCTTTCAACAGCAGCTTCAGCAGTTTTGCCGACTGTTTAGCTTTCATGGTCTCAAGTTCCTTCCTATATGTAGAACTGGTTATTCGTGTAACTGCAGATTCTAGCAAGACATCCGTCATTTCGCTACAGAAGTCTCTGCAACATTTGCTCACTCTTTACGGCTCTTATCGAACTTATGCAATGTATACTTCATAACTGTTTCTTTATTTTCCTCGCGTCGTTTGAGTCGCCTTCATAACGGTAACAAATTTAAACCGTGCATGCAACATTCGTCCGATATAAATGAACACATTCCAGAAATGTGAGGCTTCTAATATTACTTAGGGGCGCTATTTATAAATGATGCTGCGCCTAACTTGAAAGCACTCCAGCGGCGGCTACTCAGTTTGCTGCTTTGTTGCAATTCATGTTTTCTTTCATGTTATATGGTTAGAAGTTTGCGTTGTATCGCGAGGTTGCGGAATGAGCACATTATGAGTAACTCAGTACCAAGGCATCTGTTAAACGTCTCATATTTGGATGTCAGGCAAATGCGATGTTACTTTATAAGAAGCAACGTGAAACTACCATTCATGTTACCATGAATGCATGTAACATAGAGACCATTTATTTTTCAAACAAACTTGTACCGAAACTATAATCAGGAGTTTCGTTTTGCTGCTGTATGTCATTTGACATGAAATGTAGTGAATATTACAAAATAAACGCCAACCGTAACACCCTGAAAAACCCCTATATAGGTTCCTTCATTTTCATACATATTATCTCTGAATTCTAAAATTTGGTCAACGAGTCAATTGCTTCGTTCTCTAATTTTTAGTATCTAATATGTAATCTTACCAGATGTTGAGCAAGATTCGTTGAACTCCGGCGCATTTCTTGCGATGTATGGAACCTGGATGTCGGTTGGTGCAGCAAAAGTCAGTTCACATTCATAGTCCTCTGGCGCGCCACTGTTGGCTGTAATGGTTGATATTGAACGGAAGACATACGGATCAAGTCTCGTCCTTTCAAGCGTATACCTTGCTAAGAAAACTCCATTGAGTCTCCAGGTTACAATCGCATAGATGGGGTGAAACGTGCTGTCAGCGTAAATGATGCCGCACGACACATTGGAAGC
The DNA here is from genome assembly GCA_963556255.1 of Allolobophora icterica. NCBI lineage: Eukaryota > Metazoa > Annelida > Clitellata > Crassiclitellata > Lumbricidae > Allolobophora > Allolobophora icterica. The sequence goes on along the minus strand of OY744610.1, from coordinate 5,203,573 downwards.
GGTTGAATTGACCGGAATGCATGAACATGTTGGACCTGTGCCTGTAAGATAATATAGCACAAACGATAATCAACCATTGTCTTTTTTTTATCTAATATAATCAAATTCTGTGACTTGAATAGTTATTATGTCCAAGACATCAGTTAATGGTCGCTTTACGCGCAATAAAAAGTCAAAATTCATTCTAGAATCCTGGTCAAAATCTGATGGAACGGGGAACCAGTAGGTAAACTACGGTGGCTATGCAAGTTGAAAGAGATGAGTCTTAAGTTTGGATCTGAATGACTGTACTGAACTGGGCAGCGAATTCTAAGGCTTCGAAGTTCGAACTGACAATATTATAGCTAAATACATAACAGATGTATACCTGTCCACTGAACCTTTCGGTAAATGAACCGACTCTCGGTTGTGTCGTTGGTTCCACTAATGCAGGATTAAATGCTTGAATATCATGTAAGGGGCCGTCCACATATTACGTACGCAATGAGGGGGGGTCGGATTTTGGCAATTTTGCGTACGGGTGCGAACGGGGGGGGGGAGGGGGTGGACAAAAGTGTACGTACGCAAAATAAATTTCTAATTATGACGTCCACATTAGCCTATTTATAACTCTCTATTGTCCTATAGTCAGTCGTTCGATGGCATTTTATTACATTATATAAAAGCCATGTGCAGTTATTACGTGCTGTGAACGAGATACCTATAATTTGTCTATATTGGCCCTCACTCATCCTTCAATCTGGCCTAAAGTGCAGACAGTCGCTCCCGAGACACTTTCTGCAGCTGGTCTTCGGGGGCGGGGGGTGAGCGTCAAGTGTACGTACGCAGGCGGGTGTGGAAGAAAGTACGCTTGCGAACGGGGGTCCAATTTTCCCGGAATTTTGCGTACGTAATATATGGATGGCCCCTAATAAGCTATTTGTATGAGCATGTATTACAGAATCTGCTGATTTGGAAGAACAAGGCAGGCTATTGCAGTTGTACTGGTCAGCGATTCTGAAGTCCAGAAATATCCTGGATTAAGCAACTTAAAAAGGCGTTACAGTTCGTATGTGAATACATACCATAGCGCACCTTGTGTATATTTATCATAGAGCCTTTTATGTATACCATAAAAGCGCGGCCTGTGACTACCTAAATTATATGGAAAAGTATAATGAACAGGTGCTAATCAATCAGCCAGGTCTGTTTTGAATCTGTAAACATGTGGCCCAAGGGAGCAGTAAAATGGAATCTCTTGATGTAAAAACACAGAATCACGAGTTTCGACATAACTTAAATTTGATCTTTCTTTATGCATATGCATAAAATTGAAGGAATCGGACTCCGCTTCATCAGATTTCTTTTGCAAAAGACTCCAATACTAAAACACATGCTTGTATAAGTTCCTATGGCACGAAATTCGAAACAGTATCACTGGATTAAATTTCATCATGTACACCAAACTACCACCTCACACAATCATTATCTTAAAAATAAATACTTAAAGAAACAGAACTGAAAGAACTTACGAACGACGAGTAACTTGGCGCCCGTCTTGTTGGGATTATTGGCACATTGTCCGATGTACAACCCAGCTGTCGATATCGGATTTCCATTTTCAGTTGTTGTCGCGTTCTTGATAACTAGACCGGTCTGGTTAACGTCGTAGAGCCCAGTCAACGAGGAATCCCTATTACCGCCAATGCCGATGATGTTGTAAGTGCTTAACTCATCTGAAGTTGGTTTAACTCTCCAAGAGACGTTTTGAGAGTTAATGTACAGATCCAATATTGTATTCGGCTGTCCCTCATGAACAGCTATATTCTTCACATTATCGAGACATTCTAAAAACAACAAAATCGATTGGTTGACTTTGTTTCGCAGCTTGTGATTACAAACGATGTTCGTACCTTATCCTGTGCTTCAACACAGTGCTAATATGATTTGAATTCAAACTGATTACAATTCATCATTAACTGGTGAAAGTGTAACTAATTGTTTTAATTCGCCTTTGTTGAATGCGCCAGGTACCTTGAGGCGCTCAGTAAAATATGTTGTTTCTATTTACAGCGTGCTTTATGAACCTAAGAAAGCCCGCTTTCATTTATGTTGGAATAGCGACAGTAAGAAGACTAGGTCTAATTAAGTTGGTAGGTACCCGGTACTGTGGATTAGTATTCCAGTTACACTGTTGCGGCAAAGTAAAGCCCAGTAATTCTTGGACAGCCCTCGTCATAGTGACGTGATCTCTTGTTGCTGGATGTCTGGACAAGTCCGCCATTGTGTTTCGTTGAGTTCTGTTATGAAAACTTTATTTTCTATCAATTTACAGTTCTACAGAAGTTTTACTGGAATGGTGAGAGTATATTACGGTTGCTGGACTTCTGACAGTGGAGTGATATTTTCAAAAAGGGAACTCTGCAGGCGTATTTCCATTATTGTACGTACAGACGGGTCTTTCTAAATCTAACTGTTAGAGTTTTTGCCTACAGTCAAGCACGTATACTGCATACATAAATCACACATATAGGCATAGACAATTAGACATTAATACAAACACGAAGAGGTATACACACACAAGTAGGCTACTTGCATAGGATTGCATAGATTATAGATACATGCGTACCAGAATAGGTAGGCATAAATATCGAGCGTATAATTATTTGAATTGACATAATATTGTCACTGAGTAGACAACATGGCACGGATTTGGACTCCATAAGCCGAGATCAAGAAAAATTAAGTTGATAGCAAGTCTTTCCGGTAAACGTACGTTTTAGCGTATTTAATTATTGCACAAAATGTCCACGTTCGCTTTAGCGTATTTAATTATTGGAAGCTGTATGAGCGATGAAAATAGAAATCAAATTGGAAGCTGGATGAGCGATGAAAATATAAGTCAAACTGGAAGCTGGCTAAGCGATGAAAATGGAGATCAAACGAAAAGCTGGATGTGCGAAGAAGGTAATCCTCCACGTTACGTGCGTTCATTATATGTACACTCTTATAGTGGATAGTTATCAGCAATTGTGATGACTGATGAAAATATAACTCAAACTAGAAGTTGGATGATTGATGAAAATATTATTGAAAATAGAAGCTGGATAAATTATGAAAATATTACATAATAAAACGGAAACTAGAAGACTTTGGAATTGCGATGAAACTATATCGTTTAACGCCGATATCATTGCCGTGGATGAGCGATGAAAACATGTCATAGTAAAACTTGAAATAGAAGCTGGATATGCGATGAAAATGAGCTAAAACTGGAAGCTGGATGGATGAACGATTAAAACGTGTAATATTAAAGTAAACTAGAAGCTGGAAGGTGGATGAAATAATTATTTACGCTATTCATTTTTTCGAAATCCTGCCAATAATTAAATACGCTAAAGCGTACGTTAACCGTCTTTCCCATAGCTGTCCCTAACGACTGCTTAATATACAACTGTTAGTATAATTCTACAGCCATGCGTTACCGGTAATATTAAATATGTACTGATCGCCAGAATGACTTAAGAATAATATGAATAAATTTATCGTACCGGAAGTTCCAAGGGTATTTTCTGAAACTTAGGCTACTTGAAATAGTAAGAATTTTAAAAGTAAAATAAAGCGCAAGGGTTTGGATTATCATGCTGTGATGTTATGATGCTATCAAACAATAATAATTTTTCCAATCTAATTTTGTAAGAAAAAGATCCCTGCAAATGACTAGTGCTAAGAGACCCTACCAAGGGATAGGTTCCACGACAAAAGGTTCACGACAAAAGGTTCACCGACAAAAGGTTCACGGACATATGGTTCACGGACAAATGGTTCACGATCTTCCAGCTTCCATTTTGAGCTATATTTTCATCATCGCTCATCCAGTTTCTAGTTTGAGCTACATTTTCATCGGTCATCCAGCTTCTAGTTCGTGATTTTTTACATTGGACTGCGAAAAAGCATGTTTGGCTCTGTTTTCATGAAACCAGAAGCTGGACGAGCGATGAAAATATAGCTTAAATTAGAAGCTGGATCAGCGATGATGAAAATGTAGCTGAAACTAGGAGCTGGAAGATCGATGAAAATATAGCTCAAACTAGAAGATGGAATATCAATGAAAATATAGATCAAACTAGAAGCTGGAAGATCGTGAACCATTTGTCCGTGAACCTTTTGTCGTGAACCTTTTGTCGGTGAACCTTTTGTCCGTGAACCATTTGTCGTGACACCAAGGGATACGTACTGCACAATCAAGTTTTATTATTGGACCATAGCAACACCACATTGGACTAGAATTTCTTTTAGAAAACGACAAACATCCGAAACAGGAAATAGAAGCAAACGATGACCGGTGAAAACCCACAAAGGAATTGTTTGAAAACACAGAATTTCTAATTTGAACACGACCAATTCTTCCACAGCGCATTTATAATTAAATGAGATTCAAAATTCAATGCACATTCCATATAAAAGTCAGCAAGTAACGCTTAGCAAAGAAGAACGTAATAAAAATTGAAACAGTTCAAAAGTTAGTTTAGTCCGAAATACCTGGAACTTTAGTTGTCGTCACTGCCTCAGACGTAGTTCCAGTGGACGGAGGAGTAGTTCCTGTTGATGGAGGAGTAGTTACCAGTGGAGGAGTAGTTCCTGTGGATGGAGGAGTAGTTATCGGTGGAGGAGTAGTTCCTGTTGATGGAGGTGTAGTTACTGGAGGAGGAGTAGTTCCTGTTGATGGAGGTGTAGTTATCGGTGGAGGAATAGTTCCTGTTGACGGGGGTGTAGTTACTGGTGGAGGAGTAGTTCCTGTGGATGGAGGTGTAGTTATCGGTGGAGGAGTAGTTCCTGTTGCTGGAGGTGTAGTTACTGGTGGAGGAGAAGTTCCTGTTGATGGAGGAATAGTTACTGGTGGAGGAGTAGTTCCTGTCGATGGAGGACTAGTTACTGGTGGAGGAGTAGTTCCAGTCGATAGAGGAGTAGATATCGGTGGAGGAGTAGTTCCTGTTGATGGAGGTGTAGTTACTGGTGGAGGAGTAGTTCCTGTGGATGGAGGTGTAGTTATGGGTGGAGGAGTAGTTCCTGTTGATGGAGGTGTAGTTACTGGTGGAGGAGTGGTTCCTGTTGATGAAGGAGTAGTTATCGGTGGAGTCGTAGTTCCTGTTGATGGAGGAGTAGTTACTGGTGGAGGAGTAGTTCCTGTTGATGGAGGTGTAGTTACTGGTGGAGGTGTAGTTCCTGTCGATGGAGGAGTAGTAACTGGTGGAGGAGTAGTTCCTGTTGATGGAGGAGTAGTTACTGGTGGAGGTGTAGTTCCTGTCGATGGAGGTGTAGTTACTGGTGGAGGTGTAGTTCCTGTCGATGGAGGAGTAGTTACTGGTGGAGGAGTAGTTCCTGTTGATGGAGGTGTAGTTACTGGTGGAGGTGTAGTTCCTGTCGATGGAGGTGTAGTTACTGGTGGAGGTGTAGTTCCTGTCGATGGAGGAGTAGTTACTGGTGGAGGAGTAGTTCCTGTTGATGGAGGAGTAGTTACTGGTGGAGGAGTAGTTCCTGTTGATGGAGGTGTAGTTACTGGTGGAGGAGTAGTTCCTGTTAATGGAGGTGTAGTTATCGGTGGAGTCGTAGTTCCTGTTGATGGAGGAGTAGTTACTGGTGGAGGAGTAGTTCCTGTTGATGGAGGTGTAGTTACTGGTGGCGGAGTAGTTCCTGTCGATGGAGGTGTAGTAACTGGTGGAGGAGTAGTTCCTGTTGATGGAGGTGTAGTTACTGGTGGAGGAGTAGTTCCTGTTAATGGAGGTGTAGTTATCGGTGGAGTCGTAGTTCCTGTTGATGGAGGAGTAGTTACTGGTGGAGGAGTAGTTCCTGTTGATGGAGGTGTAGTTACTGGTGGAGGAGTAGTTCCTGTTGATGGAGGTGTAGTTACTGGTGGAGGAGTAGTTCCTGTTGATGGAGGAGTAGTTACTGGTGGCGGAGTAGTTCCTGTCGATGGAGGTGTAGTAACTGGCGGAGGAGTTGTTCCTGTGGACGGAGGTGTAGTTACTGGTTTCGGAGTAGTTCCTGTCGATGGAGGTGTAGTTACTGGTGAAGGAGTAGTTCCTGTTGATGGAGGTGTAGTAACTGGTGGAGGAGTAGTTCCTGTTGATGGAGGAGTAGTTACTGGTGGCGGAGTAGTTCCTGTCGATGGAGGTGTAGTTACTGGTGGAGGTGTAGTTGCTGTCGATGGAGGAGTAGTTACTGGTGGAGGAGTAGTTCCTGTTGACGGAGGTGTAGTTACTGGAGGATTAGTAGTTCCTGTTGATGAAGGTGTAGTTACTGGTGGAGGAGTAGTTCCTGTGGATGGAGGTGTAGTTATGGGTGGAGGAGTAGTTCCTGTTGATGGAGGTGTAGTTACTGGTGGAGGAGTAGTTCCTGTTAATGGAGGTGTAGTTATCGGTGGAGTCGTAGTTCCTGTTGATGAAGGAGTAGTTACCAGTGGGGGAGTAGTTCCTGTTGATGGAGGAGTAGTTACTGGTGGAGGAGTAGTTCCTGTTGATGGAGGTGTAGTTACTGGTGGAGGAGTAGTTCCTGTCGATGGAGGAGTAGTTACTGGTGGCGGAGTAGTTCCTGTCGATGGAGGTGTAGTAACTGGCGGAGGAGTTGTTCCTGTGGACGGAGGTGTAGTTACTGGTTTCGGAGTAGTTCCTGTCGATGGAGGTGTAGTTACTGGTGAAGGAGTAGTTCCTGTTGATGGAGGTGTAGTAACTGGTGGAGGAGTAGTTCCTGTTGATGGAGGAGTAGTTACTGGTGGCGGAGTAGTTCCTGTCGATGGAGGTGTAGTTACTGGTGGAGGTGTAGTTGCTGTCGATGGAGGAGTAGTTACTGGTGGAGGAGTAGTTCCTGTTGACGGAGGTGTAGTTACTGGAGGATTAGTAGTTCCTGTTGATGAAGGTGTAGTTACTGGTGGAGGAGTAGTTCCTGTGGATGGAGGTGTAGTTATGGGTGGAGGAGTAGTTCCTGTTGATGGAGGTGTAGTTACTGGTGGAGGAGTGGTTCCTGTTGATGAAGGAGTAGTTACTGGTGGAGGAGTAGTTCCTGTCGATGGAGGTGTAGTAACTGGTGGAGGAGTAGTTCCTGTTGATGGAGGAGTAGTTACTGGTGGCGGAGTAGTTCCTGTCGATGGAGGTGTAGTTACTGGTGGAGGTGTAGTTGCTGTCGATGGAGGTGTAGTTACTGGTGGAGGAGTAGTTCCTGTTGATGGAGGTGTAGTTACTGGAGGATTAGTAGTTCCTGTTGATGAAGGTGTAGTTACTGGTGGAGGAGTAGTTCCTGTGGATGGAGGTGTAGTTATGGGTGGAGGAGTAGTTCCTGTTGATGGAGGTGTAGTTACTGGTGGAGGAGTGGTTCCTGTTGATGAAGGAGTAGTTACTGGTGGAGGAGTAGTTCCTGTCGATGGAGGAGTAGTTGCTGGTGGCGGAGTAGTTCCTGTCGATGGAGGTGTAGTTACTGGTGGAGGAGTAGTTCCTGTCGATGGAGGAGTAGTTGCTGGTGGCGGAGTAGTTCCTGTTGATGGAGGTGTAGTTACTGGTGGAGGAGTAGTTCCTGTCGATGGAGGAGTAGTTGCTGGTGGCGGAGTAGTTCCTGTCGATGGAGGTGTAGTTACCAGTGGAGGAGTAGTTCCTGTCGATGGAGGAGTAGTTACTGGTGGAGGAGTTCCTGTCGATGGAGGAGTAGTAACTGGCGGAGGAGTTGTTCCTGTGGACGGAGGTGTAGTTACTGGTTTCGGAGTAGTTCCTGTCGATGGAGGTGTAGTTACTGGTGGAGGAGTAGTTCCTGTTGATGGAGGTGTAGTAACTGGTGGAGGAGTAGTTCCTGTTGATGGAGGAGTAGTTACTGGTGGCGGAGTAGTTCCTGTCGATGGAGGTGTAGTTACTGGTGGAGGTGTAGTTGCTGTCGATGGAGGAGTAGTTACTGGTGGAGGAGTAGTTCCTGTTGATGGAGGTGTAGTTACTGGTGGAGGAGTAGTTCCTGTTGATGGAGGTGTAGTTAGTGGTGGAGGAGTAGTTCCTGTCGATGGAGGAGTAGTTACTGGTGGAGGAGTAGTTCCTGTCGATGGAGGAGTAGTTACTGGTGGAGGAGTAGTTCCTGTTGATGGAGGTGTAGTTACTGGTGGAGGAGTAGTTCCTGTTGATGGAGGTGTAGTTACTGGTGGAGGAGTAGTTCCTGTCGATGGAGGAGCAGTAACTGGTGGAGGGGTAGTTCCTGTCGATGGAGGAGTAGTTACTGATGGAGGAGTAGTTCCTGGAGTAGTTCCTGTCGATGGAGGAGTAGTTACTGGTGGAGGAGTAGTTCCTGTTGATGGAGGTGTAGTTACTGGTGGAAGAGTAGTTCCTGTTGATGGAGGTGTAGTTACTGGCGGAGGAGTAGTTCCTGTCGATGGAGGAGTAGTTACTGGTGGAGGAGTAGTTCCTGTCGATGGAGGAGTAGTTACTGGTGGCGGAGTAGTTCCTGTCAATGGAGGTGTAGTTACTGGTGGAGGAGTAGTTCCTGTTGATGGAGGTATAGTTACTGGTGGAGGAGTAGTTCCTGTCAATGGAGGTGTAGTTACTGGTGGAGGAGTAGTTCCTGTCGATGGAGGAGTAGTTACTGGTGGCGGAGTAGTTCCTGTCAATGGAGGTGTAGTTACTGGTGGAGGAGTAGTTCCTGTTGATGGAGGTGTAGTTACTGGTGGAGGAGTAGTTCCTGTCAATGGAGGTGTAGTTACTGGTGGAGGAGTAGTTCCTGTCGATGGAGGTGTAGTTACTGGTGGAGGAGTAGTTCCTGTCAATGGAGGTGTAGTTACTGGTGGCGGAGTAGTTCCTGTCAATGGAGGTGTAGTTACTGGTGGAGGAGTAGTTCCTGTCGATGGAGGTGTAGTTACTGGTGGAGGAGTAGATCCTGTCGATGGAGGAGTAGTATCTGGTGAAGGACTAGTTCCTGTTGATGGAGGTGTAGTTACTGGTGGAGGAGTAGTTCCTGTCGATGGAGGAGTAGTTACTGGTGGAGGAGTAGTTCCTGTTGACGGAGGTGTAGTTACTGGTGGCGAAGTAGTTCCTGTCGATGGAGGTGTAGTTACTGGTGGAGGAGTAGTTCCTGTCGATGGAGGAGTAGTTACTGGTGGCGGAGTAGTTCCTGTCGATGGAGGAGTAGTTACTGGTGAAGGACTAGTTCCTGTTGATGGAGGTGTAGTTACTGGTGGAGGTGTAGTTCCTGTCGATGGAGGAGTAGTTACTGGTGGAGGAGTAGTTCCTGTTGCCGGAGGTGTAGTTATTGGTGGCGAAGTAATTCCTGTCGATGGAGGTGTAGTTACTGGTGGAGGTGTAGTTCCTGTCGATGGAGGAGTAGTTACTGGTGGAGGAGTAGTTCCTGTCGATGGAGGTGTAGTTACTGGTGGAGGAGTAGTTCCTGTTGATGGAGGTGTAATTACTGGTGGAGTAGTAGTTCCTGTCGATGGAGGTGTAGTTACTGGTGGAGGAGTAGTTCCTGTCGATGGAGGAGTAGTTACTGGTGGAGGAGTAGTTACTGGTGGAGGAGTAGTTCCTGTCGATGGAGGAGTAGTTACTGGTGGAGGAGTAGTTCCTGTCGATGGAGGAGTAGTTACTGGTGCAGGAGTAGTTCCTGTTGACGGAGGTGTAGTTACTGGTGGCGGAGTAGTTCCTGTCGATGGAGGTGTAGTTACTGGTGGAGGTGTAGTTCCTGTCGATGGAGGAGTAGTTACTGGTGGCGGAGTAGTTCCTGTAGATGGAGGTGTAGTTACTGGTGGAGGAGTAGTTCCTGTTGATGGAGGTGTAGTTACTGGTGGAGGAGTAGTTCCTGTTGACGGAGGTGTAGTTACTGGTGGAGGAGTAGTTCCTGTTGATGGAGGTGTAGTTATCGGTGGAGTAGTAGTTCCTGTCGATGGTGGTGTCGTTACTGGTGGAGGAGTAGTTGCTGTCGATGGAGGCGTAGTAGTAAGTGGGGTGGTAGTCGTCGAAGCTGTCGTTGTTGGCGTTGTGGTTTGAATCGTTGTTGTTGTAGGACACACTGAAACGATATTTGAACATACTTACGCACAAGACGTATGTGTTGTCGATTTCTATCTTGTCATTCTGATTACATTTTACTGTACATTAAGGTGTAAGTTAAGGTGTCCAAGTCTTTAAATTCTTCGCGCAATCAATTACGTTAATAGTAAATTATTTGCAGATGAAAATGGTGAATATTACTTTTAATAGGGAAAACTAAGAAGCCTTTCTTCTTAAAATGCTGCTATGTTTGTATATGCACAACGAGTTGAACACAAGCCACAATAATCTTAACGATTCTGGTTTGTTGTTGTTTTACAACTTGTGTTATTTCTGTTGTTTTTAGTTCAATTTCTGCATTCCTTTTGGGTTCTCTCCTTGCAAACACGAACAACTTGCTGGTCGTAACTGTGTGACTAGAGTTAGAATCTTTTCCATTTTCTATTTGCGGGTTATCCAAATTGCTTTACCCTGCTGTCGATGGAGGCGTAGTAATAACGAGCACTTAGAACGCAAGAGTGACACTGTATGCTACGCCTCTATAGATTTCTAAAACCTTACTCATAGTTTGTCGATACTAAAAGTGTTCAAACATTCAATTGTTTTCCTGTGTGTGTTTTTGATTCTACAATGCAAACAAACCTGGTGTTGAACAAGATTCGTTGAAATCCGGCGCATTCGTTGCAATATACGGGAACTGAATGTCAGTTGGTGCAGCAAAAGTCAGTTCACATGTGTAGGTATCAGGAGAGCTACTGTTGGTTGTAATGGTTGATGTTGAGGCGAAAACATACGGATCAATCCTCGTCCTGTCAAGCGTATACGACGTCAAGAAAACTCCATTGACTTTCCATGTAACAATCGCATAGATCGGATGGAATGTGCTGTCAGCGTAAACGATGCCGCACGAAACATTGGAAGAAGTTGTGCTGATCGAAACGCATGAACACTGTGGACCTGAGCCTGTAAGACAAGATAGTTCAAGCGATAAATAACCATACTTTCAATTTGTGCTTCTACAAAACGAAGTGCGCAGCTTCTCTCGATCAGTGCAAGTGTAGACTGTAGTGAGGCATTTTCATGCACTAACAAAGCAACAATTGCTTACATTTTGAAACCCACATGTTGTTGCAAATTTTATCTTTCAGCAATATCAGATGAATTCGACACCTTCAACAATCTTACTAATCAGCATACTTTAATAAGGAACCATCCTCGAAAGTCCAAAAAATCCCACATTAGGCGCCCATCTGCCATGCTGAGGGACTCGGTATAAGAACCTTCGCAACAATACCTTCATTTGCACACATTTGCACACGTGTCACTTTATCCAAGCCGCAGAATTTGGCATTTTCCCCAACTGCACACGCATCAATTTCCGGAGATTAAGTGCATTGGAAGAAACGTGTAATTAAAGGCCTTGAAAATATTTACACTTCAGACAAGTCAAGGCCTCTACAGCGATATCTGATTATTTAATTAGGTAGTATGTGAGTCTGGTCATTGAGTTGTTGCAGAGCTAAGAAACGTGGCCTCTGAAGGAAAGGGAAAAATTACAGAACAAGATACACTCAGATGGCAAGTGTAACTGAGGACTTTGACCGTTAATTTAGTCTTCGCCAATATCCTATGAGAAGTTAAACCCTGCCCCAATGCTCTGGTCCTAAATATATGACAGATGGAAACTGAAAGACGCAAGAAAAGCATAAGGGGCACGATCTGGCAATTAATGCCCTACTGCGTTCGATCCATTGCGTACAAAGAGAGCAGCATCCGAACGCATTCTGAGGAATAATAATTGGATGACGTCAGGTATACTTTTCTTATGCTGTGATGACGTCACATACTTTGAAATGACCTTCTGTTGTCAATGTTTTCATTCAGGACTAAACTCTCAGGGTGAATTCCTTTTTTGCTCAACAGCGTATCCCTCCTCTTAAATGATACTAAACTCACTATGAACAATGGCTGATCAATCAATCAAATCTTCTTTAAATCTGCAAGATATGCGATACAAGCAGCATAGAAACTCTTGGAACATTAATATCAGATTGCAGAAACACAGGTTTCGAAACAAATCAGATTTAGAGTTCAACTGCCTTGATGCGGAAACTCAATGAAACAGATCTCACAATGATCAGTTCTTTGCAAGAAATCAAATGTTACAAGTTCTTCTGACAATAAAAAACAATGTTTATGCAAATAGGAAATGCGTCAATGCATTAAATTCCACAATAGGCCACAACTAACAGATTACACATCATCTACGGAATTCGAATTAAAGCCTTATAGAAAAAGAAATAACAACTTACGAACAACGAGGAACTTTGCGCCGGTCTTGTTCGTATTATTGGCACATTGTCCGATGTACAACCCAGATGTCGATATCGGATTTCCATTTTCAGTTGTTGTCGCGTCTTTGATGATTAGACCGGTCTGGTTAACGTCGTAGAGATTAGTCAACGCGGTATTATTAACACCACCGTAGTTGATGATGGTGTAAGTGCTTAACTCATCTGAAGTTGGTTTAACCGTCCATTTTACGTTTTGAGGATTATTGTAAAGATTTATCATTGTATTCGGCTGTCCTTCATGAACAGCTATATTCTTCACATTGTTCACACATTCTGAAAATAACAACTTTAGTTTAGGCTAGTACATGCTTTTCGCAGCCTGGGATTACACAATATGTTTGCACCTTGTCCTAGGCCTCATCACAAGCCCCATCATTCGAAATCAAAGCGACTGCACCACATCCTTAACAAATCCTGATGACAGTGTAATTACAAAGTAAGTGTTTGTCTCCAATTACTTTGTGTTGAATATGCCACGTAAGTAAGGAGCAATATAAACAAAACATTTTATGACTTGAAACAATTACCACGATACTGCACAAAAAGTAATTTGTTATTGCTATATCTGCGTACATTCATTCCTGTTTTACTCAAGACTAACGTCTTGGTCTCGAGTGCACTCGAGTTCTTTTTTAAAGTCTTGGTCTTGAGACCAAAAGTCTTAAGCCTTGGTCTTGGTCTCGGTCTCTAGGTTCAAAGTTTTGGTCTTGGTTTGGAGTTCACTATTGGCCTTAGTCTTGAGGCTTAAGGTCATGGCAACAAGAATGCGTAAATTTGCGTAAATTCCATGTTTGTATGTATGTGTGTATGTATGTGTATGAATGTGTACAAACGTTCGTATGAATATATGCATAAATGTATACAAGCGCATACGCATGCATGTGTAGGTATGTATGTAAACCGATAAGCGATGGTGAAATCATAAATGTTCGTGTGTATTTCTATTTATGTATTAATGTGATCTGAGTTTATATGCAATTATGAACTGGGACTCTTCTTTTAGGATTTGATATATAGAACGTCTTTAATTAAGAATTCGTAAAGTTGGAACAATTCAATTCTACCAAGTGCTGGTCCTTCCTTGTTGAGCAGCTCGCTACAGTATTCGCTTACTACGTAACTGACACTCATTTAAAAACACAGGCATGCTAATTTGAACAGTAGTTAGATTATTTTTGTTTTGTATGTTCTAATATCTTAATGCTGATTAACTTTCTGTTTGCGTCCAGATGGCAACTTAAATGTTTTAACTCATTTAGATAATCTTAAGTAGTTCCTCCGTTCCTGTACACTATGTTATAGGCATCTCTTCATTTAACAGGACTTCGTATTTTCGAGTATGCCTTTTTCTAAAGTGATCTTAAGCCTCAGATTTCAAGCCAGAAGGATCAATTTAAGTGTGTAGAAATCAACACTAAAAAGCACAATGACCAATGCCTTAGTCATATCGGGCAGTTCATTATAATTTTCGCAACGCGAACTATGTCATACAAGCCATAGGATTCAGGTAGTTGACCCAACTTTTGCTAAAGAAATAAATCCCAGATACGTTACAGATTTCAGAGAACAATGCAAATTGACAGAGGTATCATAGAGAGCTTAGTCATAATTACCCGGTGCAGGAGTGGCTACTGTGGAGGGAGGAGTAGTAGTCGGTGGAGTTGTAGTTCCTGTCGATGGAGGAGTAGTAATCGGTGGAGTTGTAGATCCTGTGGATGGAGGAGTTGTAATCGGTGGAGTTGTAGTTCCTGTGGATGGAGGAGTTGTAATCGGTGGAGTTGTAGTTCCTGTGGATGGAGGAGTTGTAATCGGTGGAGTTGTAGATCCTGTGGATGGAGGAGTTGTAATCGGTGGAGTTGTAGTTCCTGTGGATGGAGGAGTTGTAATCGGTGGAGTTGTAGTTCCTGTGGATGGAGGAGTTGTAATCGGTGGAGTTGTAGTTCCTGTGGATGGAGGAGTTGTAATCGGTGGAGTTGTAGATCCTGTGGATGGAGGAGTTGTAATCGGTGGAGTTGTAGATCCTGTGGAAGGAGGAGTAGTAGTCGGTGGAGTTGAAGTTCCTGTGGATGGAGGAGTTGTAATCGGTGGAGTTGTAGATCCTGTGGAAGGAGGAGTAGTAGTCGGTGGAGTTGTAGTTCCCGTGGATGGAGGAGTTGTAATCGGTGGAGTTGTAGATCCTGTGGAAGGAGGAGTAGTAGTCGGTGGAGTTGTAGTTCCTGTCGATGGAGGAGTAATAATCGGTGGAGCTGTAGATCCTGTGGAAGGAGGAGTAGTAGTCGGTGGAGTTGTAGATCCTGTGGAAGGAGGTGTTGTAATCGGTGGAGTTATTGATCCTGTGGGAGGAGGAGTAGTAGTCGGTGGAGTTGTAGTTCCTGTCGATGGAGGAGTTGTAATCGGTGGAGTTATTGATCCTGTGGGAGGAGGAGTAGTAGACGGTGGAGTTGTAGTTCCTGTCGATGGAGGAGTAATAATCGGTGGAGCTGTAGATCCTGTGGAAGGAGGAGTAGTAGTCGGTGGAGTTGTAGATCCTGTCGATGGAGGAGTTGTAATCGGTGGAGTTGTAGTTCCTGTGGAAGAAGGAGTAGTAGTCGGTTGAGTTGTAGTTCTTGTCGTTGGAGGAGTTGTAATCGGTGGAGTTATTGATCCTGTGGGAGGAGGAGTAGTAGTCGGTGGAGTTGTAGATCCTGTGGATGGAGGAGTTGTAATCGGTGGAGTTGTTGATCCTGTGGAAGGAGGAGTAGTAGTCGGTTGAGTTGTAGTTCTTGTCGTTGGAGGAGTTGTAATCGGTGGAGTTGTAGTTCCTGTGGAAGAAGGAGTAGTAGTCTGTGGAGTTGTAGTTCCTGTCGATGGAGGAGTTGTAATCGGTGGAGTTATTGATCCTGTTGGAGGAGGAGTAGTAGTCGGTGGAGTTGTAGTTTCTGTCGATGGAGGAGTTGTAATCGGTGGAGTTATTGATCCTGTGAGAGGAGGAGTAGTAGACGGTGGAGTTGTAGTTCCTGTCGATGGAGGAGTTGTAATCGGTGGAGTTGTTGATCCTGTGGGAGGAGGAGTAGTAGTCGGTGGAGTTGTAGTTCCTGTCGATGGAGGAGTTGTAATCGGTGGAGTTGTTGATCCTGTGGGAGGAGGAGTAGTAGTCGGTGGAATTGTAGTTTCTGTCGATGGAGGAGTTGTAATCGGTGGAGTTATTGATCCTGTGGGAGGAGGAGTAGTAGTCGGTGGAGTTGTAGTTCCCGTGGATGGAGGAGTTGTAATCGGTGGAGTTGTTGATCCTGTGGAAGGGGGAGTAGTAGTCGGTGGAGTTGTAGTTCCTGTAGATGGAGGAGTAGTAATCGGTGGAGTTGTGGATCCTGTGGAAGGAGGAGTAGTAGTCGGTGGAGTTGTAGTTCCTGTGGATGGAGGAGTAGTAATCGGTGGAGTTGTAGATCCTGTGGCAGGAGGAGTAGTAGTCGGTGGAGTTGTAGTACCTGTGGATGGAGGAGTTGTTATCGGTGGAGTTGTTGATCCTGTGGAAGGAGGAGTAGTAGTCGGTGTAGTTGTAGTTCCTGTGGATGGAGGAGTTGTAATCGGTTGAGTTGTTGATCCTGTGGAAGGAGGAGTAGTAGTCGGTAGACTTGTAGTTCCTGTCGATGGAGGAGTTGTAATCGGTGGAGTTGTTGATCCTGTGGAAGGAGGAGTAGTAGTCGGTGTAGTTGTAGTTCCTGTGGATGGAGGAGTTGTAATCGGTGGAGTTGTTGATCCTGTGGAAGGAGGAGTAGTAGTCGGTGGAGTTGTAGTTCCTGTGGATGGAGGAGTTGTAATCGGTGGAGTTGTTGATCCTGTGGAAGGAGGAGTAGTAGTCGGTGTAGTTGTAGTTCCTGTGGATGGAGGAGTTGTAATCGGTGGAGTTGTTGATCCTGTGGAAGGAGGAGTAGTGGTCGGTGGAGTTGTAGATCCTGTGGAAGGATGAGTAGTAATCGGTGGAGTTGTAGATCCTGTGGAAGGAGGTGTAGTAGTCGGTGGATTTGTAGTTCCTGTGGAAGGTGGAGTAGTAGTCGGTGGAGTTGTAGTTCCTGTGGATGGAGGAGTTGTAATCGGTGGAGTTGTTGATCCTGTGGAAGGAGGAGTAGTAGTCGGTGGAGTTGTAGTTCCTGTCGATGGAGGAGTTGTAATCGGTGGAGTTGTAGATCCTGTGGAAGGAGGAGTAGTAATCGGTGGTGTTGTAGATCCTGTGGAAGGAGGTGTAGTAGTCGGTGGATTTGTAGTTCCTGTGGAAGGAGGAGTTGTAGTCGGTGGAGTTGTAGTTCCTGTGGAAGGAGGAGTTGTAATCGGTGGAGTTGTAGATCCTGTGGAAGGAGGAGTGGTAGTCGGTGGTCTTGTGGTTTCTGTTGGGGGAGAAGTAGTTGTCTCTGGATTAGTAGTTCCTGTCGTTGCAGTAGTCGTTGTTGTGATTGGACACGCTGAACAAATATAATCATTTTGACTCTTAGCATTTGTATTGTTATTTCTTAACTTGTAATTTTTTTATAACTGTATTTGGCTCAGAGAGGTGGGAGAAAGAGAGAGTGAGAGAGAGAGAGGGGATGATAGAGAATGACAGAGAGAGAGAGAGAGAGAGAGAGAGAGAGAGAGAGAGAGAGAGAGAGAGAGAGAGAGAGAGAGAGAGAGAGAGAGAGAGAGAGAGAGAGAGAGAGAGAGAGAGAGAGAGAGAGAGAGAGAGAGAGACAGCGGGAGACAGCGAGAGAAAGAAAGAAAGACAGAATGAGAGAGAAAGAGAATTAGACAGTGAGTTATAGATAGAGACGAGGGGCAAAGCCAGACAGTGAAAGAGATGCATGAATAGGTGAAGTTGTAGTTTTTCTGGTTGTTGCATTTATTAGTATCGGGTATGACTTTCGTAGTGCCTTATACGTGGGCCTTTGGGACGCATTTTTGCAGCCTGTACATTTGGAACATGGAGCCAGTGGACATGATGGCTTCATGTCAGAATTTGACCACATCTCTCATGTTATGCATGATGGCTGCCTATTTTCTGGCCAATTCAATATAAAATCTTGATTTAGGTTTGGCGATGCCCGGCTGTTTATGTAAGCTGTGCTGCTCCATTTAAGGTGTGGCTGGTCGCAGAAGTCTACGTTCCACCCTTGTAGGAATTACTTAGTTGTTCCCTGTGCACGGACCCCTACGTTGCATCCTAGTGCTTTCTCTCGATTTAGGTTATCCATCAGGGATGATCTCTTTTTTAATCTTCTCGTAAACTTTCTAAAAGACACTCAAAAGCTGTGTGGTTGCCGACGAGGTTGGGACGGGAGCGCCACTGAGAAGATATTTTAGAAGGACCCCATAAAACATAACATGCATGACAATAGTGAAAATTAATGAAGCGCAACTTCGGAAAACAAATAAGCAGCGGTCGCAACCATGCAGAGAGAACCAACGATCAAATGGAACAGACTTCAGACAGTTTGCGAAACAAGGAAGGTGATAGACTGTTTAGCTCACTTCTGATTTCGTACAGGGCCAATAATGGCAATTTCTGTGCTGGAGAGTGGACAACCTAGCTCGGTGGATGACAAGGATACTATGTGCAGCCGATCGGAGACCTGCCACCAGGACAAGATGAGACAGGGAGACACAAGGATTTGAGACATAGATGCTTTGGTTAGTGGACGACCTAACCCAAGGAACGACAAGGAAACCATGTGCAGGCGATCGTAGGAACCTGTGACCAGGAATAGACGAGGCAGAGATACACAAGGTTTGGAGAAATAAATGCTCTGAATCAATGAATACATTGATCCACAGTTGTGAATTGTGAATGGATTGTGAATATACAATCCATTAATCTGACATCTTTACGTCAGTTGGTACAGTTATAGGTACTTTTTAATTAAATTGAAAGCACTGGAATTGAAAGAGGAGCTGGCAATATACACTTAGTTTGTCAATACTAAGTGTTCAAATATTCAATGGTTTCCTGTTTGAGGATTTTGGTTCTATAATGCAAACAAACCTGCTGTTGAACAAGATTCGTTGAACTCCGGCGCATTCGTTGCAATATACGGAAACTGGATATCAGTTGGTGCAGCAAAAGTCAGTTCACATGTGTAGATATCAGGAGAGCTACTGTTGGTTGTAATGGTTGATGTTGAAGAGAACACATACGGATCAATCCTCGTCCTATCAAGCGTATACGATGTCAAGAAAACTCCATTGAGTTTCCATGTAACAATCGCATAGATCGGGTGAAAAGTGCTGTCGGCGAAAACGATGCCGCACGATACATTGGAAGCAGATGAATCGAGCGAAATGCATGAACACTGTGGACCTGAGCCTGTAAGATAAAATAAGTCGTACGATAAACAACCATAGCCTACCAATAGTGCTTTAAAACGAGTTCTGCTGCTGTTATCGATTAATGCAAGTTTAGTGGAGCACCTGATTGCTTAAGCCGTAATAACAACACCGAGGCGTTTAATACACTAACGAAGCAACAATTGCCTACAGTTTGAAAAGCACATGTTCTAAATTTGATCTTTCAACAAAATACCAAATGCTTTCTAAACCTTCAACATTCTGAAGTGTTTAATTCAATCACGTTAATGCTTAACCACCCTAGAAAGTCCGATAAAATCCCACATTAGGAGCCCATCTGCCATGGTGAGCGGACTAGGTATAACAGCCTTCGAAACATTAATTTATGTGTACGTAATTGTGTCAGTGTATCCAAGCCGCAGAATTTGTCATCCTCGCCAACGACATACGCATAAGTTCTAGAGATTAAGTACACTGGAGAGTACATGTAATTAAAAGACTCTGAATGGTATCGACTTCCCCGTACCATAGGCGTCATTGCATTAATAGTATCTAACTACTATCCGCTGAAATTTTCAAACTAGTGGGCCGTATTTGGACACGAGAAAGAAATCAGTAATTAATTCTAAGGCAAAGCAATTCATCACACAGAGTCTTGTATGTAGGCCTATAATATATGTGTAGGCCTACATGTATGTTGTATGTATCAAACTAAACTTGTATATATATATATATAATTATATTATATATATATATATATACATGCGTATATATATATATATGCATGTATGTATTTGCATTTGCGTATGCGTGTATGTAGACATTTACTATGTCTTCTTTTTAGTATCTCACTGTACCTGCCAGCTTAAATGACCCTAAAGTCACTATGAACAACAGTTAATGCGTTAATTGATTTCCAATCAATCAAGTCTTGAGGTTAATCTGCAAGACATGCTAGAGCAGCTACTTAGAATCTCTTTCAAGATTGGAGTCAAATTGCAGAAACACAGGTTTCGACATAAATCAGATTTGAAGGAGCTTGATGCGAAAACTGAATGACACAGACCTCACTGTAATCACTGCTTTGCGAAAGACTCTAATATTATTGTATTGTATTTAAACATTTATAATGCGCCTATAGTGGAGTGAACCGTTCAGAGGCACCCCCAGTGCGCAAGGTCACAATATTAAAATATTACAACAGGTTCTTCTGACAATATGAAACTACGTTATGCATTTAGGATAGGCGTCATTGCGTTAAATTCCAACGTGAACCGTCACTACAAGCTTGAACGTTATCTTTGAAATTCGAAACGAAAACTTAAAGAAACAGAAATTGATGAACTTACGAACAACAAGTAACTTGGCGCCCGTCTTGTTGTAAGTACTGTTGTAACATTGTCCGATGTACAACCCAGATGTTGATGGATTTCCAGTTGTTGTAGCGTCCTTGATGACTAGACCGGTCTGGTTAATGTCGTAGAGCCCAGTCAACGAGGGATCCCTAGAACCGTTAAAGTTGCTGATAGTGTAAGAACTTAACTCATCTGCAGTTGGTTTAACTGTCCACTTAACGTTATTTGGATCAGTTGATAGATTCATAATCGTATTCTGCTGTCCCTCTCTTACAGCGATGTTCTTCAGATTCATAAGACATTCTGAAAACAACAACAACAGTTAATACGTTAATTTTTATCGCAGCTTGTGATTACACAATGTGTTCGTAACATCGTCTTCAGCTTCATCACAGTACTAATTTGATTTTTATTCAAACTGACTACAGCTAATTCTGATGACATTGTAATTAAGGATTATCCGAACTGGTGCTCGATTTAAAGTGCCTTGTTTTGATGAGATTAACATGTGTAAACTGCATCATTTACAAAAATTGGGAATACTTAAAACAAGATATTAGCTGACTGGAGGATGTGGGTCATGACATGAACATCATATTAGGCCTGGGGTCGACCTTAGACATACGCCTGATTAGACAGAAGTGCGAAGTCTTGGAGGAGGACGCAGTTGCGGAGAAAGCATTTCATGACTTCAAACGAGTAACTAAGGACGCAGTAACTTTGCTGAGGGCGCCATTCTGCAGAGGCACAGTGCTGGATGAAACACTGCAAGACCATTCGGATAAATTGGAGCAGGCAATGAGGGACATGAGGAGACTGCCTACGCAGGGAGCCTTCATGCTCATAAGATCTTTCTTCGGGGCGGCTAGGTTGACCTTCCTGCTCAGAACCACACAGTGTTGAGGCCACTCCCTGTTGAGAACAATGGACGAAGATATGAGACAGGGAGTGGAGGTAATCGTCAACATCAGACTCAGCGACATCCAATGGACACAGGCGACACTACCGATAAGGATTAAGGATCAGAAGGCTTCAGATGCTGTCATCTTCCGCATATCTTGCATCAGCCAGAAATCTCTTAACCGCTATCCTTCATTCGGAGGACTAGCATGACGTCTTCGGGGATGATATTCTTTCTACACGCAGGACGACCCTCCCGAGCGGAGTGTTAGAGACCATCACTGTTTGGGACAGATATATCGGAGGTGTGGTCCTCGGCGACAGATACTCTCAACAAGGCTTGGTTGTGGACAGTGGCTTCCTGTGGGTTGTGTCTCTGCGATGAAGCTCTTCGGGTGGCAATATGCCTACGCCTAAGGCTGGACCTCAGCGAGCCACACCAGTGCCAGTTCGGTGTGACGACGGACCAGGGAGGACATCATGGACTGGTCTATAGACTGTCTGGAGGTCGACCAAGCAGGAATTTGACTATAAATGATATAATCTGGAGAGCTTCGGCATACCGCATCATTTACAAAAATTGAGCTGAAGTTACGAGCACCAAAGAACCAACAGGATTATTTCGAAGCGATGATAAAAGACCAGACGGAGCAACGTTGATCCCGTGGTCAAGAGGGAAATACATGACTTGGGACGCCACCAGTGTACACACGTGTGCAAACTCGTATACACACCTGACTTCCAGGAGCAGCAGCAGAAATGGCAGCCACCAGGAAGACCACAAAGTATGCTGAAAACCACACTACCCACATTTTCATATGAGTGGCAATGGAAACTCTGGGTCCCATCAATGCCCAGGGTCGATAATGAGCCGCGCGATAGGAATAACTACCTGTCTTCTTATGCCGAGATCAAGGCAAAACTGGTCTAACGGCCCAATGAGATATCACAGAACAATGTCAAATAAAAGATGATCGTAGAAAGTTTAGTCATAATTACCCATAGTTGTCAATGGAGGAGTAGTTCCTGTGGATGGAGGAGTAGTAATGGGTGGAGTTGTAGTTCCTGTGGATGGAGGAGTAGTAATGGGTGGAGTTGTAGTTCCTGTGGATGGAGGAGTAGTAATGGGTGGAGTTGTAGTTCCTGTGGATGGAGGAGTAGTAATGGGTGGAGTTGTAGTTCCTGTGGATGGAGGAGTAGTTATCGGTGGAGTTGTAGTTCCTGTGGATGGAGGAGTTGTAATCAGTGGAGTTGTTGTTCCTGTGAATGGAGGAGTAGTAATCGGTGGAGTTGTAGTTCCTGTGGAAGGAGGAGTTGTAAGAGGTGGAGTTGTAGTTCCTGTGGAAGGAGGAGTTGTAAGAGCTGGAGTTGTAGTTCCTGTGGATGAAGGAGTTGTAATAGGTGGAGTTGTAGTTCCAAGAGTGGTTGTTGTCGTTCCAGGAGTGGTTGTCGTTACAGGAGTGGTTGTTGTCGTTCCAGGAGTAGTTGTCGTTAAAGGAGTGGTTGTCGTTACAGGAGTGGTTGTTGTTACAGGAGTGTTTGTTGTTACAGGAGTGGTTGTTGTTGCAGGAGTGGTTGTTGTCGTTCCAGGAGTGGTTGTCGTTACAGGAGTGGTTGTTGTTACAGGAGTGGTTGTTGTTGCAGGAGTGGTTGTTGTCGTTCCAGGAGTAGTTGTCGTTACAGGAGTGGTTGTTGTTACAGGAGTGGTTGTTGTTCCAGGAGTGGTTGTTGTCGTTCCAGGAGTGGTTGTCGTTAAAGGAGTGGTTGTCGTTACAGGAGTGGTTGTCGTTACAGGAGTGGTTGTTGTTACAGGAGTGGTTGTTGTCGTTACAGGAGTGGTTGTTGTCGTTCCGGGAGTTGTTGTTGTCGTTCCAGGAGTGGTTGTTGTCACAGGAGTAGTTGTCGTTACAGGAGTGGTTGTTGTCGTTACAGGAGTGGTTGTTGTTGTTCCAGGAGTGGTTGTTGTTACAGGAGTGGTTGTTGTTGCAGGAGTGGTTGTTGTCGTTCCAGGAGTGGTTGTCGTTAAAGGAGTGGTTGTCGTTACAGGAGTGGCTGTCGTTACAGGAGTGGTTATTGTTACAGGAGTGGTTGTTGTCGTTACAGGAGTGGTTGTTGTCGTTCCGGGAGTTGTTGTTGTCGTTCCAGGAGTGGTTGTTATTACAGGAGTGGTTGTCGTTACAGGAGTGGTTGTTGTTACAGGAGTGGTTGTTGTCGTTACAGGAGTGGTTGTTGTTGTTCCAGGAGTGGTTGTTGTTACAGGAGTGGTTGTCGTTAGAGGAGTGGTTGTTGTTACAGGAGTGGTTGTTGTCGTTCCGGGAGTTGTTGTTGTCGTTCCAGGAGTGGTTGTTGTTACAGGAGTGGTTGTCGTTACAGAAGTGGTTGTTGTTACAGGAGTGGTTGTTGTCGTTCCAGGAGTGGTTGTCGTTACAGGAGTGGTTGTTGTTACAGTAGTGGTTGTCGTTACAGGAGTGGTTGTTGTTGTAGGAGTGGTTGTTGTTACAGGAGTGGTTGTTGTCGTTCCAATAGTGGTTGTTGTTACAGGAGTGGTTGTTGTCGTTTCAGGGATGGTTGTTGTTACAGGAGTGGTTGTTGTCGTTTCAGGAGTGGTTGTTGTTACAGGAGTGGTTGTTGTCGTTTCAGGGATGGTTGCTGTTACAGGAGTGGTTGTTGTCGTTCCAGGAGTGGTTGTCGTTTCAGGAGTGGTTGTTGTTACAGGAGTGGTTGTTGTCGTTTCAGGAGTGGTTGTTGTTACAGGAGTGGTTGTTGTCGTTCCAGGAGTGGTTGTCGTTTCAGGAGTGGTTGTTGTTACAGGAGTGGTTGTTGTCGTTTCAGGAGTGGTTGTTGTTACAGGAGTGGTTGTTGTCGTTTCAGGAGTGGTTGTTGTTACAGGAGTGGTTGTTGTCGTTCCAATAGTGGTTGTTGTTACAGGAGTGGTTGTTGTCGTTTCAGGGATGGTTGTTGTTACAGGAGTGGTTGTTGTCGTTCCAGGAGTGGTTGTCGTTTCAGGAGTGGTTGTTGTTACAGGAGTGGTTGTTGTCGTTTCAGGAGTGGTTGTCGTTCCAGGAGTGGTTGTTGTCGTTCCAGGTGTTGTTGTAGGAATAGAAGTGGATATTGTTGTAGGAGTAGAAGTTGTCGGCGGCAGAGTTGTCGTTATTAGTGTTGTGGAATGCATCGTTGTCGCTATCGGACATTCTGAAAATATAATGCTAATGAGTATTACAGTTTTCCTTTTTATTGCTTTACTTAGGATTTGCGTGAACTGTCAAACTGGTTTCTTTCACGTAAGCGTACACTATATGGCCTCTGAAAATGAAAGATTTATTTTCAAACTTATTGCTGGTGTGCATGATTGACTATTCATCGAATTGCACATCGACAATACTCAGAAAGTGAGGATGCTGGTTTTTTGCTGTTTTACTATGTTATTTCTGTTGTAGAACCGTTAGGAACGCTCTATGAGGTTTCTACATTGAAGCTGGATTCTCCTGGCAAACACGAACATTCCTGTTGGTTAGATAACTTAAAAGCGTAGCGATAAATACAAACTGAATTTTTCCTAATGATCCAGACTACGTTTCCTATGCTTTTAGTTAGACAAGTCTTTATTAGTACCTTACTGCAGTTCATATCCGTGGCATCCTGTGATAGGAGAGCGTAGATTTTTACAAAGCGTAATTCAAGAAATTATGTCAGTTCTGAAACACGCTCAAAGTATCACAGGTTTTGATATATTTCTTGTTTGTTCTATGATGTAAACTAACCTGATGTTGAGCAAGATGCGTTGAACTTTGGCGCATTCGTTGCAATATATGGAAATTGAATGTCAGTTGGTGCAGCAAAAGTCAGTTCACATTGATAGTTCTCCGAAGAACTGTCTACTGTAATGGTTGATTCGGCATAGAACACATACTGGTCGATCCTCGTCCTCTGAATCGTATACGATGCCAAGACAACTCCATTGAGTCTCCAGGTTATTATCGGATTGATCGGATGGAAACTGCTGTCAGCGTAAGTGACGTTGCACGACACATTGGATGCAGTTGGATCGATCGGAATGCATGAACACTCTGGACCTGTGCCTGTAACAAACAATGGCTCGACAGATATATATCTGTTGTGTTTCATTGTTCATCTAAAAGGCTTTATTTTTTTTATTCCGGATATTTCTATAGTGCCTCTCGAAGTCTACTACTACTCAGAGGCGCTCCCGACTACAGCATTTGATACTGTGCCGGAATTTTCACGCCGAAGCGCCACGAGCAATTGCTAGTGAAGGACTTGCCCAAGGTCCGTACGCAGCGACCAGAGTGGGATTCGAACCTGCAACCCTCCGGTCACAAGGCGCTGAACTTACCACTGAGCCACCACGCCCCGCTTTATGTAGCTTTTCTCTATTAAATCACCAATAGTGGACACAGGGCCGTTATAAGGCTAGTGCAGGCCCGGTTGCTGTGATTACCTATATATGTAAATGAGCGCTGCGCCCTATTACAAGCACAATAAAAAATGTAATGTACTTCCGAAAATGCGGGCCCCTCAATACTGCGGGCCCGGGTGCTGCAGCACCCTTAGCACCCCCTCAATGCGGGCCTGAGTGGACCGATTGATAGTCTACAGTCAGATTAAACTATTGGGTGATGTTTTAAGCAGTCTGAAATGCTCATAGCTTCGTTAGTTCATTCATTCACTAGGACATTTATATAGCGCCTCTTCAAGATGGCTACTCAGAAGGCTACTTTTATTCTATAAAATTAAAAAAAATAACATTTTAGTCGAGAATTTGGTATCTTCGTACATCTGGCATAACACAATTCACCAAGTATAATAAGTATGCGCACAAGTTTGCCGCTCATTTTTCCGAAGACTTGGTAACCCTCGCAAATCGAATGGAGTTCATTTCAGACTGATAAACAGTAACTAGGCTAAAACAAGCATGTAGCCAAAAGAATTTTTCGACGTCAGACAAGTCAAGCCTTTTATGACGAAATCCAAATATTTTACCTAACTATCTAATGAATTTTGTATTGATTTGTTACACGGCCAAAAGAAAACAAGTGGGTCTTGAAGAAAAGGAAAGAACTAGGGTCGAAGGGTTCCACGACAAAAGGTTCACGACAAAAGGTTCACCGACAAAAAGTTCACGGACAAATGGTTCACGGACAAATGGTTCACGATCTTCCAGCTTCCATTTTGAGCTGTATTTTCATCATCGCTCATCCAGTTTCTAGTTTGAACTATATTTTCATCGCTTATCCAGCTTCTAGTTTGTGTCTTTTTTACATTGGACTATGAAAAAGCATGTTTGGCTCTATTTTCATGCAACTAGAAGCTGGAAGAGCGATGAAAATATAGCTTAAACTAGAAACTGGATCAGCGATGATGAAAATGTAGCTCAAACTAGAAGCGGGAAGATCGATGAAAATATAGCTCAAACTAGAAGTTGGAAGATCGATGAAAATATAGCTCAAACTAGAAGTTGGAAGATCGATGAAAATATAGCTCAAACTAGAAGCTGGAAGATCGTGAACCATTTGTCCGTGAACCTTTTGTCGTGAACCTTTTGTCGGTGAACCATTTGTCCGTGAACCATTTGTCGTGACACCCCTGCCAAGTACACTTACCAATGTTCGACGGGAATTATAACTGTCGACCTTTCTGAGTGTCTCCCCTCTGAGTACCGCAGATTTTCGGTTCCTCCACCATCATTCCAACCCGTCCTCCTCCTCCTCCTCCTCCTCCTCTTCCTCCTCGTCGTCGTCCTCCTCCTCCTCCTCCTCCTCCTCATGTTCTCTATCTATCACTCCCGGACTTTCCACTCAATACTGGTCTCACCTTTTCAAAAACTCCTACCTAGACTCGTCTGATCCTCCGTTTATCCAATTCTTCTCGCCCTAAACAGCTGCTCTGCCTCCTATCTTGACCTGTCCCCATGAAACCTGACTCGGACTTCCTCTGGACTGCTCTTTGGAGACCCTCTCTAATTTGACGCCGCGCTTATGAACAGGAGGTGCCCTGCGATTGACCTTCGAGTGGCGCTTTTGAAGTTTAGAGATTACGATTACGATTTCAATTAGTCTTTCCCAAAATCAGTTGTGAAGAAAAAATGAAGCCCTAAATGCGCATTAGACACACATGTACCTTTGGGACCACCAAAAGGTATGACTCAAGACGACAGGAGTAACAAATCGCGCATTATCTCAAGTTGTGCATGGCTGCGCTCCTGTCAGTATGTCAAAGTAACATAGTGTGCAAACTGAAGTTTCATCGTAATCGTAATCTCCAAGCTTCTAAAGCGCCACTTGAAGACCAGGCGCATAAAGTGAAAACAAAAAAACAAGGGAGAAATTTGATGATGATGGAAGCAAATATTTTCTAAAGCAGACTCCACGTGTTGAGTATTTTGCACCAGACTGTAATGCTACAACAAATCCTAGAGTAATTTTGATACTCTAGACAATATCAAACTGTGGAATGCATTTAGAAAAAAATGTAGAATTCCAACTAGGAACCTACACCAGCAGCTCATTCACTGTCATCAGTGGCGTCACTAGGGTTGGTGTGACCCAGTGCGGTAAGTCATGGTGTCACCCTTATTAAAGGTTGAAAAAAGTAAATTAGCATAGAGTTTCACAAAAGAGATGAAATTTTATGACCTTTTTTTAGGAATTCGTCTCGCAAAAAATGAATGTGATGACCTTTTTTAGGAATTCGTCTCCCAAAAAATGATGACCTTTTTTGGAGTTCGTCATCTTACAAAAAATTTCATCATTTTGTCGTGACACTTGGGTGTCACCCCCTCTGAGGGTGTCACCCGGTGCGGTCCGCACCCCCCGCACTTCCCTCGTGACGCCACTGACTGTCGTTAATTATAATCCAGTTATAAAATAGCCAAAGAACTTACGAACGACGAGTAACTTGGCGCCTGCTTTGCTAGTAGTATTGGCACATTGTCCGACGTACAACCCAGCTGTTGATATCGGATTTCCATTTTCAGTTGTTGTCGCGTTCTTGATAATTAGACCGTTCTCGGTAACGTCGTAGAGTCCAGTCAACGTTGAATCCCTAGCACCGCTGAAGTCGCTGATAGTTCGAGCGCTTAGCTCGTCTGAAGTTGGATTGACCTTCCACTTGACGTTGTTAGGATCGGTTGATAGATTCATTAATATATTGAGCTGTCCCTCGTAAACAGCGATATTCTCCAGATTCGGAAGACATTGGTAGGCTACAACAACAAATTTCGCTCGGTTTATGGGCTTCGCAGTCTGTAATTGCACAATAGGGTAAAGTGCCCAATTATGGGCACCTTAAGGATTTTATCTTATAGCTCATAATCAAATTAGGACCAAACAAAACAATGTTTGGCAAACTAATTTTCAACACTTTTGTCACTAGATGCTCATTGAAATAACAATCAGATGTCAAAATTTACCTCGAAAATATTGAAAATAAAAAGAGCCCTGTGGTGCCCATAATAAGCACTGGTGTCTTAATGATGGGCACCCATGCCCATATTAAGTTCCAACGTATGTAGTCAAAAGTTAAATGTAACGTTGAAATGTTAATTGTGAATGGCAATTGCAAAATTATAATAAAATTCCAAAATAAATCCATATATGTTTATCAACTACTAAGCCTGCATTAACACTTGAAAGATCTGAAACTCCAAGAAGCTTAAAACCTAAAAGTGATTGACCACGCAAGTCGATGTTGGCTATTCAACACAAGGTCGACAAGTGAAGTTTTCATCATCTAGAATTCCGTATCCTTCTGCACACGGTATTGAGACAATTGCTTTTGTTAGTACTACTCTCTCTTTAGTTGTGCTTTTTCCTTGTTTGTCTTTGTTTGATGTCTTTTGTACAGTATGAGGTTTACGGACTGGTGTTTTCGTTTGTTTTCAAGTCTGCATTTATTATTCATTTCCTTTGTTTCTGCTTCTTCATTCTCTTTCTTTTTGATTTCTTTCAAATCATTTTGTAAGGAGATGCTGTTATAATTTTTGCATGTGCACATTTTCTCTTACGTTTTCCTGATTTAGAGATATTTTTGGAGTCAGAAACATAACCTGAAATGTAAATATCAACTGGCTCATCAGGCAAAGTGCTTGGACCAGCAACTGGCTCATCAGCCAAAGTGTTTGGACCAGCAACTGGCTCATCAGGCAAAGTGCTTAGACCAGCAACTGGCTCATCAGGTAAAGTGCTTGGATCAGCAACTGGTTATCAGGCAAAGTGCTTGGGCCAGCAACTGGCTCATCAGGCAAAGTGCTTTGGCCAGCAACTGTCTCATCAGGCAAAGTGCTTGGACCAGCAACTGGCTCATCAGACAAAGTGCTTGGACCAGCGACTGTTGGTTCATCAGACAATGTCTTTTGTCCAAATGATGTTGGTGATGTAAGCAAGATGTCTGAAGTGGTTGATGTTAACTGAAGAGGCGTGATGTTATGAATATCTAATGATGGATCAGCCGAGACTGTTGTATCATTTGGTCCGTTTGTAGGTGACATGTTTCGATCAGTCATTTCAGCTGCTATGAAATCTTCCTTACGGAATAAAGCTTTGTCACAGTACAGGTTTATACTTTTAAATACAGAAACATCGAGCGGTTGCATTTTATGCGTGCAGTGAGAGGGAAACACAAACTGCCTTAAAATTTCAGAATATGGCATCAGTAAAGAAGAGAGGCCATTGGAGTGAATATTCTCAAACTAGCGGTGGCAGCTGTTCTTCAGAATGGAATGGGGGGAAAGAAATCAGCAAAACAATATAGTATTCCACGGGGAACTTAACAAAGGCATGTAAAAAAGCGGGAAAAGGTGAAGGAGTTTGGAAAGCGCTTGGTCGTCCCACACTTTTAACGCCATATTCTGAAATTTTGACAAACAACATGAGTTAAAGTACACGTATAAGTGAGAGTAAACGACCTGTTGAACACAAGTGGCATTTTCAAAG
Source organism: Allolobophora icterica (assembly GCA_963556255.1). Taxonomy (NCBI): domain Eukaryota; kingdom Metazoa; phylum Annelida; class Clitellata; order Crassiclitellata; family Lumbricidae; genus Allolobophora; species Allolobophora icterica. The sequence continues at coordinate 5,173,736 of OY744610.1, read as the reverse complement.
GCCACTAGCCCGTAGCTATGAAGTTAGGTTTGGTTTAGATTATATATTTTTGCATTATGCTAAAAGTATTTTTTCTGTACAATATACTGAATTATAAAAATTACCAATAGACTTAATATGGGCAGTAGACTTAATATGGACTTAATTCTGCCTCCTTAATATGGGCACCTGCCCATATTAAGGCATCAGAATTATGCCCATATTAGGCTGGCACCTATGGCACGCTTCAAAGTCAGCTATACAAAACTGCAGTATCACGATCACCTATCACCGCCCATCAACGTTATCATAAAACAATTGTCAAACCAGAAACAGTTACCTTAACGTCATCCATCAGCTACACCAAAAGTTATGCACGGAAACGGAAATTGTTAAAATGTTAACTTTTTAACCAACGTTTATAAATGATACGATGATTTACGTGAAAATTCAGACATACACCATACAGAGTTTAATTTTGAGTATATAAGACACAGCGCTGTAGTTCTACTGGAATTCGACAGCTGGCGATACGAGAATATTTTTGTTACCACTTTTCTTCTGGGGTGCCCATATACGGAGGGTGCCCATAAAAGGCTACTTTTCCCATTTTGTCTTCTGCTGTACATTATGCTACTGTATTATAAATCCAGCAAACCCTTCAGATTCTGAAGACTGGGTTATTAAAAATTACATTTCTTGTGTTAGATGCAAACGGCCTTTGTTGAATATAACAACACATAAAATGCAACATCTTACAACAAAGTCTATGATCTGAAGAGACAAAAATGTTATAAAATGGACGATTCTAACTGAATAAAGCCAGTGATAATTTGAACAATGACATTAACGTTTGCTTCATGATTTTTGCAGTCCGTGAGTACAACCATGTTCTTTGCTTGTCTTCGTTGCTCCACTACAGTTGCACGCTTTTAGCAAATCCTAGTAACTGAATTTTCTGACGAATATGTATCATTTTGCAACAAATTTTAAAGTTTGAAAATCTTCCAAGAGATGTCGAATTAAATAGCACGCATTTACCTATGCATGCGGTTGTCTGTGCTAATGTATATATGTGACTAAGTTGTATATACCATTTTATACATGTGTCAATACGTTTTTTGAATATATTGTATTCATAGAAACGTCTTTGGTCTTTTTTAGACTGGCTGGTTCATGGCTGAGGCTGTTATGACGGTGAAGGGTGTTTTTGACGCGCTGTTTCGTCGCCCTCTGGCGAATACTTTTCAAGCTATCTTTTCGTTTTCTGCTGTACAGTGTACTAAATCGCTACTAAATAAATTCTTATCTAAGGTCGCTTCTTTTCTCTCTCCGTAGACAAATAGGCTAACAATATATACATATATATATATATATTATATATATGTATTATATATATCTTATATATATATATACGTTTGTAGGTCTATTAATGTTTGTAGCTTGTAAGTATGTATACATGTATAAAAGTATCAATGTAAGCCCAAAAGACTATGTATGTCCTTATGTATGCATGTATTTGTGGATGTTTGTGCAAATCATTAGGAAAGAAGGGAGATGTTTGGAGAAAGATCATCCAGGGCACAATGCCAGGCTCTCGTTCCCGTGGAAGACCAAATATGAACTGGATGGACAACATCAGGACATAGACTGAACTCTCAGTTGAGCAACTGTTAAGAAAGGTTGGGAACAGACAACAATGGGGAAGGATTGTGCATGACGCTGCCAACCCTGGCTTTGAGGATGGCTGAGAACAAAACAGAACAGAACATGTATAAATCCATGCATGCTTTCATGTACTTGAATGTGTACGTGTATGTAAGCATGCATGCATATAAACATGTATGCACGTATACAGGTATGAACTTGCAAATGTTTAGAACTTTCCAAAAGCGCTTCTGAGTCTAGAACATCAGAAAATGCCTCACGGTCATTAAATGTCTTAGATATTGCAGAAAAAGATAAAAGGAATTTCGGTGAAAACTTGAAATTCTCTTGCGTAGTTAAGCAATACTTTAAAATGTTTTCCAAAAGAACAAAACAACAAGTTAGGATAAAAATCTCATTTTAACTTACTCTTGGTAGTTGTCGGCGGCTGAGTAGCTGTCGTTGGAGTAGTAGTTGTTTCCACTGGAGTTGTAGTTGTCGTTTCAGTTGTCGGTGGAGTAGTAGTTGTTTCCACTGGAATTGTAGTTGTCGTTTCAGTTGTCGGTGGAGTAGTAGTTGTTTCCACTGGAATTGTAGTTGTTGTTTGAGTTGTCGTTGGAGTAGTAGTTGTCTCCACTGGAGTTGTAGTTGTCGTTTCAGTTGTCGTTGGAGTAGTAGTTGTTTCCACTGGAGCTGTAGTTGTCGTTTGAGTTGTCATTGGAGTAGTAGTTGTTTCCACTGGAGTTGTAGTTGTCGTTTGAGTTGTTGTAGTTGGAGTTGTAGTTGTTGTAGTTGTAGTTTCTGTTGTCGGTGTAATGGTTGTTGTTGTTGTTTGCATCGTTGTTGTGATTGGACACGCTGAAAGAATGTAATTCTGATGCATATAAGGGTTTACATTTTAATTTAAATTCTAATTATTTTCATGAGTACAATAGATTCACAGGAGAGATTATCAAATTATTGCATAAACCCATCATCATTGTCTTTGTTGGGTTAGCTTGCACGGTTACATTCATTTCTAAACAAAGTTGTGACCTGAGTAATTGAAACGTGAAGTAAACTACACTATGCTATGCCTTTGCACAAGAAGAGGACACTAGTTATCAAATTTTATTGCTCATGCAAATATAAAGCAATAATTTTTCTACTTAATACTACTGAAATTTTAAATAAGTATTATTTTCAAACGTAGGCCTAATGCTGGGGTAATGAATTCGATTATTTTCTCCTCGAATTTTGGAGCGACAGTAGTCGAAAGTAAGGACGCTGCTTAGTTGCTATTTAGGCCTAATATGTAATTAAACAACATAATAACCGATGTACGTCTGTCTGTCCCGTAACAAACACTATTGTGACGTCACTATACTGCCGCCTTGGCGACGGCTTTCTTGACGACGGCTATAGGCCTATAATATGACGTCATAATATAACGGGGAAGTAAGCTTAATTGTTATCACTGCAATAATTGTTTTATATACCGTGATTTTTCACGGGTTACAGCTAGTTTCTGTTTTAAAACCGTGAGCAATCATTATTTTATATTGGAACCTTCATTCAAATAATCTATTAACTCTGACACATGTTCAACGTTTCAACGGTGTCGTTCTCTTGTTTGTTTGGTTCCGTGATGCAAACTAACCTTGTGTTGAGCATGTTTCGTTGAATTCCGGCGCATTCGTTGCGACGAATGCAAACTGGATGTTAGTTGGTGCATCAAAAGTCATTTCACATTCATAGTCCTCAGGAGCGCCACTGATGTCTGTAATTACTGATTCTGCGTAGAACACATACGAATCAATCCTCTTCCTCTTAACCTTCTCCGTTTTCAAGTAAGCTCCATTGAGTCTCCAGGTTATGATCGGTTCGATCGGGTGAAGACTGCTGTCAGCGTAGGTGATCCCGCACGAAACATTGGAAGCAGTTGAATCGATCGAAAGGCACGAACAGACTGGACCTGAGCCTGTAAGATAAAGCGGTTCAAACGATACTCAGTCACCGATTGTCTATGTTTATTCAAAAAAACTTTATGCTGCTTCGTTCTAGTAATGCAACAGTAGCAATCGTGTGAATACGAGCGTCGAAGAATTTCTTACCCTCGTCATTTGAAAGAAGTAAATTTTTCAACTGTTAAACTCTACCAGGCTGGAGAAAACTTGTAGTTAAAAGCCTGTCAATAATTTTTACGACAGCCTCAAATTGAAAATAATGGTTTGGACGAGAGATCAAATTTGATGCAGAAGGAAGGAACAAATTTCATATCATAAACTCCAAGTTATCAATATTTCCAAAAGACTGTTTTACTGCAACACATTCTCGAGTAAGTCAGAAACGTCGAACAATAATCAACTATGATATGTAATTAAGATAAATTGTAAATTTTCATGTGGGAACCTAAACAAACTCCAGCTTACCAACTGTTATCTATACCTTATATATAAATTTACAGAAAAAGTGTTAAAAACTTATGAAATTGCAGTATGCATTTAAGAAGAAATGTCACAACACGAAATCCCAACATGGATGTTAAACGATTAGCTTGCTCAATATCATTAATAATTCAGAGATAAAATAAAAATGAAAATTAGTCGAATAACTTACGAACGACAAGTAACTTTGCGCCCGTCCTATTTGTGTTATTGACACATTGTGCGATGTACAGCCCAGCTGTTGATATTGGATTTCCATTTTCAGTTGTTGTCGCTTCCTTGATATTTAGACCGTTCTGGGTAACGTCGTAGAGCCCAGTCAACATCGGATTCTTATAACCGTTGAAGTCGCTGATAGTGTAAGTGCCTAACTCATCTGAAGTTGGAAGAACCTTCCACTGTACGTTATTAGGATCAGTTGCTAGATTCATGATTGTATTCAGTTGTCCCTCGCGAACAGCGATATTCTTTAGATTATCCAGACACTCAGGACCTAAAAACAAAAAAATTCGTTCGCACAAATGCTCTTCGCATTCTGTAATATTATGCTATATTTCGGTAGCTTGTCTTCTGCTACCATCGCTTAACTCTAAACACACTCTTAAAAATCTACGTGGCCAGATAATTAACAATTACCCAATCTGTGTTTATCGCAGACTGCTTTTGTTGAATATGACATCACATGAAGAGTGAAACAACTGACAAAAATTATAATTTGTAGTGACAACAGGTCATAGAAGCCCAAGCAACTGAAAGAGATCAGTGATAACTCGGATAAAGGCTGAAAAAGAAAGGCAAGTGCTCGATTAATGTTCTTCGCAGTCCCTGATTGTATGTTCTTCGAAGTCTCTGATGCTTGACTAAAACACACCTTTAACAAATCTTAAAAACTACGGTCAGACTGATGAATATGCAGCATTTCGCTACGAAATATAAAGCTTGAAAATGTACAAGATGCCGAATAAGACTTCACGTAATTACGCATGCATGGGGTTATATAAATTATGCTAATGCGGATATGTAATTAATTAGTAAATGCATGTGCGTGTATACGACTATACGTGTTTATGTATATATGATGACCCATGTATTCATGTATGTATGCCAATGTATGTATATAAATTTATATATGTATGTCTGTATTTACATTTATCCATGCTTTTGTAGGTATGTAACTATGTATATATAATATGCATACATCTAATATATAACCATGTGCATTTGAATATATGAGTGCTTACATACATAAGCATTAATACAAACATAAGTATATTAGCATGCCAGGTACGCATGCATGCATTTACGAATACATGGATAATATGCAAGAATGAAATCATGTATACATAAATGTATCAAGGTAATAAACTATGTGTGTAAGCCTATGTATGTAACTGTAATTGTAATTACGACAATTTATAGTGCTTTGTCAGGATCAAGCCACTTCTAGGATGCTTTACACTGTTAATTGTCAGAATAAATGCTGAGTTAAATAGTAAGTACAATGTGTATTTACGTATGCATGTAATAATTATATGTATGCATGAATCCATGCTTTCTTACATGCATATACGCATGCATGTAGTTGTGTGTATATGTAAGCTTGTAGGCATGCATGTGGGTATGCAACTACATGTATGCTTGTCTTTGTAAATATTGTGAACTTTGAAAAAGCGCTTGTGAATTACTATCCTGATCCATCCAATGCTCCGCCTTCCAAGCTTTGTGGTTCTGCACGAAACCCAACTTAGTAGTCTAACTTCAACCTCCTCCTCCCTCCACTGGGAGGGAGGAGGAGGTTGTAGTCTGTCTCTGTCTCTGTCTCTGCCTCTGTCTCTCTCTGTCTGTATCTGTCTGTCTCTGTCTGTCTGTCTGTTTGTCTGTCTGTTGCATGTAGGCTATGCATGCATCTCTCTCTTTCTCTCACTGGTTGACGGACTCGGATATTTCCTTCATCATCTGTGGACGACCCGGTCTTCTGACACGATGCTACACGTGTCAAGCTCATGTATATTAGGCTTTCACCACTGCGGAAAAAAGTAATTTCTGTGAAAACTTGGAACTCTATTACTTATTTAGTCAGGTGTTTTAACATTTTTCGAAATAGCAGAAAAACAGGGCTAGGAAAACTTTCAATGCAGTATTTTAACTTACTGGTCATAGTTGACATCAGAGTCGGCGAAGTCGTAATAGTCGTCGGTGGCTGAGTGGTAGTTGTTGTCTCTGGAGTAGTAGTTGTTGTCTCTGGAGTAGTAGTTGTTGTCTCTGGAGTAGTTGTAGTGGGTGTGGTCGTCGTTGTTGTTTGTGTTGTTACTGTTGTGGTTTGCGTGGTTTGCGTCGTAGTAAAGGGGCATGCTGAAACAATAAAAAAAACAGTAGAAGTTAATGGCAGTGGCTAGAAACGACAAACGTTGTGTGGTCGATGTTGTCGACGCTTGATGATTTTGAAATGTGGTTCTGCAAGACAAACCTAAAACTTCATCGATTTTATCTTAAGAACGACTATAGCTGAATTGAGAATCAGCCTAGGTTTTTTTTTCTATTAATACTAATGGGAATATAATTAACTTTTTAAAAACTAGTTTCGGTGTATTTTTAGTTGTAAATTCTAAGAGAATTTTGTACAGCAACGCTTTAACATAAAACAGGCGACCTTTATGGTACTGGATGTTCCACAGCCGCTGGCGGAGGTGGAGCGGGTGACCTCCATGGGAATCCTGGGAGTTAACATCGGTACTGATCTTAGAGCTACATCCCATGGCTTTGTGCTCTGGATAACTCAACTACGCTGCGGATACTCAAGTCCCATGGTCTACCACCAGGGACCTGCAGGTGGTAGCGGCTGCAACCAAAGTCGCAAGGATGATGCACGCGGTCCCGGCCGGGTATGGTCAGACCTCTGCAGACGATCGGACTAGGTTTCAATGGTTTCTGTCAAGAATGTGGCGTCTGGTTTATCTTCGTAGGGACTCACAGAACGTTAGACAGCAAGTTCAGGCTGAGCTGGACCGCTTGCTTACGGTCGTCAAATGAAAAATGCTTCACACGTCTGTGGGGAATATTTGCTCCAATTATCAAACGGCAATATAACCTTAGGCCACACTCGCATGATTTTGCCCTTTCGGTTAGGGATGATAAAAACTTCATCCCACGAGTCCTCTATAGAAGCCTCACCTGAGACTCTACTTGTACAGACTGGACAATACAGCTTAGTATAGGCCTACATTAGTTTGAGTAGTTTCTTTATCCTCTCAGTTGTTATGTGTGTCTCACGATGGTGCTTGACATTCTCAATGATATAATAAACCAAGATATAAAATAAATATAGTGTTATTGGTGTTAAGATTTATTAAGAACACGAAAAGTTTAGTAATTTATACGCAGTGTCGAAATAACTAGAAGATTCATCACTGTGCTACTTTGAATAGTTCCTATTTCTGAGTAAATATACAATTAGTCGATAATTCTTCTTCGATCATGCAGATATTAACTGACTGGTCTAGATTTGGATCAAACTCACCCGGTGAAGCGCAGGATGCAGAAAACTTGGGCGCATTCATTGCGACGTATGGGAATTGAGCGACCGGTTTTGCAAACGAGGTAGTGCAATTGTAGGTTGCTGGATCATCGGCATTGACGATGATGACCGACGTCGATACGAAATACGGTGACTTAAGCGTCCTCGCAGGAGTATCGTTTTTGTAGAAATTGCCGTTCACTGTCCACGTCATCTTTGCATTGATTGCTTGGTAATTGACGTCGGCATACGTGAGGCTGCAGGTGATGCTTATTTTGGTAGAATTGATCGCTGTACAGTTACACGTTGGAGGTTCGCCTGGGGAATACAAAGCAATCAGAATTAGCAATGAAGTAACTTCTGACGACAGGACCAGGTGACGTGCGCTTGTTGGATTTAGGCTAGATCAACAAGAGAAGTGTAAGTTACCTAAATGGAGAAGAATATTATTGCTATTTAGACATTTAGCAGATGGTTCTCGTATAGCCAAAATTTGTTCGTTAAAAACACTTAAGGTTTGTGGAGTTCACTTTGTTAGGAAAGCTTTACGTCAACGTGTGGGTTTTTTAGGATGCCAACTTATAATTATTATCTAAACATTATACATGAATAGACAATAATAGACAATAAATGGAGAGGAGGTTGAACAGGTCAAGAGCTTCTGCTACTTGGTAAGTGTGATAACAACAGATGCAAGATGCCATAGTGATATTAAACGAAGGATAGTATTGGGAAAAGACGCGTTCACGAAAAGAGGAGAGTTGATGAGAGGAGGACTGAGCAAAGACCTAAAGAAGAGACTTGTCAAGGCACTGGTATGGAGTGTGGTACTGTATGGGTCGGAGACGTGGACCATCAGGAAAGAGGACATCAAGAGATTGGAGGCCTTTGAGATGTGGATATGGAGAAGAATGGAAAAAGGTGAGCTGGACGGAGCGAATGACAAATGAAGAGGTGTTGCAAAGAGTAGAAGAAAAAAGATCACTGATGACAACGTTAAGAGAAAGACAAAAGAACTGGATTGGACACATATTAAGAGGAGACTCCCTCTTGAGAGAAATCATAGAGGGGAGATTAGAGGGAAGGAGAAGGAGAGGAAGACCGCGACAGATGATGCTGGGATGGATGATGACCGAAGGATACAGCGGACTGAAGAGAAAAGCACAGCGAAGAGAGGAATGGCGTCATTGGAAGTGGAAACCTGCCGAAGGGCAGAGAACTTAAAGAAGAAGACAATAGCGGAAGTATTTCATAAGCGCCAACACAGACGCTCATGACATAGAACTCACGAACAACAAAGGCCTTGGCGTTAACAAGCTTTAAAATGTTTGCATACTTCTTCTTCCAGCGCATAGGGTTGTGCCTAGCCAGCGAGAAGAACAGCAACATGATGTGATTTTTAAAATATGATCGCTATAATAAATACCAGTATATACGGATACTTACGAACGACTACGAGCTTGGCGCCGACCTTGGTGGCATTCTGGGGATTTATGACGTACAATCCGGCAGTTGATATCGGAGGTATTGCTGCATTCCCTTGAGCAATCTTTATGATCAGACCAGTTTGGTTGACTCCAAAGAGGTCAGTTAACGAAGACGTAACAACATCGTCGTAGTTTGTGATTTTATAAGTAGTTAGTGGATCCGTTGCTGGTTTAACAACATAGGCTACGTTTGTGTTCCTGTTGCAGGGCAGTATGACATTCGTAGTTCCCTCGTAAACAGCGATATTTATTGGCGGCGTCGAACACTGGCCATGGACACCTGGAAAGAAAAGCCATTGACATCAACTCTTCATAAGCAACCTACCAACTTATAACATCTAACATGTAATTATTGGATTGAATGTCGGTCCGATCTCGGCTGTGTTGAGCACTATTATTGGATTAAATTCCATGATATCAATCGTATCGTAATCGTAATCTCCAAACTTCTAAAGCGCCACTCGAAGGCCAAGCGCAGGACAACAGCCTATTCACTAGCGCTACGTCAGATCAGAGGGGGTATCCAGCATGTAGTCCAAAAGAGGTTCGAGTCCGGTTTCCAGAAGGCCAAACTAATTCAGAGGGGGTTTCCAGAGAGTAGTCCAAAAGAGGTCCAAGTCCGATTTCTAGGGTACCAGATCAGGAGAGGCAGATCAGCCGTCAAGGCGGGTGTCGTTTACGGCGAGAATAATTGGAAGGCGGAGGATCAGATGAGTCAGAGTAGGAGTACTTGAAAAGGTGAGACTTCAGTTTTGAGTGGAAAGCCCGGGGGTGATAGATAGAGGAACAAGAGGAGGAGGATGAGGGAGGGATTGCAATGATGATGGAGGCACTAAAAAACTGCGAAATTCAGGGGAGGGGAGATAATTCTAGAGGCGTGGTGCTGTGATGGATATGGCTCGGTTGGAGAACTTGAGGTGAGTAGTGACTGGGGGTCGAGAAAGACTGAGATAGGACGATGATCGGGTGGAGCGGGTTGTCTGAAACTCTGAATGGTGAAGAGATCACGAAGGTACTTGGGCTGGGAATATTGTAGGGAGTTGTAGGTTAGTGATAGAACTTTGTAGTGGATTCGCTCTGGGATTTTTAACCAATGGAGTGATTTGAGGATGGGAGTGATATGATGATGCTTGGGCGTTCTAGTGACAGCTCTGGCTAGTGAGTTTTGGATAAGCTGTAGACGCTTGATTTGAGTGGATTCAAGGTTGAGGAAAAGAGAATTGCAGTAATCAAGCTTCGAATGAACAATGGAGGTAGCAATGATGGAGGCAGTTTTAAGATCGAGCATGGGTCGTATGCGTCGGAGGTCACGAATGTGCTCGAAGCAGGAGCGCGAGAGGTTGAAGATGTGGTTAACTCGTGACAGGTCTGGTTGACTGTTTCTGTAATGTCGTGCGTCTTATTAGCATACAATGTCATGTTCCATAATATCAATGTCCACTCCTGTGCTGTATAAGGAGGCGTTGTCGAATTTCAGTATTGTATTCTATTGTCAATGTTCAGCAGAGTGATGACCTTTAATCCGTAGGCTACAACTTCGTCTAAGTTGTTTGAAACGCCTCTCATTTGATCATTTTAAAATTATTACGAACTCTAATGGAGCATTCCTTGGCATCTGAGTGACAGCCAAGCACGAAGGGACAGACGACAGTTGAGTCAGAGACTCAGAGGCGCTCTGCGAATGTTATTACTGCGTCAGTGTTAGAGGATTCGAGTCTTCCGAGTTTCATGCGTCCCAAAATACAATCAATTTACTTTATAAGAAATGTACGACATAAAGTTACTTCATATCTGACAGTTGGCCATTTGCAGGGAAATTCATTCTGCTTCTAAGAAAAATGTTCTTCTTGGATTGTTTCAGCATTATGGAAAGAGAGTTTGACACAGCGGAGATCGGAATGACTTTAATTAGAGTTAACCGGACAGGGATTTCATTCAGCTACTCATACAGAAAGCGTAGCTTACCTTACTTGGCTTGCATTGCCTTACTTTAACTTGCCAAATAACAGAGTACAGTTGGCTTACACAATAGTAAGTACATTGCAATGCAATAAAAATTTAAGACTGAAATGCAATGACATTTCCTTACAATTGGTTGCGACACGATGCACTATAATATAACGCAAAAATGCAACATAACTAGCTCGTTTTGTTAATAGCCGAGTGACATTTGTACAACAGATACTGGACACGGTATCCAATTGTTTGGGGTTCTCTTAGTGTAACGTGGAGACTTCAGGTTGGAGCCTCAACTGAGATGGTTACCGTGTGGGGACCTTGAGCAAGTCCTTCACTCACAATTTCTCAGCGCCGTCGATTGATGGTTGGTAAATATAGTAGCGCTTAATAAATGCGAAATAATAATAAAAACAGAAGGATTCCTACATGGATGGATATTTCCTTAAACGCCTCTTAACACAGTCAAGGGTTTGTTTATACCTTCATTACATTGAATTACATCATTGTTAAATTCAGCAAGTTGTAACAAAAGCATAAGGTTCATTCTCGATTTTAGGTTTATGTGACATTTTGTCTACAGAACATCCGCTGCCTGTCCCGTTCTGTATCGAGTTCAAGCACTGTCTGCTTGTCTACAAATCACTCCATGGGGCAGCGCCAGAGTATCTGCGTGGCCTCTGCACCGAGACTCATTCCTCCGCGTCCGGGCTGCGACTTAGATCGCTTCAGAAGACAGAGCTTCGCGTACGGAGGATGAGGACGCGCTTCGGCGATCGCGCTTTCTCGGTTGCTGGTCCCAGATGCTGGAACAGTCTTCCACCCGTCATCCTCAGGCCGACTCAGTAGATTCTTTCAAATCTAAGCTCAGATCTTACCTGCTTGCTAAGGCTTATCCTGCCCGCTTAGTTGTATGGCGCCATTGTAGCGACATGGCCGCGTTACGACGCCATATAAATTGTCGTTATTATTATTATTACTTTTGTTTCTAAGTACTGAGGAGACATAACATAGATGTATCTTTGAAGCACACAGCAAGTAGCAGGTACTGCGCATCAACGCTTGCAAGCGTTCCTACAAGGAACCCGCGCAGTTACACCTGCTGTGCCTATGTCACTCCAGCAACGCCAATTGCGATCCCATACAGCCACGAAAATACCCCTTCCTTAAAATAGGAGATTATCATAGCGAGTTCAACGAAATTCAGCTGACAATTGCTTTACATTACATATTAGTGTCAGTTGTACGCCTTCTCACACTGTTCTATTCAGTAGGGTGCTAAGTCTTTAATCCAGCGATTGACTAGAACTACATTGATCCATTGTCGTATCTGATTCTTTTCATGCGCTGCCCACGTCCTAAGAGCCCTCTTCTCGTCAACAAAATGTCGCCGTCGGGGCCTACGACGTTCGAGCTTCCGGATAAAGACGATAAAACTATATCTCTCGTATTCTCTATAATAAAATCTCAGTACACTCCACAATAACCAATAACTTTTATTTATTTATTTTTATTAGGGGTCGTCCATTAATTATGTCAACAAAATGGAGGAGGGAGGGGATTTGATAAAGTTTGACAATTCTTGACAGAGGGCAAATTGACGTCAACAATAGTTTAATCAAAGAGCAACCATAGATTCGGAAAGTCTTTATGAGTGATCTATTTCTGTTTTGTTTGTTTGTAAATTAAATAAACGCGATATTTTCTTCGTTTTTAATTATCTTGTTTGTTTTTCCGAGATTATTGAGAAAATGCGCTGCATAATCTCTTAAATGCGAATATCCTTGGTTCTTTTCTAAAATCTAATATTTCGAGTTTCTTTTTGATGGAAAGATATTGGGGGGGGGGGGTAAATTTGTTTTGACATGATTTTGTTAGGGGGTCCTTAAATGCCTGACAGTTGTTCACAAGGGGAGGGAGGGGGTCAAAAACTGCATAAAATTTGTTGGCATAATTAATGGACGACCCCTTATTTCTATTGCCTATAAATTCTCTTGTACCTAGTTGCGGTGTGCTAACCAGTTTTTGCCTAATAAACGAATATACACACAGTGATTATCGTAGACAGTAATCACTTGAATCAATGAATGAAAGAATGAATGAATACTGTGAGATTTACGTGACATACTTCCATACCTTAATCAGAGGCATCGTTAGTCGCTAAGAGGAGTTCTATTGAAATGTTGTAGAACTACTTACCACGTTCCAATGAAGAGAATAATATTAGCAGACTGAATGCTACTTTTAGAATCATTTCTCTGATGTAGCTGTCTTTCATGTTGATTCAGTTCCTTTGCTCATAGGTTTCGTCTTTTCCGTCTTTCAACTGCACAACCAAAGCATAGAAAGTCAAGTTGAAACTGTGAGCAGTGTGATTCTCCTTACAGATTTTATTTTAGTTACAGTTACAGTTATAGTTAATGGTTTTTCATTTCAGTTATAGGTACAGTTATAGTTAATATTATTTTTTAGTTACAGTTATAGTTATCGTTAACGAAATTATTTTCCTTTCGTTAACGAAAACATTTTCGTTACCGTTATCGTTAATGAAAATCACACTGAATTAAATGAAGACGTGTTACACAATAATTTGCTTAGAGCTTTGACGAATGGGTGCTTTCAGCTTCATGACTACACAGCGCTCCATATTCAGCGACATCCAAGGCGAACATAGGAATCATTTTGCTTTCGTTAACGGGTGTATTTTCACGTTCTCACGTTAGTTGATATTGCACTTTTTTTAATCGTATTAACGAAAATAGCAATGAATTTTCGTTAGTGTTATTTTCGTTATAGTTATAGTTATAGTTAATGATATTTTTTAGTTATAGTTATAGTTATCGTTAACGAAATCATTTTTTTTTCGTTAACGAACATTTTCGTTATCGTTAACGTTAACGAGAATCACACTGACTGTGAGTACAAACCTTGCAAGAAAGAAGATTTTAAAAAGTTACGCCGGAGAAACAATATGGCACAATATTATGTTGAATAGCCATTCACCGAGTTTTGATTCACTGAGCCCAACTTCCGAGTTCTACTGCTCTGTAAACACTAGCAAAAGAACACACCTTACCCTTCCTTAGTATAGATCCACACAATTAAACATTTCTATTGACTCTGAAAAAATGTCAGTTGAGGTGCTTCATCTCTTCCTGATTAAGTGTTTGCAAACACTGTTGGAGAACTAAACTCAATTCCACTGCTTATTATCTTAATCATCAATTAACAGTTTAAAGTTTGTCAATTACAGAACTAATAGTTAGGGCCTACCGTTCGTGTTCAAAGGCATTTCGGAAATGACAAAGTTAGAGCATAACAGTCATTCATTTGTCAAGTCAATGGGCGTCGTTTCGTTCTGTTGTCTGTTGACTGTCCAGTCATGGCTTCGTGCTTTTGTTCGGGTGAGCTATGGCCCTGCCATTGATTCAGTTGAACGCCTAATGTGTATATTTATAGCCCAGATGAGACACGCTCATCCCTACTTAAAATCTGGTAAATAATATGGCTTGCAACTGTGAGCAATGATCTGAGATATAACGCTTCACTGAGTTTCACTTTACGCCCTCAGTGGATCCCTTTCTTGGAGCCCGATGCTCGAGGATGTAGGATTGGACTGCTCCGACTCTACTTAGTGCACAAAGGTTGAGAACAATTTGTTCTGAACGGTTCTCAGACCCTATGGGGGTCCATAGAGTAGTGGTAACATCACTGGCGTGAAGAGCAAGAGGTAGCGGGATCGCTTCCCGCAACCTCCTCAAATTTAGGTCCACTCAGCCTTTCATTCGCGAGATGGCGCGTTGTTAAAATGAGATGTAGAACGTGATGGGCGCCTTGCATGGCTGCCGTGTACAGTTAAATTCGACTCCTGTAATAAATTGTGATCATCTGTTCATACTGATTTGTAATCATACTGCGTTATTGTCAGTTTGAAGATATTAAACGAAGATTATTATTATTATAATAATGGTGAACATAGCATGAGTATGTGCCCTGGAAAAATGTTGCTCTCCCTAGAAAAATTCCTGCGGACGCCCCTGTTTGTGAGAATCTTAAAAGGTGATATTATTATATGTGTTCAGTTACACACATAGTACATCAGTGTACACTGTACACTGCCTTCAAGCAAGCATTCACGAAAACGTTTCCACAACCTCTTTCCATGATGTTCAAAAGCCACATTTTCAACCCTCTGAAAATTCCGCATATGACGAGGTCGCGTAAACGGACAAAGTTCAGAGTCAATTCACTGCTTCGGAGACAATTGGTTCTTTCGTTGGTTTAAACTGACATCCAATAATATCATGCTAGAAGATAAATATGAGGAGCTAGAGGCATTACTGTACCTGTTTACAGATTTGATATATTAACAATTACTGATCAAAATGTATTATGAAGGAATACAGATTTTCTACTTCGAGAAATAATCTTAAACTCTAAGATGCAACTGTAGTTTTTTCATCAAGGTCAAACGATGAAGATCTTGAACAGTTTAGCGTATCAAGCATTATGCCAACTATTTTAATAATTTGCGTTTAAAATAGAGGAAAAACTTTACAGTGGCAAACAATTGTATGACGTCATAGAAGCCAAAGCTCTTATCTGTAAAAAGTATCACTGGCAAGGTCAATTATATTTCGAATTAAAATGATAAGACAAAGAGCATAATGATGAGTGTAACATTGACCATAAGGATGAAGCCACACACGAACACTAGTTTTACACTAGTGTTTAATCTAGACACCTTTTGAGGGGGAAATTACCCCCCCAGGATTTATGTTTCCCCAGAGGCCAGCGATATTTTAATGTAGACTCCTTTTGGGGGGAAATCCCCCCCAAGATGCATGTTACGCTCCCCCGAGAGACGAGTAAACGAGTAATATAAGAGTATTAAAATAACAGAATAAGCTACATGAAAGTTTTGAGAGACGATGAATTCCTAAAAAAGTCATCAACTTTTTAAAGATGAAATTCCCCCAAAAAGTCGCCGTTTTTGGGCCACCCACAAACCTTCTTTCCCCCTCAAAAGAGGGGGACTAGATTAAACACTGGTTGACGAGGCGCAAATATGACTGAAGAATATTCAGTTGATTTAAGGAGAGCAATCTAACTGGGGCATAAGCGAGGTTCTGAACATAGTTGTTAAAAACGATAGAAACGAAATAAAAAACGGAAAAAACGTCGTTTTATTCCAAAAAATAAAAAAACGGGAAAAAACGGGAAAAAACGACAAAAGAAAATAATTTGACTTTCTCGCATCTTGTAGGCGCTACTGCAATTTAAAATTAAAAGCCTTATTCACAGAATTTAATAGCAAATACACAACTTTATTAGTAAACACTAAGTAACATCAATCTACAACAATTATTTTATTTCTTATAAGTTTGGTTTAATAAGAAATTGAGAAATTAAAAATATTGAAATCTTTTCAAATTTAAATTGCAAACATAAGTCCACATAAGTCTATGCTGACTAAACTAACACAATTAAAAACTAAACTTTGGAGGTATAGACTATTATATTGTAAACTTTCTCACAGTAAATGCATTTCAATTTAGACAATGCTGAGTTTTTGTTTTTCTCGTTTATCAAAGTAACGTGAATCCATTCCGCACCCTTTTCTTCTGGCATTTTAGATAACTTAGAAATAACTTTATAAAATTTTATTTCTTGTACTGTGCTATTTCATAAAATATTTGTTTCTCAAATGATGACGTAAATAGCATAGTGAGCTAAATTAGCTGAATCCTTGAAAGTACGGAAACAACGTAACAACATCAGACAAAATATTAAACAGAAACTGAAAAACATTGACAGACAGTAAATAAATAAAGTTACATAAAAAACGGAAAAAAACGATAAGAAAAATTTAAAAAAACGAAAAAAACGACGTTTTTGGGGAAAAAATAAAAAACGAAAAAAACGGTTTTAACATCTATGGTTCTGAACAAGTGTGGCAGAGCCAGAGCAGACCATGAATTGAAAGCAAGAAATATATATTACTTGTTTTGTACACCTACTATCATATCATTGTTCGCACATTTCAAAGCAGTTCTGAAGTTGATAGGCGTTTGAAAAGGATGCCCTAGATCTTCGACGCGTCCAACCTTGGTTGAAAACAACCCAACCTAAAGGCCCACTATGCTTGTTTTTTTTATATTTCCACACATCGGCAGTGTCTTGGTGATCTTGCTTCGAAGAAGCTCTCTGGTCCACTTTGAAGTCTCAACGTGTGAAGATTGTGCCTGCAAAAGTCTGTAACGATCTTAAAATCAGGATTTAAAACCTACTGTTCATATAGTTTTGCAAATCGCTGCAATCGAATTCGGGCCTAGATTTTCCAGTTCGGGCAATCAAAGTAATTAGATTAGCTCATTAAGATTGCATTGTAATCTTATATTAGTGCAAATTAATGCAAATTTCTCTTTCTTTGCGGTCTAACCTTACTACCGAACCAATCCGGTGTTTCAAGTTGTCTTAAGGTTGCGAATTTTTGGGAACCAGTTCATATTCTGGAAGAGTTACATCCACTGGCGTAAACTTATCCAAAATATTGGGGGAATTTGGTTATTCATTCTACACTTGTTGCATTGGGTGTACAGTCCATCTCAATTATTGGGGGGCACGTGCCCGGCTCCCCCTCCCCCAGAGTCTACGCCTATGGCTACATCCAAATGTTAAAGATTAAAAAATACAATTAGGGCCCACTGGGCTGTTCTTTCAAAATTTGTCTCACTACTAACTAATTATTAATTCTAGAATCTTGTCACCATCATTATTAGGGAGAAATTTGTAGAGAAAAGACCAAAACTTTTGCCTTTATCTGGAGGTGACAGGAATCTAGACTTTAAGCTTAATTTTGTGTGAAATAAAATTTTAAGTCATGTGATTATGACTTAGATTTTGTATTAATTCTTCATAGGCATGTTATAACTGTGCCATAGAAACCATCGCAGATGTATTACGGTTGGACGAGAAATATTATCGAGTAGGTTATAAGTAGGTTATTGTTTTTAAATTTGAAGTTTGCAATATCCATACTGACATGCAATATGGGGAAGGAGACAGTTTAAAAGGTCATGTTTGTTGTGTATTGTGTATTAGGAAGTAACACGCGGCTTAGGAGGATCATGGACACATTGTGGGAGGGGTTAAGATGGCAGTAGAGAAGCCACGCCAGTAGGCCCTACACCGTCACGAATCGATCAAGTGAAGAGTGGCGAAGACCTAATTTCTTCCTTTTCTGTAGCGAACTAGTAACTCATTCGACGCATGCGATATGATACAGTGTTTCTCGATAAATGTGCCCAACTTGACTTCACGAACAGCTTTCTCACGTTGCCTCAATGACAAATCACTGTGACCCTCAGTGAATGGAATTCTGAAAACGGTTTGAGTAGGAGCAGAAACATTTATCAGGGCGTTAAGACAAGCTGGTGCTCATCGAAGCGTTGTGAGTCTTTTGTAAAACGACCCTCTACCAGAATCATGCATCAAAATTATACACTCTGTCGGAAATTCTGTTTTCAAACGCTTTTCGTTGACGCCCTAATGTTGTTGAAAGTTGGACAACATGTTCACAAATAAGTCAAACGCAACTATGTCTTCAATCCAGCGTTCATCTGTTAATGCACGTCGTTCGGAGTGTCTCGTTATTTATTGGTGGGCGTTAAACTACACAAACACTAGTCGAGTCTTTCCTACACGCACATCAAAAACAGTCTTTTGTGAGGCGGAAATAAATCTAGGAAACACTGTCATGAGCTCCTATGATCATGGATTGTGAAACTAATGTTCCAGTGAAGCGCCTCTCATTTGTCTAGGCCAGAAACAGGCCCTTAGCCAACCACCCGTCCACCCGTCCTTTGGACGGGTGAAAATTATTTTGGATGGGCATAAATTGTGCATGATTCTGCTCCAGCACAATCCAGTTTCTTCTCAAGAGCCACTGCAAGCGTTCAGATAACAGTTCCGTAAGAAGCAGGGTTCCCTGCGTTATATTAGGCTCTGTAAACAGCACAGGGGCACTGCAGTCTGACTCAGACGGCGGCTGGACTTCGGGTGGTCACGACTTCGAATGCTTTTGGACGAGCAACTCTGTATTTCTGGCTAAGGGCCTGACCAGATCAGATACTGTCGAATTTGGAGGAGAGTTCCAAATATGGTATCATCACAGCTAGCATTCAAGATGCAACCGGTGTGTGGAAGATGACTGCAGATCTACCATATTAAAAGAGTTGCTAGGTAGATTGTTTTTTTAAGGAACTACAACCTATATGAAGATGAACTACCTTGGTCTCCCGGTGGCTCGGATTGGTGGCTTGTACCGGGTCTTGAGCGCAGCGACACGCCTTATTGGTCTCATCCTGAGAGTTGGCCATGTCACTGAGTACATGCGGGATGTTTTGCATTGGCTTCCTATCCCGCAGGGTATTGCCTTTCGGGTCTTCGCCGTAGCGTGGCGCTGCCTTGTGGGAGAGGCCCCTGTGTATTTGCAAGAGTATTTCCGCTCCAGCCTGAACATCCAGCACCGTGGTTCCCTGCGTTCTTCTAAGCAAGCTGAGCTTCTCGTTCCCTGTTCACGGATCGCCCTTAGGCAGTGCCGTTCTCTTTACTTCGCTGGCCCTGCAACCTAGAACGTGTGGCGCTTCGCTTGGTCCTAAGTACCACCGCATTAATTTTTACTCAACCCTTAACACTGCACTTTTCAGCCGGGGTTGGTGGGAAGTGCTTCTGAGTAGATAACCTTGAAGGGGCGCTATATAAATTTTCGGTGTCAATGAATGAATATTTTAAACATCTACCGCCATCCAAATTTTACCTGTGTTAACAGGCGACAGTAGTGAAGCAGGACGCTCGTCCTTTACGGGTCTTCCTGTTCAATCCCAGCTAATCGTAGACAATCTGTAAAATTCGACATGCAAAATATTCCGTGATTAATAAACACTGATCGATCGAACAATATATTACAAGTCGCTACAATACAATCTGATATAATAGGCCCAGAGGCTTCTACACCATAGAAACCTTGGAGCAAACGCTCCATACAAGAAATAGGGGTGGGGGAGATCTGTAAGTGTATTAGCCATCATTTACGGAAGGAAGGAAGGGGAAGGGGAAGGGGAAGAGGAGTTGAGGGAGGGGAATGACTTAGGGGGACAGACGCCTCTGTATTATAAACCTATATAACATGTACTGAGTGATTGTGGTGATTCATCTTTGCGCTGAACTTAAATAAGGCCTACACGACGTTTCGCATGTCGAAATGTATCCTTTGTGAAACTCGTCAAAGGAAGATCATCTCAAGAGCTTACTTCCGTGTTGGATTTAATGGGTTTCTCGTTAAACGCTGCGACACGATTATTATCAGTTCGTATAAATATACAATGCAGCTGCATAGAGTAAACAGTAGACTAGGCATTATTTTGATATTCATTTATACTCGATGACATGCAATGTCACGATTTCATATTCCAAACTTCATCGCAAAATACCTGCATGTTATCATATACTTTAGTCAAAACTCTAAAAGTTGGAAACATTTGAATGAACTGTCTACTGAACTACGAAACATTTCTGACACGCGATGTCAGTTTACCCAACTTCACGGTTCGTCATCTGAACTGAAGAAGAGCTCTGAATGAATGAATGAATGAATGAATGAATGAACGAATAAACGAAAGGTCGTCGTTAAATTCTTCCTGAATCGTGATCTTGCTCTTCTACTTTTTCCTCTTTTTTTTAAACCCTTAGAGGTTACATATCGTAGATAATACATTCATGATAATACATAATGTGTATAGCATAATATATATATATATATATATATATATATATATATATATACATATATATACATATATATATAATCTATCTCGTTCAAAGCAGAACAGACTAAACACGAGGAAGAAACACGAAGTAAAATGAAAAAAACATCCTCATATAGCAGAACCGACTGACCCTCAAACTAACGCTCCCCCGGTGGCGTAAGCATTGTAAACCTGCGATCTGACGTGAGACATAATGTCCTTAACTGACATAATCGACTGGCCGTAAACGTTGAAACCAACGTATTTTCAACGGTATACGTTTGCCTGTACAGAAGCCATTTTAGATGAAGAAAACTGCGTGATGTCATTAATCCTATGGGACGGTTTGATCGTAATCGTAATATCCTAACTTCTAAAGCGCCACTCGAAGGCCAAGCGCAGGGCACCAGCCTATTCACGAGTGCTATGTCAAATCAGAGGGGTTTCCAGAGAGTAGTCCAAAAGACCTTCCGTATGACCTGCATAATTATTTTACTCTTGACCTGCTTTATGACCTGCCTATTTTACTATTGACAGGCATAGTTGACTATTTCTGTGATGTCGTGCGTCTTATTAGCATACATGTTCATGATGTTCTGAGTAGCTAATCAGTACTTCCAAGTCTTTACAGATTAGTAAAGTAACTAAAGTAAATTGAGCTATGACGTTCAATAATAATTGTTTTCGTTTTATATATCTAAGTTATGCTGATTATGTTGAGGTTATGCTACTTGGTGCGTCAAACTCAAACATTAATTTCTTCGACCTGCTGAATAACTCCCATGACCCTGACGCGACCTGCTGAAATTGTATAGCTCGCTCCGCCAATGGATAATACGAAAACTGATTCATCAACCAACTGACGCATTTACTAGATATGTTATGTAAGCAAGTAATTTTTTTCCAACACCTGACGATACTAACATTGAATGAGCAATAGGGTAGGCTAAAGTACGGTGCTTTGTCCAACAACAAGTTGCCAGAGGCTTCGTTTAGATTAATGTATTATTCTTAGGACCAACGTGAACCAAAAATATCTCTGATATGAATTGAAATATTAAACTCTCCTGCTTACTTTGTACCAGACCTTTCAATTGAACCTCACCTTCTGACGCGCATGTGACATTCCCGAAAAAACGAAGTCTGCTTTTTAAGACAATGGAAGAGATCGGTGCGATTATTGTTCCCTCGTAATCACAATCGTAAACTTCAGGTTATTAAACCCTACTTGAGAGTTAAGCGCAAGGCACGAGCTTAGTCACGAGAGCCGCTGGTCACGAGCTAGATCGATCCCACGGTCTGAGCAGAGAATTCAGAGAATCGTTCTGAGACTTCACATCTCTAAATGTGTCATTTCTTGTTAAGGACGTCTATGACAGACCACGTTTCACAATTGTTTAGGAGTACTGGCTGCACGAAGAGTCAATAGAGCTGTAGTAGTCTAGCATTCAGCTCAGCTGTACAGCTGAAAATTAAACTAGAGCGGGGTCCACGGTATTGTGTAAACTGAATTATTTGTATCTCATTGACTGAACAAACTTCAGGAATTTTCTTAGTGCTTTGATTTATAATATTTTTTGTAGCTATTCATATGGAATAAGAACTTATGATTAATTTCCTTCTTTTCGTGTTATGACGTCCTGGCTCTATCTTCAAACTGCTTCATAATAGTAATTGTAACTTATAACTCATATCGCGGTGTCTAATGCGAAAGGCATCAACCGATGGAGCACTAAAAACAACAAGATGAATTCAGGACTATAATGAGAAGACCAGTCCGTAAGACAGAGACAGGTTTCAATTGGTTAGTAAAGAGGTTTGATAAATCCATAGATATCACAGGAAGATTACAAAATAGAATAATTGTATCCATAGGCGTAGACTCTGGGGGGGGCAGCCGGGGCACGTGCCCCCCATAATTGAGATGGACTGTACACCCAATGCAACAAGTGTAGAATGAATAACCAAATGCCCCTCAACATTTTGGACAAGTGTACGCCGGTGATTGTATCTGTTGATTTATTCTAAATAGCTGAAGTTAGTGCAGTTGTTTCTGCTTCTCTGCAAGATCTTGCTTAGGGTGTCTGTGCAGATTGGTTCTCTGTGGCTGGAGTTAGAGAACGTATTTCTGATTTATACTGGCCGTTACTGCTTTCATTGATGTTTCGATGGCTGCTGATAGTCGAGTCACTGCTGATAATTTATCGGAGGTTGAGGAAGCTAGCGTAGTTATCTCTGCAATGATATCGGTTCCCGATGCTTGGGTTGTGGTTACATTGCAATTTTCTGCGTCGTGATGACTGATTTGATATAATTGGTGGCATGGTAGTTGTTTCATCCTAAATGGAAGTTGTTATTGTTGTGTATGAGTCTAGAACTGAAATTAACAACTTTAATTTGTTAGACGCTTTCGATTAAATAATTAGGACCACCATGAATTTCATGCAGAAATTATTCAAATGTAAAAATTGGCTCACGTCCTGGATGTTATTGCGCGGGTACATGTTTTTATCGTTCTGCTTAACAGTGGTCTAAAATTTCCACTAAGCGATGAGACATCACTAACGCCCATCATGCATGTAGCCGTATGTTGAACACGTGAACAAGCGTACTTCCCATTAATCAAGTCATGGCTGCATCTCTTAAGGCGTTAACTAACTAACATGAAAACAACTCACTTTGTTCGCCGATATTTTTGTGCGCTGAGAATTCTTACAACGTGGTCATTGTTCACTAACAACCATCCCATTAAATCGCTCAGTAATGAATGCGAAGCAGAGGTCGACGTCTTTGGCAATGAAGGTAGACGATTTATAATTCTGTCGACGACCCATGAGAACGATGGGGCGGCCAAGGTTGACGTTCGTTTCACCCAATTTTACTGCAGCTTGTGACTCGATGCAGGACATTTTTAAAGGAGTGCCACTCTCATGCCGCCGCGATCGTAATCGTAATCGTATATTCCAAATGTCTAAAGCGCTACACTACAGCTAAGCGCAGGGTACCAGCTTATTCGATTTGCGGAGTGGAGAGGGTGGCCTCATTGTGTATCCTCGGTGTCACAATCCAGGACAGCCTTCGGACCACCCTTCATGTCACTGAGCTACTTAAATCGTGCTCTAGATCACTATACGCATTGAGAATTTTGAGATCTCATGGTCTGCCACCAGCGGCGCTTCGTGAGGTCACTAGAGCCACCTCTGTGCCCCGCCTCACATATGCTGCGTCTGCCTGGTGGGGCTACACCTCGAGTGAGGAAAGGACCAGTCTGGATCGTTTGCTGCGCCGCATGCAAAGAAAGGGTTTCCTACAGGAGTCAACTCAGAGCTTTGCGGAGATGGCAGCGGGAGCCGACGATGGTCTACTGCGCGCCGTTGTGCGCAATGAACGTCATGTTCTTCGAGGTCTTTTTCCTCCGGTCGCAAAGAGGAGCCATAATCTTCGTCCTCGCCCTCACCAGTTCGTACTTCCTAACAGGGATGATAGAAATTTCATTCCCAGATCCTTATTCGCTAGTTTCCACAGCTAACTAATGTTAAGATGTTTCTATGTTGACTAATGCTAGGATGTTAATTAATATTGTACAATTAATATTACATCATTCAACTAACATTACATTACTGCTTTAGCTATCCATATTTTTTTCGCTATGATTCCCGTGTTAATGTTCCTGGGTGCGGTGTGCCATCCAGTTTTTTTTTCAATAAATGTATATATATATATATTTAAATGTATATATATGTATAAATATATATATAAATGTATATATATATATATATATATATATATATATTCGTGAGCACTACGTCTTGTCAGAGAGTTGTCCAGAGAACAGAGGTGAAGATTGGAGTACGGTAATGACACATAAATATGGTGACCGGTCACAAGAGCATGTGACAAAAGCGCAAGTACAAAAGAGCATGTGTATTTGGACAAAAGAGTATCATGACAAAAGTGCACGTGCCAAGATGGCTTGTGTACACAGATCACTGAGATCCTAATATAAAGACGTGTTAAAGGCCAATACACCGCAAAGGAAATGAAACAGGATTGATTTCAAAGGGGGTGAGCGTTGTTAAATACCCGGAATTATTCTAATGTAGTACCTTCTAGTTAATCTTGATTAAGCAATAAGTAGCCTAATTATAAGCTTATTTGTATTTAGTTTTTTTTATAGGTTTATACAACTGTTTCCCTCCCGCTATCCTATCCTGATCATACTTGTGCGACACCTGCGGACCACCGTCATTAACCATTTCCACATCAGCACCGTGCTGTCTCCTCGGCTTGACTTCTCCGGATTCTGATCTGGTTCTTAAACCGACCAATCAGCTGGCTATAATTGCGAACATGGTTTCATATAGCGCCGACGGTTAACTGTTCTCCCTGACGCTGAGAAATTTCGGAGATTTACATTACAATTATCAGAGGCAGCGGCAGCGTGACGCACTGGACGCACGTGCGTCCACCCACCAAATCTAACCCATACAAGGATTAGGCATCGCATCGATATTTTTGACAATTTCACTGTGTAATTTTGGTGTACCATACATTATATGCAAATAATATAATATGATCTCATATGCATGTGTTATACTGTTATTTTATGAGTCACTCTGAGTCATTCTCAGTGTATGACTACGAGTGGCAGACAGAGGACGGGTGTGGATGAATGAGACGGGAGGTGTGTGCGTCCAATTTTTTTAAAGTCTGGCGGCGCTTCTGTATATTAATATGTTCACGACACACCAAGACCTACGTAAAATGGTGCAAAGGAAAAAATAACAATTTAGACTGATGACACGGGGCGTTTTCAGTTCAGAGAGGTAGTCACCATATTTCAATGTTCAAATTTCTTAAAGCATAGCGTGAAAATGGGTTCAGTACGCACTAAATCAAGTTGTGTTAGAGGCAAGTCTCACAATGAGACGTTGATAAAAGAGAAAAGCGAGAAATATCAGCGTGTAAAGTTTGCCAGACGTATATCTGTTCAAAGTCATAAATCAAAAAGTGTTTCTACCGAATTTTTCTCACGACAATATTTAATTACAACCAAAACCATGTTTTTTTTAATTTGCTCTTTATGAATGTTAGCATGAAGAAGAAGAAGAAGTGCAGTCCCTTGTGCTAACTCTATGACAGCCATGGGTATGAAGTGTTAGGGACTTCATTTTCTTAGCCTCGGTAGGCCTATATGAGGGCAGGTGGCCAGTCCTCTCCCTCGCCGTCTCATCTTCTAATCGACAGTGTACGGTCCAATGTAAAAATTATAGCTGAGTTGGCTAAGGGCGCAGCTGGAGCAGAAACCTTCAACCAAATTTCTGCCCTGTTCTGCACGCTAACCTCTACTACACTTTCGCTTAAATGGTTGTTGTGTCCGCGTGCTATTTAGTCTCAAATGCGTTTACGTCACGGTCTGTTGCCACTTGTTCTTCGTTGGCCCATCCTTAAGCATGACTGATTACAAAGGGTGTAGCTGTACTTAGGAACGTCATCAAAACAGCTGTCCTATCTCCAATGTTTATGATCTTGATTCACCAGACCATTACAGCTCTGTCTGTCTCAACTGCTTGGTCTTTATTCGCCCACTGAATCGTGTCGTATTCTTCAGGTACAAACTGGTAAACATAATTTTCTTGAGTCACCTTTTCCCTCAATCGTGCAACATTGGTTTATGCATTCGTGCATTCGCATACATTTACGGTTGTAGATGTGTGAACAAGAGTGTTCAATAGTTAATGCTCCGTGTTTTCTTGTCGCACGCCCTTCAAAAGGAAGCGTTGAAATATCAACAAGAACACCAACAAGGAAGTGTATTGTAACATATTATAGACAACTATCGTAAACCGGCTTAACGCTAGCACCGTAGGAATAAGACACATAAAATTCTCCGGATATTATATTTTACATACATACCTACAAATATACATACATATATACACACACATACATACAAACTTATACACAAATACATATGTACATATATGCATACATGCGTACATACGTACATACATACATACACATTATGCATAAAATGCATACATATATAAATATACATACATGCATACATATATACATATATACATATATACATATATACACACGAAATATATACACTTACATATATAACTATACATACATACATACATACATACATATTACATATATACACTCGTACATATATACATAGACATAAATACATATGTACATGCATGCATACACACATACATGCATACATATACATACATACATACATACATACATACATACATACATACATACATACATACATACATACATACATACATACATACATACATACATACATACATGCAAGCATACATACAATCGGAAATGTTGGCGATTTCTTGTGCTAGATTTGTGAGCCGAACTTAATCGTTTTGCTTGACAAGGATTCTGTTCGTTGAGAAGGGACTTTGTTCGCAAGTCGCCTTGCATGAGTCCCATCCTTCTGATGTACGATCGTATCTCAACCACATGTTTTCGTCTCGGCGGGGGACGACCGACGCGGGTCACTGAAGTGACCTCGACCGTTAGTCACTGGAGACACTTCAATCTATCGACCGACGCGCAACGAATGCCTCTTCAATGCCTGGTACCTCGACGAATTATCCGGACTGATGTAATCTTCTACCAACTGCTTGGCGGCAACGTCAAGGTGTGTTGCCAACGATGTCATCTGTCGTCGATCCACTCTATCGACGTAATTTGGGCAGAGATTCTAAACATCCATGCCATCTGGTGACTCTTTCCAGTTTACTGTGATATTGTTTTCGAATACCTGATGTAATAGGCTAGGTGTAAATGACATTTAAGATCATAAGGGTAAGGCAGAGGCAGCGCTTTTTAAGATACTTAAAAATGCGCTACATTGAATGTTCTAATACATGCATAGATGCATACATACATACCTACATACATACATACATACATGCATACATGCATACATACATACATACGTACGTACGTACGTACACACACATACATACATACATACATACATACATACATACATACATACATTCACATACATACATACATACATACATACATACATACATACATACATACATACATTCACATACATACAAACATAATCATAACCATATTTTTTTCCAACAACAAATATTATTTTAGTAGACAATACAACCTTTAGGGTACGATCATTTGATTATCTGAGAATCAATGGAAATAGAAAAAAACCTAAATTGAGTAAGTCCCGCCTAGTACTGTATACGATCACCCATTTATTAAGTATTACACATGTATTACTTGAGTGGCAGACTGAATGATTGTATTATTGCACTATTTTTTAATCTTTAACAAATTCTTAACTAGTTAAATAGCACGCACAATATTATCAAATTATACCGTTGTCAATCAAATAGGCAGCAGTCTGCGTTTCTATTGATGAATATTGTTCAGGCACCGTATATCATTGGGAATACTAGGGACACTGGTCGGACTGGTCGGACGCATATACATACATACATATATACATACATACATACATACATACATACATACTTACATACATACATGCATACATACATACATACATATATACATACATACATACATACATACATACATACATACATACATACATACATACATACATACATACATACATACATACATACATACATACATACATACATACATACATACATACATACATACATACATACATACATACATGCATACACAGATACATACATGCATACATAAATGCATGCAACCGCATCGTTGGCTTTAATGTTTGCATTGGAATGTAAATTCAAGCTGGCGTGTAAAATGAAGAATGAGTTACAGCCAGATCTATATCACAACTGCTCCTTAACCTGTCAGGTCAAGGTTACCGACTGCACAACAAGGGCTGGCGAAGAGGTCATTGTCACACATGACTGCGATGAAAAAAACTTATCGTGAAAAACAACCCAACCAGCAAGGAGAAGAAAAATCGCTGAGATGGTCAAAGCCAGATCTAGGATATCTAAAACTACGATTAGGTGCTCTTGCATTTAAACAGGGCCGCTTTATTGAGCACCATAGTTATCTTCAGCGAGTGGCATGGCTTTTTGTCAGAGATTCAGGCAACTGTATTGATACAGAGAAGAATAAGATATGGATAAACCTACTTGTAGAACTACAGCAGTGTTATTTAAACGCTTTGACAAGAACAGTGTACGACACAGGTATTATGTCCAGTTCCACAGTTTCGCAAGCGCTCGAAGTCTGTATTGTTTGTCGGTGAGTTCTCTGGTTAGGGTCGGCAGTGCCACTGATGAGTTCATTCTTGAAGTGGCGCTTATGTCAGTTTACAATAAAATTACAGTAACAAGTAGCAATTTGTCGGACTGGATAATAGACAAAGCATTCTTAAGAACTTGTGACCAATAAGGGAGAAAAAGGAAACAAACGTGTTTCTACGTTAGATTCAGAGAACCGAAAACAACACAATGCTCCTATGCTCTGTAGCAGGTTGGGAATTGTCGGGGCTTGGGGGGATTCAACCCCCTAGTGTTTCTTAGGACCCCCAGTTATGATCACTTCATTGCACTCTCCAGGGGGTCGTTTCAAACCCCTCAGTTGTGACAGTGCGATTACATTGTGCATGTATTCTAGCATTTTCTTTCACAATTAACTTTATGGGTTACTAATGACGTAATGCTCTGGTTTATTGTGAGATTTGCGACAATGTGAATTGTATACTAATAAATTTGGTGCAGTCATCACTTTAAGGAGTTCAAGCTTTCTATTGCATTTGTGAATTTTCTCAGTTTACAAAATACAGATAAAATATTAAACATCCCATGTATCAAACTCATCGAAGACTTTCTTCTACAATTCTCACACTGTTCTGTACAGGTGTGTTTTACATTACGTTAAAAAGACGTCATGGGCCGATTGAGCCCACGTCTGAGGTTTTTTGCATAGCCCACTTGTCGTCCAGAGTTATTAAATTTATGTGAAGGTTGGAGGAGATGAAAGTCCTATTCAATCCATTGTAGTCTTCAGCGTACAATGCGTCGACTCAGACAGGGTTGTAGCGGATGTGTCTCTTCAGATAGTGCGTTGAATGGATCGGTTGACGTGTCGCGACAGCATGCCCTAGTTGGCTTCCTATTCGATTCTTTTTTTCCACGACACTAAAACTAAAATTAGCAACAGGCCAACGCCTAATTCAACTGCATGCCGCTAGATTTATCGGTTGAAAGATTACTGATGACAGCCAACTACAATGGTATTGTCGCGTAGTGAAGTTCCTTCTAAAAGTGTCATGCAATGGCGTGCTAGAAAATTAGGCTGAACAGGAGAGCAGTCCGACCAATGAGCTAATACGAAACTAGGACGTGTCGTTCCGGTTCATAGCCTAAACAGCAGTGCAGCCTAAACGTTATTGTTAGGCGCGAGCAGTTTGGACTGGAATAGGTGATACTGGAATAGATCAGTGATACAGTCGGGTTTGAAGCCTTCTTGATGCCAACTCCGTTCGCTATTCATTAGCATTTATTTCTAAATGCTGTAACCTGTGCAGCTATACTCTACCACATACCATGCCAAGCGTAAAGTGCAACCCTAGACTACCATGCATTTTTAGGTTACACTGTGTGCCTGCCGATCATCTGTTCATGTTGTGTTGTTAAAAGATCAACTTGAGAAACTGATGTGAACAGCTACTTACAGTTTAACCTTTTCTACATTTTGGACTTCATTCCAAGAAACGTCATACTTAGACCTGAACTGCTTTGACGTCTTGTATCTCGGTCTCTGTCTTGGGACCCATAGTCTCTATTTCACACTCAATCTTGGAACTCCAATGTTTTTGGTCAAATCCTGGTCTCGAGTTTCAAGTCTTCCAAACAACATTGGTAGGGCTTATAATTATGCTGTGGTTCTTCTTCTGCAATTTCAGCATTCATTGTCGATCTCTCGCTCTTTATAAATCTTTCTCTTACTTCAGAGCTTGTCTTGTTTCCTCGTACATATACTCATTGGAAGTTGACTTCAATATTATATTTGTAATTATTGGACCTAATGAGTTGATTAATAAATGAAATTACTGAACTCTAAGACACTGTTACACATTACATGACTTGCCTTTTTACTCGCTTATATACACACTCACTTACTTACTCATAGGCTAGGTTATTTGGAAGATTGTAGGACATTATCCCCATGGACGTAATCCCCCGGCCATAATCCACCCGGACGTTATTCCCACCGGACAGAATCTCCCCAGGCTATAATTTAATCACCAATATTTCGACATATATATATAATGACGCGTGGTAACGGCGAAAAGAACTAAGCCATTGCTAATCACCTCAACCTCAGCCGGAATATATTTACAATTTGTTTAATTCTAACAATTAGCCTAAAAGTACAAACCAATGGAAAGTTTATTAGACTATAGTGATCCCAAGTTTGTCTCTAAAGCTGTAAAAAATCTAAGGGCTAATGCTTTGTCCAAGTCCGTGCAGCGTTTCTTTGATGGATTTCCTTCCATCTCACCGATCTTGGCACATCTGCGGCAAACGGGCTTGTAGCTGATTGACGCTGCATGCGCCTGACGCGCTTTTTGGCAGCTTACCTCGCGAATCCTGACATTAACAAGTCTTAAGTTAAGAACTAGGCGACATTAAGAAGTCTTAACTTTATACCTAAGAATACACTACTACAGGTAAACGGACAGTTACCCCCATGGACAGTTTCCCCCCCGGACATATTCCCCCCGGACAGTTACCCCCCGGACACTTTCCCCCCTCTACTAGGACATTTCCCCCTCAATGCAACATACAAAAAACTCTCTGTTTTAGTGATCAAAACATACATGCATACATACATACATACGTGCATATATGCATACATACTTACATACATACTTACATACATGCATACATACATACATATATACATGCATACTTACATACATACTTACATACATACATACATGCATACATACTTACATACATACATACATACATACATACATGCATACATACTTACATACATACATACATACATACATGCATATATACATACATACTTACATACATACTTGCATGCATACATACTTACATGCATGCATGCATATGTACATGCATACATACATACTTACATACATACTTACATACATGCATACATACATACTTACACACATACTTGCATACATACATGCATGCATACTTACATACATACTTACATACATGCATACATACTTACATACATACATACGTACATAAATCCATAGAGGGGGAATTTGTCCGGGGGGGAAAATGACCTACCTAGATTCGGGGGGAAAGTGTCCGGGGGGGTAACTGTCCGGGGGGAATATGTCCGGGGGGAAACTGTCCAGGGGGGTAACTGTCCGGCATTCCTTTACTACTACAACACCTGAATGACATTAACAAGTCTTTAGTCTATACCTTTACGACCTTAATAACCTGACACTAAGAACAAAAACAGGGCA
The DNA here is from genome assembly GCA_963556255.1 of Allolobophora icterica. Classification (NCBI taxonomy): domain Eukaryota; kingdom Metazoa; phylum Annelida; class Clitellata; order Crassiclitellata; family Lumbricidae; genus Allolobophora; species Allolobophora icterica. Next base: position 5,141,421 of record OY744610.1, on the reverse strand, counting down.
ATTAAGGTTTGTCAATTAAATGTAGAAATAGGCTAATAGCAGAGAGGGGGATTTTGTCTAAGGGGGGAGGATTATCTCATATCGAAAATCTAAAGGCGAATGTTATGTCCGAATGTTATGTGGGGGTTGTCCGGGGGATTATGTCCGGGGAATAATGTTCGGGGGATTATGTCCGAGGGATTATGTCCGTAAACCTGTGGTTGTAACCAAGATTTTGACAAGATATTTGACCCCGTGTAAGAGTGGTCAAAACATTGCAAGCATGCGCGGCTGGAGGGTGGTGGTGAAACAAGCACGCAGCGACTAAGATTTTGACAGTACTACGTGCTGCCATATGGCGAGCCAAGAGTGACATTTCTGAGGACACAAGGTCTATAGAAACGTCGTTCACATGCTGCCGTCTATTGACTAAGAATACACTACTACTGTATTCCGTGTATAGTAATGTCAATGACCGGCTGCCATCTGGCGACTGTAATTACAGATGAGATCAAATTTCACTCGTCTGAATAATTATAGAGTGAAACGCAATCCCAGTCGAGAGACTCAGTTGTAATCGGAATGATCAACGTAGTCTACGTGTGTGGTCATAACCAATAGACCCTGATGGGGTGTTATAGTCCTACTGCTTAATAATTTACAACTGCTATTGTACAGTGGACGTGTCTTTGCAACCCGAAACCGCTGCCCTGAGCGTAGCGTAGCCCTTCGTATACGTAACGTTCGGTCTCGACCGTCATGGTAGAGTATGGCCAGTCAGAGGCGTCTATACCATGGAAACCTTGGAGCAAATTCTCCTTCCAAGAAATAGTGGGGGAGATCTGTCAGTGTGTATGCCATCATTAACGGTGGAGGGAAGGGGTGGGGTGGAAGGGTAAGGGGAAGGAGGGGAGGGGAAGTTGCTCCAGTGACTTCGGGGGATAGACGCCCCGGGGAACGGACATTATCCCCCCGGACAGAATCCCCGATTTTAGCTAGGACATTATCCCCCCCGGACAAAATCCCCCTCTGAGAAATTTACTTCATTGCTGTACAGGTATGTTTAATAATGGGTGTCACGTTTATATTTTATTATTATATTTGTAATTATCTGTATCTGAAATTCATTTCCTCCAATAAACTAAAATGACTTTTATATACTGATCGATAAGTTCCATTCTTCATGTAGCTAGTTTCCCTCGTCAAGTAAATGTAAATGTAATGTAAATGTACGCGATCTTCTATGGCGACCGTATTATGGCCTCGACCATGCTCATTTTTCAATGAATTGATCGGGTGAGATCCTTCACCACCGCTGCCCGTTTGAATGGGTGCCACGCCATTTGAGGTCAACGCGTTGGGACCGTGCCAGCCCGAGATTTTTAAATCTCTGAAATAAACCACCTTCGGGAAGCGAACCGCGGTCCGCATGCTCTCTAATGAGACGCAGCCTACGCTCTCAAGGTAATGACTCCGAATTAATTTAGTAGACGTTAGATAATAAGACGACTTAGCTTCGTCATAATTAGAAGAATTTTGGTTTCAGGGTCTCATACACTGAAGTCTCTGAGTCAAGTCGTGACTGGTGAAAGATTTATTACTGCGCATTCTAATGTAAGTTCATCGTTACAGCTTTATATCACGAAGTTAACATAAGTTCGTTGTAATAGTTTTTATAGCATTAAATCAGTTTCTTTAATTAAATCTATCATCATGTTATATCACTTGTCACGTTCATTTATGTAATTTCATTATATGTGGGCTAGTTAGGTTCGTCTTGGTGAGGCTAGAAATGGTCCCATTAGAGCTCTACAAATTACAGAAATACAGTCGTGGAATTTGTCCGTAAATCTCAGTAGTGTGTTTAGATTTGGTGTGCCTGGAAAACGTAAATGTCACTGTTTCTTTGACGCATACCGCCTGACACAATTGACCGTAATGGCCAATGCTATCATTAGACAAAGCCTTTACGGAATGTATAACTCCAGCTGGAATTAATATTGGTTCGTCCAAAGAAATCTTAAATGGTTCTGCATCTCCAGAATACGGAACTGTAACTCTCTTCTTGAATATGGATTTGACCGACTGAAAAATGTCCACGTCAGCGTCATATCCTTTTCCATTGTACCCCGTGTACAAACCAATGCCAGTTAACAGAATGTCGTGATCAGTAGCAAACTTAAAAGCATCAACATTTGTTGGTGAATGCCAGTTGGCAGCTAAACAATTCACTGTTCGATCAATCCAGACTTCCTCGCCGACTCTCCGCTCAGTGGGAAACTTCAGTTGAGCGCCTATCTCCTTTGTCGCTAAGAAGTAGTAGATTGAATCTTTCTCCTCCGCTGTCAGAACATAACTGCTCTTACAAATTTCAGCAAATTCAGTTATTTTCATAACGGGAAAGCGGATTTTGTACAGAAGGTCACCAAGTGTATCTCTAATTTGCAGATCGGTCGGAGTTTCTACCGGCATGGCACTCTGAAGTTGATGTTTAGCCCAATTCACAGCGGTTTCATAAATGATTCGCTCGCTTACTGGAATGGTATCCGCCTTAATTATAGCTTCCATTACCTGTCGAGATGAAGAAACAATCTCAGCTCCAGCGAGAACAGCTGTTGCGTTCACGGAAATCAGTTTAAGACAGTCGGTGTGGAGTTGTTGTTCATCCAAATGCAAACTATGCTCCAGAATGTGTAACACGTTGTTTACATCAAGAATTTTGCTACATTCTCTCACTAACTGGGCAACATATACTTCTTAGCAGCGTACATCAAATGCACGGCTGATTCGGGGCACACTGATGCGCTTTCGCAATACATGTAGCTGCAAACAGAAAAATTAAAAAGGTCAGATAAAGATTTAATATAAATATCCATTTTAAAGTACTGGAGTTATTAAATCAGCTTAAAAGTTTATTTAGTGCGACATACACTTCTTGTTTACAAGTACCCAAAAGTAACGTCACGTGGTGAAGCTGATAAGTCAGTATTCCCATACGCGTTTCCCAATTCCTACGTATTTTATTTTATTATTCCGGATATTTCTATAGCGCCTCTCGAAGTCAACAGTACTACTACTTAAAGGCGCTCCCGACTACAGCATTGAAACTGTGCCGGAATTTTCACGCCGAAGAGCCACGAGCAATTGCGAGTGAAGGGCTTGCCCAAGGTCCGTATGCAGCGGCTAGAGAGGGATTCGAACCTGCAACCCTCCGGTCACAAGGCGCCGAACTTACCACTGAGCCACCACGCCCCATTATGGTCTAATAAGATATACGGCCCAAGTAGGACTAGTATTGTATTGTATATTGTATTGTATTCAAACATTTATAAAGTGCCTCTAGTAGGGTGAACCGTTCAGAGGCGCTCCCAGTGCGCAAAGCCTATAGAAAAGAAATAAGCTTTGAGGAAAGCAAAAGAAGACAAGGGGTTACCTATTAAAATTTGAGAGCGAGTAGAAGGAGACAGTGTATTCCAGAGAGAGGGACTAATTAAGGCCAAAGATCGGCACTGTGCCATAGCTGTTCTAGCATGAGGAACTAAAAGATCTAGTCGAGGAGCGAAGTGGACGATGCGAGGAGACAGAAAGAGGCCGGTGAATTACATCAATTAAATATTCACATGTCCTACATAATACATTGACAATGGCGTTGAAGCGACCATTAAGTGATGTCTAATTCATTATGATAACCTTACTATATAAAGCCATTGGATTAGATCAGTGTCAGACTGTCAGGTAATAAAGGTATAGGCTCTACGATTTACGAAAATTTACAGCCAATATATTTGTAACCCAGCAAGAAGAAACGCCACATACAATGTTACATTCAGAAATCAAGGTAGAGCATAAGTAAATTGAAAATATATCCTGATATAAATGTCTAGAGCTATTTGTTATGCTCGAATAAAATGTACATATTTAAGAAAAATCTTATATGACCTTAATGTTACAGCTTACGGGCTTCAGTGTTATTACTGTACATAAACAAATTCACTTATGAGTTTGTCCTAACACAGACTGTCACCTTCAACTGGGTCTGGACGGGGGCAGCATTACTATACCACTGGCCGGCAGCATTGCACTGAATGTAGACAAAATATTGCAGTTATTTAGGGAACTGCATTAGTAGTAATATCATTTAAGGTATATCTCTTTAAGGATACCTTATGGCTGCCAGGGTCGTTGAGTCGCCTTCCTACTTTTTCCAGGCTTAAAGGACTAATATTACATTATGGGTATTTGCGCAGTAAATTTGTGAGCTGAAGATCCATATTAACCTACTTCAGAACCTCTTTGAAGACATCAGGGTCAATGTCTTCAACGCGAACCTTTGCCTCAGGGCCACTCCTGCATTCAACCATTCCACTTGAGAACATGCCCTCAAAGACTTCACTGCGCGAGATCAAGATGAACTTATGTGCGCGGAACCTGACAATGTCGCCATCTTTTGGTCCCACTTCGAAGCAGACGTCCGTTGATAGTTCATTGTCGAACATGTATCGAATGCACTGTGCTAGCGTTTTCTCCGATTGCCAACCAGTCTCACCACGTGTTGCCATGATCTGTAAGAACAAAAGAAAATATGGAAATAGTCTTTAACAGCACACTTCTTGAGGAATATTAATTGTTACGGAGACCCAGAATAAGAGCAGTACGTGTTTGACAATTCTCTTCATTAGTTTTATGACTCGTGAGGTTTTACTCCCTTGTTCACATTTCTTGCCACTGGATTTTTCCATTCAATTTTCAGTTGAACCTAAGAGCCTAACCTTAGCCTGTAGATAATCTGCTTCTGTTAATTAAGTGCATACGTCTAAAGCTGCCAGCGAAAGAAGCTTAGACACAAAACTTATGTTGATCGGTAACAGAGAACAAAATTTCCATGCAAAGCTTCTCTATCGAATTACCTTTCATAATTGCTCAAGAATTCAGAGCTTACGATCACGCAGCGGTTGTGTTTAGCATGTAAATGCGCTATAATAAGTGTCTTAACAGAAACATAGGTCTACACAAACGATGTTCGAAACTTCGCGTGTCCTGTGTTATTACTGATAATATTATCAATTCGGTATTTCCCTTTTATGAAACTTTCACAATTTCAAGAACTTACGTGATCTTTGCGCATACACTCTTTACATGGGTTCTATCATAGATATTAAATCTGCGCCTTTTTTATGATCAAACGTTATTAATAAGATTTGAATTGTTCGTCATAACAATTATTAGCGTCTAGCGACCTTCCATATTCTGAAGGCCGTAATGCTGATTGTGTGACGTCACAAACCTAGTCCGTCGGCATTCTTGAATATTTTATTCACAGATCTATACTGAATTTAGACGCGTAGGCTAATCATAATTGTAAACTCCAAATTTTTAAAGCACCACTCTAAAACTAAGCGCAGGGCACCATCTTATTCACGAGGGCTGCGTCAAGTCAGGTTGTCCAAAGGGTAGTCAAGAACTCAAGATGTAAGCAGACGAGAGAATCCAAACGTTGAAAGTTCAATTATTAATTATTTTAAGTTCTAATAAATAATAAGAATGCGTGACATGATTAAAAATCTCACTATTTGACATTAAATTTGCAACGATGTTCCAAGTTTCACGCAAGGAAATTCAAATATGAATCATAATCGCTTTACGGTTTGACACGCTTGCGGTGAAACGAAGACGGACTAGATGTGTAACGTCACAAGCCTAAATTTAGGCAGCATTACGGCCTTCAATCTCTAGAAGGCGATGGTCTAGGGCAACAATGGGAAAACCCAGGCAAAATTCCGTGACTGCTAAATTTAGATGGCTCGTTGCTTAGTCATACTGTGGGAGGGAGATAATAATTATGATTAAGCAATTGTAGGTAAGTAAGTAAGTAAGTAAGTAAGTAAGTAAGTAAGTAAGTAAGTAAGTAAGTAAGTAAGTAAGTAAGTAAGTAAGTAAGTAAGTAAGTAAGTAAGTAAGTAAGTAAGTAAGTAAGTAAGTAAGTAAGTATGTATGTCCTTTATTAGACCACCTGCAAACGCACTGTGGCTTACAAACAGGTTATGCAAAGAGGTGGAAGAAACTAAATTATAACATTAGGTGAGCAAGACTATTGGAAACTGTCAAAACTGTCATAACTGTCAAGCTGATCTTAGAGAACTATAATTTAGTATTCATACGCATTTAATGTATCTTGGCTCTAGCAGTATAACATTCTGGTCATAAAACTCCTTCGGGTGAACGCATCCGCTCTGGGAATCTCCCGATTATGCGAGCGTAGGTGGAGCACATATGTGCTGGTCTTTATTGGAGGAAGTAAGGTATGGAGAACATGGCCCGAGTTGCGGAGTACAGCTGAAAAAAGGACTCCGTCAGCTCTCGCACAGAGAGTGTCAAATTTTTCAAAACCTGCCGGCAGGTACTCAAGTCGCTCCAGCCTTCTGGCAAACGCACTGTGTGTTCAAGCCCACAGTGGTCCTTTTAGCAAAACCAACTATCACGCCGTTGGTTTTTGGAAACCAGCGTTTGACAAAAATATCAGTTCAGACAAAGAGCAGTGTAAATAGATAAGTAATCTACTTACTTAGACCAGCACTTGATTAAATGATTTAATTGATTCATTCAATAACAACGGGCTCAGCACCTGTAGGTGTCTGATGCCTTCATTACAATATCTCTCCACTCCGTTCTGTCCAGTGCCGAGTGATACAGTTCCTGAAGACTTGCTGCGCACCATTCGTCAATAATAATAATAATCTTCGTTTAATATCTTCAAACTGACAATAGCGCAGTATGATTACAAATCAGTATGAACGGATGATCACAAGTTATAACAGGAGTCAAATTTTAACTGTATACGGCAGCCATGCAAGGCGCCCATCACGTCCTACATCTCATTTTCACAACGCGCCATCTCGCGAATGATAGGTTGAGTGGACCTTTGGGAGGGTTGCTGGAAGCGATCCCGCTACCTACTGCTCTTCACGCCAGTGATGTTACCACTACTCTATGCCCCCCCCCCGTTTGCCAGGGTGATTGTCTAAGTCATATTTGCATGCATCTGCATCCGTCTTTTAGCTACACACTTACTTTTTGTATGTGAAAATTTAGTAATCACAACAAGAAATATTTCTGTAAATTTTTTTACAGGTAAAAATCCAACAAATCTTAAAGCACACACAAGTCGTAACCACAGAGAGTTCATCCATCGTTAACTTCCAAGGAAGATAAAATCAAAAAACCCAGTCTAAGTAGCATAAAGTTCAGGACAATACAGACTGTAGTTGTCTGCATTTTAAGAAAAAATAAGTTTAAAAAATCTTTTCTTTATGTGGACGTTTAACAGCAGGCGGACGCAACAGGATGTCGAAATCTCTGGAAATGAGTGCCTTTCTCAAGCTAAAAGAACATTTCTTAAGAATGCGTAATGAACATTAAACAACCTTCTTAAATCAGTACTACTGATGGACATGCTTACAGCAACGACTCCAGCAATTTTTCTCCATTACAGGTAAATTACTTTGTCAAAACTAAAATTAAAACTAACGGGATTCCAAAAACGAAAATTAAAAATCTAAAATGATTTGGAAAACTGAAACTAAACTAAAACTAAAATGATTTGAAGAATAGAAACGAAATAGAAACGAAAATGATTGAAAAATTCAAAACTGAAACTAAATAGAAATGATTGATACCCGAACTGAATAAAAACTAAAATATAAATGATTTTAGAACGAAAATAACACTGCTTCTTAAGTATATTAGCTGTTAGTTAAGAAAAGCCGCCTTGGTATTTGTTTCATTACATGATTTATACTGTGGCATAATCTGGCGTCTGTTTCAATATGTTACAGATGGGAATCGGTGTTCCACGAATATCGAGAAGAAATCGGTTGCAGAGTCTACCGGTTGTTCACTAATGACCCGTGCGGATGAGTCTTCTCATCTACTGTAGCCTATACCGTCCTCTTCAGTCAGCAGAAAACGATCGCTACCATCTGAACCTGCTGTAAAGAAGATTAAACTGGTAACGCAGAGGGAGATTTTTTACATTTAGCTATACATCAGTTGCATAGGAATTCCCTGACGACCCTTACAGCTGTCGCTACTCTCCGACTGAGTAGCAGTAGTGTGCTTCAAATGTTCTGTTTCGTGGCAAAATTTTGCATTTCAAATGACCAAATCTTAAGACTCAAGCGCAGGTTTAAGAACTCGAGATAGTGTCATCGAAACTAAGAAGTTGACTTTGATTTTAAATTGACGAGATCTTGTTCGCCAGCTGGGTGATGTCGGCTCATATTTCGGTAAATATATAATAAAGTGAGGTTGCTCAGTAATGTAGAGGTTAGCGTGCTGAACTGTCAATCAAGAGGTCGGAGTCCAAATCCCCGCCAAGGCAGAAATTTAGTTCGGAATTTCTCCTCCACCTACGGGACGTAGCGAACTCAGCTGTAATGAGTACACTGACCGTACACTGTCGGTGGGAAAATGAGACGGCGAGGGAGATAATTGGCCACCCGCCCTCATATGCTGAGGCTAAGAAGTGAAGTCGCTAACACTTATTACCCATGCATGGATGCCTCAAGGCTAGTATATATAATGAAGTATCAGTTATGCTTTATGTGAAACTTACGGCCGCATTTGGGGTTCTTCTTTCCCAGTCTCTGGAAACAGGAATGATTACCACTAAGGTTGTTCTCGTGGGTTGTATATTGTATAAGGATTCCGGACTGAACTACAAGGATTGAAAACCGAAGTTAATAAGTATCGCGTAGTTTCATTCCGGAGTCTGAAAGAAGGTAATTACAGTTAATAAATTACGAATTAAGACTTCTTCTTAACTTCCGTAGTACTCACATCGAAATCAGTCACATTATACTGACTTAAAACAATGCTTCTGAATTTGTTTTAGAAGAAAAGCCGCGGATAAAGAGAAGCGCAAGGTGATTGCATTAGAAAAGCTGATGGATATTGTCATTTTTCTTACTTCTAGCTAGCATTACGCTATTTAATTATTGACCAATAGTCTTGATTTTAATTTATCTGGAACTCTTAATTTATCAAACGAAAATTTTTTTAATAGGGTATGACATGGACTAGCTGGAAAGTTGCGTTGTATGAACGAGAGCTCTGAGGCTGATTTTGACAAGACTTTGTTTACATGTGGTTAAGTGAATGAATAGGTAGACCATGCTTTTGAATTTCTATGGTTCCTATATACCATTAACGTAGTTTTCATTCTTTAGAGATAATTTCTACGCTAGTGCCGAAATTAGTTGATGAATATGAATGCGACGGCGATGAGAATAATTTTTATAAAACGCATTTTTATTAGCTTCACCTTGGTGACTTTCGTCAGCTTATCGTAAGTTTCACTCAACAGAGTCCGCACTTCTTGCTGTTCATAATGACATTATGTGCTCAATGGATAAGGGTAACGTTACAGCACTTGTTCTTCTTGACTTGTCTGCTGCTTTTGATACTGTGGATCATTCTATTCTTCTTCATCGCCTCAAGCACTGGTTTGGGATCTCTGGTCCTGCATTAAATTGGTTTAGTACCTATCTTAGTCCACGCACTCAGTCAGTGTATTTAACTGGTAATTATTCATCCAGTACTTTGTTGGCATGTGGTGTACCACAGGGTTCTGTGCTTGGTCCTCTTTTGTTTACATTATACACGACACCACTAGGAAAATTGCTGGGTAATCACTCACTGGGTTATCATTTCTATGCTGATGATACTCAAAATCTACATTTCATTTGACAGTCTGTCATGTGACTCATCTGTGCAGCTGTTATCTGCTGTCTTTGACGAGGTACAGTCTTGAATGGCAGCCAATAAACTCCTCCTTAACCCATCAAAGACTGAATTTCTGCTACTAGGCACTCCACAGCAACTTAAGAAATTTGATCAGCTTAAGTCATTGAAACTTGGTGATTCCATTGTTGAGCTGGCTGATGCTGCTCGTAATTTAGGCTTCGTTTTCAATTCTACCATGTCTCTCACCAGCCATGTTAACAATATATGTAAGTCATCATATATGTTCATTCGTGATATACGCAGAATTAGGCGTTATGTGCCCATGTCTGCAAGGTTATCTCTGGCAAATGCATTGGTTTCCAGTCGCTTAGATTATTGTAATTCGCTTCTTACTGGTATCAATAAGGCAAACATCCTGAAGCTGCAGAGAGTGCAGAACTCTTTGGCTAGAGCCATAACTAATACATCAAAATATCAACATATTACCTCTGTTCTTAAATCCTTGCATTGGCTTCCTGTTCAGCAGAGAATCATTTTCAAATTGGGGCTCATCGTTTATAAAACTTTGAATTCTGGCCAGCCACAATACTTAAAATCAGTTCTTACTCCCCAGACATCATTATTCAACACGGGCATCTGATTATCTTTGTCTGGTTATACCTAAGTCCAGAACTGTTCTTGGTGAACGAGCTTTTTCGGTTGCTGGACCTACTTTTTAGAACTCTCTTCCTGTGTCTGTCCGCTCTGCTCAGTCGCTTTTGTCATTTCGTTCTCAACTTAAAACTTACCTCTTTCAAATTGCTTATCCACCATAGGCTGCATCTCTGTCTTATGGACTGACCTTCTGGATTTTGACCTGATTACGGCTTGGTTTTGGTGTGCCATCGGTTGATGCCTTCTGCATTAGACACCGGCGCAATAGAAGTTACTAATTAATAATAATAAAGAAAAGGTCCAATGAAAACTAGCAGATGCACATTAGTTCATTCCAAAATCTCTTGTTTTCTCTTATTTTTTGATGTATCGTTTCATATTTTCTTTTAATCTCATTAGACCTTCGCAAAATAGATTGTTAAACTTATAGCAACATTTGAAGACAAAGCCCATAACACTGTTAGCTTTATTAATTAATTGGTTATTTTTATGTCTAGCGCTCAATGTTCGTCGCAGACAAAATGTAAGATTTATGACCTTTTGTTCACGATGCATTTAATTGTAATTGTAAAATTGTAACATTTCAAGGGTCAAGGAATCGATTTATCGTAGTGGCAACAGTGTGCGAATACTGCTGTCCAAGATGGCGGCCAATATGGCCGACAAAACAACAGTGTGTATGTCTCAGGCTCACAGGAAAACCGGTCACTATTGCCACTACGATAGATCGATTCCCTGACCCTGGAAACGTTACCATTAATACTCCATTGTCATTTAGTTTATCTAGGAGCTGAGACATTCATATATTTGTGTTTTGGCGGCAATATTGGCCGCCATTTTGAAAAGTATTATTCGAACACTATCGCCACTACAATATATCGATTCCTTGACCTTGGAAATGTTACAATTGACACTTCAAAAATACCCCACTCCGTCCTCCATATATCCTAAAAGGGCTTCGTTATACGAAGGTTAATAACTTTTGTACTGAAACAGTTTAAGTTAAGCTGTGCTAGCCTACATTATCTGAACTGTTCCGCTCTTTTGCATTATCAAAATCACGTATAACGTCTCAAAGATGTCATTTAAATCATTAAGTCGTTTTCAACTGAAAGTAGTGAAAAGAAAGATAGTTGTCCTTGTCCTATATATCGTTGACCGCAGATAATTTTTCATAAGTTTAAGTTGGGGTCTACGAATGCAAGAGTGCCTAGGGCCTACGACGACCTTGAAACGGCCCTGTACAGGCTAAATGAAAATGTAAATGTACGCGATTTTCTATAGCGACCGTGTATGGCCTCGACCCTGCTCATATTTCAATGAATTGATCGGGTGAGATCCTTCACCACCGCTTGCCAGTTTGAATGGGGGCCACGCCATTTAAGGTCCCCATGTTGGGACCGTAGGCCTACTAGCCAGAGATTTAAATCTCTGAAGGAAGCCACCTTCGGGAAGCGAACCGCGATCCGATTGCTCTCTAACACAGAGGCGCATGAGACGCAGCCTACGCTCTAACCGATGTAGCTAACTGGGCCAGTACAGCTGCCTGCAGCGTAATCTTTTCTGCAAGGTGTACTTCATTCTGATAAACGTCAGTTTCGGTGTCTATCTTGGGACCCCTCTATCTTGCTGTCAATCTTGGAATGCCAATCTTTTTTCTGGAATTCATCTCCCCGAAAAAGTTGATGTCCTTTTTTTTAGGAAATCATCTCCCAAAAAAGTCATCTTCCGAAAACCGTTGATGACCTTCTCTTCAGAATTCTTCTCGAGAAAAGTTGATGACCTTTTTTAGGAAGTCATCTCCCAAAAAAATCATCTCCCGAAAACAGTTGATGACCTTTTCTTAGAAATTCATCTCCCAACAAAAATTCTTGACCTTCTTGGGAATTTACTACTGGGGCAAATCTTAAAACTCTTGCAACATTTTGTCCCACTACTTACCATACATTGCCTGGGACAAATCAGCCTAACTACTGGGACAAATCCTAACACTACTGGGACATTTGTCCCACTAATTATACAGTTAAAATATGCCCTGCATAGTTCTTCTGTAATTCCAATATTCATTGTCGATATTTCCCTCCTTATAGAATCTTTTTCTTCCTTTTTTCTCATGCCTTGTTTCACGCACCATTTGCTCCTTGGATGTTGACTTGAATATAATATATATGTAGGCATAATGGAATTCTTGATTAATAGCTAAATCACCGAGCTCTAATGCCTGCTTCCTAAGGCACTATTAAACGCTACACCGCTTTCTTACTCACTTATTTACTTATAGATAAGGTTATTTGCGTTTGAGAGACGAGCCACAGCTTGTCCATTTATCTACCTAGCTCAGTACACAACTTCGGCTGTGGCCTTAGACCCTTCTGATTGTCTGGTCACAAATCAAGTGGTTTGAACAAAGAAATCATGAATTCCCACCTTTCCTATGTATAGTAGTTAAGCGCAAATCCGGTTTTCGCAAAATCGAAAGTATTCTTGGTTTCTGTTAAGGCTCCATTTTCATAGAAAACGATGAGTCTCTTACTAAAGTAAGATATTATTGTTTACTACAGACTTACGATTTGTTTAAAATTGATCCCTTCTCCTTCGTGTCTTCATTCTCTTCAGAATTGTTGGATATTTGCAACTCTTTCCCACTGCGTGGTTATTGATAGTAACAGATCCAGCCTAGGGCTGAAAATGGCGCACACTTTCTAACAGAGGAACCAGATCTCATGACTTAATGTAGACTGGTCTAGTCTGTTTAGGTTTTTTTTAACCCTTTTGATGAACCCAGTTTTCGCATAAAATGTAGCAACTACAGGAAGTAAGAGAAGAAGAACGGTCCTTTTACCTTGCCCTTGGCAGCCGTGGGTACGACGTTTAAACAACTTCATTTTCTTAGCATCGGCATAATGATGGTGGTCGCCAGTCCTCCCTCTTGACGTCTCATCTTCACACCGACAGCTTAAGGTGAGTAAACTTACTATAGTTTAGTTGGCTGAATTTCCATCCTGACGGAGATCTGAACCTCCACCCTCTTCTTTCGTAGTCCAGCACGCTAACCGGTAGAGTAGACTGTCGCGCAATTCTGTGAAGAAGGAGAGCAGACATTTAAATAAATTAACCACAAAAGGTATCCACTGGTAAGCAGTCTTCTTGACTTCAAAATATGAGACGTATTATAATGGCTGGTGGGATCTGTCCTCTGCGCCGCAGTCTGACGTTCCCAGCACTAATGAAACATCAGCGTGGTTGTTGTATAGCTAAGCGCATTAGGGGCGCTTGAGGAACAGAAAATTTGGAATTCATATATTTCATGCATAGCGAGAATTTCATATCTATCTAGCTATCTATGACAAACTTATATAGCGCCCCTTCAAGAAATCTACTCAGTGGTGCTCCCGACCCAGGCCCGGGTCAAAAAGCAAGGACTTAAGAAGATAGTCCAATATCCTAACCCTACACTATTCTCTTAGCCCTACCTATAGGCTATCCACTGGGCAACTTTATTTGGGACAAATCTTACACACAATCACACTCTGCTGATCAAACGTGGAATAAAAAAAATAATCGGCGATATAATATAGTCTATATATATAGTAATCGAGAATTTATATAGTGCCACTCAAAATCAGAGGCTATCCCGACCCAGGTCAGTGTCTTCCCTGACAAATAGAAAGGTTTTCAGGCGCTTGCGGAACTGAACAGGAGGGAGTGTGAGGAGGAAGAGTCTAATGGCCTGAGGCAGTCGGTCCAAGCTGGAAGGACCCACGACCGCAAAATTTCGAGAATGGACCGTAGCAGTGGGCATTCGAGGAACATCCAAGTGGCCACAGGCAGATGACGAGAGAGACCCGACCAGGCAAATTGGAAACCGGGGTGCAGTAAGCCCTGAGATACAGCGGAGCTGAGCCAGCAAGACAGTTACGCATGAGGGAAAGGACCTTAAATTGGATGCGTTGGTGAATGGGAAGCCAGTGAATGGAGTCACGGATGTAGGAAGAGATATGGGCAAACTTCATGATGCTCCCTACGAGGCGGGAGCAGCATGGACTGAAGCGTAGATGCATTAGTAGAGGACAGGCCAATGTAGACAGCGTTCCCGTAGGCAATCCTAGTTGAGATCAGAACATGAACCAAGGTCCTGATCGCATGCAGCGGAAAGGACTGACGATTATATATGTATATTAGTGTGGTCCAAAAAACATTTTTGTTTAAAGGTCAAAGTTAGAACCCACCATTGCAGTCCATCTATTGAAAAACTAATATGCTGAAAATTTCAACCAATTTGAACCATATTTAGGGGTTGCACAAGTCAACCAAAGTATGTTATGCATATTTCAAATCCACACGATGTATTGATGGCAAACAAACATCGGTTACAAAAGCGTTACAATGTATTCATGGTTTCAGCAATTAAACTCTTGATTAAATAGCATTTTGTGTTCGCAAACTGCAAGTTTTAGACTGAAAATAACGTCAGAAATGTTTCGATATGTCATCATTGAGTAGCAGTCGTTTCCATACTGCCAGCAATGTCTTCCTGTTCGGGTCAGGAAATTGATGGCGATGCGCATTAAAAACTAAAGGCAAATACTGTTTCATTTGTCAGGATTGAGTTTTAATCCTGAATTAGCTCTATACACCTCTCTCTGCTGTGTCGTTGACTACTTTGAGTGTCATCACGACTTCATGTGATTTAAGATAATCTTCATAATAATCATTCCAGCTTTTCATTGTAAACTGCAGAAATGAATCCTTTGGTGCCAGGATATGAAAAATTGTACTGTATTGGTGGTGATACAAGAACTGAGTGACCATTTGTTAACATCGACAGATGTCAGCTGGGAAGTGGGTGCTTCGATCCATGCTGCTGACACAAATTGTCTACCATTCTTTCTTTCTGAGCAAACTCAATGATTGGATCGAAGAAAGCCAGTCCAACTGTGACCTCACTCAGGTACTACAGATGTCTATGAAATGCTTGGTTTCTGTATTCAGCCAATTGTTGAAGAAAGCGAAGATAGTTTGCAGAAGCCAAGAGAGGACAGGGAGCTTGAAACCATGCCTGGACGTACACATTACAGATAAATAGAAGGGAATTGAAGATACGTACACATTACAGATAAATAGAAGGGAATTGAAGATACCCGTTTCATCGACTGGCTTCAGTTTGAATTGAGATCGAAACATCCACATCTTGGGAGCAATTTTCATGACACTGAATTCAGCAACGATTTCCATCACATGGTGACTACCTGCTAGATTAAGTTCCAACCAGGTCCATTTTCTATCAGAGTGCATGCATGAGCAGTATTGCTCGCTGTGGTGTCAAAGCACATCCCCTTAATCTTCGTTCTCAGGTTCCAGTCATCAAGACATCGGATCACGGCATATTCTTGAGCTTCTCCAGTGCCTGAGTTAATCTTCGGGACACCAAGAAGTTCTATTCCAATACTAAACACAATAACAGGCAGCCAATCTACCTTCTCGCAGCCAGTGATGTCGGGCAACAGCTTACCGTCCCAATGCACAATCTGGAGAATTCATTTTTCATCGTACTGGCGAGCTCTTCTCGATATAATCTTCTGGCTTGGCGAATAGAACTGCGACTCAAAGGCAAGCCTCGAACATCATGGCCTAGAGGTTGAGCAGTATAATATATAGTAGCCAATATAGATGTGGTGATTTTCTATCAGTGACTTTAGTTCGATCCAATGCTACAGCTACCCGATTAATCAGGGGCGCCCGCAGGCGGACGCACTGGACGCACGTGCGTCCACACACCAAATCAAATCCACACAAGGACTAAGCATCGCATCGATATTTTTGGTAAAGACAATACGGCATGTTAAAGGATTAGATGTTATCTAAACTGAATTTTGTCTAATTAATCACCCTGAGTCATTTTCAGTGTTTGACTACGAGCGGCGGACAGAGGACGGGTAGGATGGGATGGAAAGGGAGGGGTGTGCGTCCAATTTTTTAAAGCCTGTGGGCGCCTCTGCGATTAATCACAAAGGCTCTCTTGCTTAGCTGTTTATAACATAGTTGTTCTTTATTCATCCTCTTTGATAGACTACCGCAACCTGAGTCACTGTTTTCCTCAGACGTGTCTTTATCACTGCTGCTCGACTCCAGATCTCCTTGCTTGTTAGAACCTCCACATCATTCTTTAATCTCTCACGTCCATTTTAAGAATCAAGATTCTATCCTCTCCTGTCATATAACCCCTTCGACCTTCTGTCTGAGCAACTAGGTAGCCCAGTTAATAAAAGTAAGTAGGCCTACTAATCACATATAAGTAGATAAACAGTAAACGCGTGCAAGAAGAAATAAGTATACAGAATTTTACAGATGCATGCCCATCGGATAGCAGGGTGCGTGAAACTTTCAGTCACTTGTGCAACCCCTAAATATTCTCAAATTTAGATGAAATTGCACCTGAATTATTTTTTTGTATAATGGACTAAATTGGCACCTTCTAATATTAAGAAACTGAAATTTTATTTTTTCCCATGCAGTCGTGGACCACCCTAATGTATATATATATATATATATATATATATATATATATATATATATATATATATATATATATATATATATATATAATTATATGCATTCCTGTGTTCCTAATTTGGCTACACCAGCCTGGAGAAGATGCTAAGACCAAGACTATAATTGGCGAATAGTCGTAGAAAAGACAACGCTACGGAAAGAAGCAGGCCGTTAAGGAGGACGATGTGTTTCTTATTATTGAAGTTGTTACTGGCTTCATTTTAAGATAAAATAATTTATTCATACATATTTTCAGTGTTAAATCAAACGCGGTAGTTTTATGTCCGTGAGCCAGTTATTATGACGCATACACTGTTGGAGACTATTCCAGAATGATGGACAGGTGCATGATAAAACTTGATATGCTTTATCGGAAGTTTAAAAACTACGATTCTGATCCGCATGGGCTTTAACCAGGCTTATCTGGTCCATGTAGCAAGTTTTCTTACATAATGTACTGGCAGCGCCAAGCAGTGAGATAAGAATCTTGATATGGTTTACTCCTCTGTTCTTTCACTTAGGTATTATCGTATAGCGGATGTGTTTTTTTATATTTGTTGTGACATTTTACATAATATCTAGAAACTGTTGGTCTAGAAACGCATTGATTACTGTAACCTGCTTCGTGCTGGAGTCACTAAGTCAAACGCTTTGGAACTTTAAAAGTACAGATTTCTTTGACAAGAGCCATAACTCAGACGTCAAAATATGAATACATAAGCCATGTGCTAAAATATTTTTATTGGCTTTCTGCTCAGAAAAGAATTTGTATCAAATAGAGGCTCGTAATTTATAAAAAAAATTTGAAAGTTGGAAACCACAACACCCGAAAGCAGTATTTATTCCAAGACTTATCAATATTCAGTCAGGTCATCTGACTGTCTTTCTCGGATCATACCAAAGACTGGGACTGTTCTTGTTGAACGAGCTTCTTTGATTGGTGAACCTAGATTTCGAAATTCCCTTCCGAAACTTGGTTCTCCTCAGTTGATTATATCATTTGCTTCTCAACCTGAGCCCCATCTTTCTCAAACTGCTTATTCACCATATAGTTACTCTTTGTCTCTATGAGCTGCACCTGGTTTCTTCATTTTCGTTTTGCATTTCTGCGCTTGATTCTCTGTGTTTTACACGCCCGCTTTATAAATTGGAAGCGCGCTAGCAGCTATTGCTTACTATTTGCAATTTAGTTCTATGACTAAATTTGGAATATATTTCATGCATAGCGAGAATTTGAAATCTATCTATGAAGCCAGTCGATGTTGACAGGTAGTTATTTTGGTGGTTTCATATTCCAACAAAATACTAGACATAAGGGGAATGTTGTGAAAATGAAAATGTTTCCAAGACAAATGTTTTCTCTTTCAAGGACGGATACTTTTGAAAAGCATCGACTGTTGCTACGCGATCGACTGGATACGGACTTTGGTCTGCTGGATCAGCTACAGACCAGTCGCGTTCTTATCAACGAGGAGAAGGTGAGGATCACGGCAGCTGGAACGACCTTCTACGATCGAAACGACGCTCTGATCAACTACATCGTAAAGAGTAAAGCGGACAAGTTGAACAAGATCTGTCAAGCTTTACGAGAGTCATCTCCGACACAGGGTCACCTCGTGAACTTTCTGGAAAAGGACGGCGGCAAGTACATATTCATAAGAGAATGGTGTTAACTGGATATTTTAATGGCACATGCAAATTACATAGCGCTTTATCAGGAAATCTTCTCAACCCTAGGGGAGACTGGGGTTGCTTGTTACAATTTTGTCTTTTTATGTTCTACAGCGATGGATATGCTGTCAATAAATACCAAATTTTGGACATATATAAACCAGTATGTCATGAATGAATGTGCACTATTGGTGGTAGTGAATATCTGAAAGTTTTAAGGAAATTATGGTTTTACGGGGCCCCCTCAACTGTAACAAGCAACCCCGATATCGGGGTTGCTTGTTACAGACACTGGGGTTGAAATGTTCACCTTGTCACCTTGTGCTGTCAGCTCGTGGAGCTCTAGCGATCGTCCTGGTGAACACACTCCACCGTCTCCTATTCGATGACAAGTCTCTCAATTCCGCCAAATTCATGCCAGTTACATCTTGTATCTCATCCATCCATCTCCTCCTTGGGCGACCCAGTCTTCTCCTCCCCTCACCGCACGCCAGCATCATTTCCTTCTCCAGACCATCAGATCGCATAACATGTCCAAAGAACCTTAGCTTCATTCTTGTCGCAGTTTGTTTTAACGACTCTTCATTCTCAACTCCAATCTCCTCTCGTATTGATTCGTTCGTTCTTTTCTCAGTCCAAGATATTCTCAGCATCTTCCTCCATATCCACATTTCACAAGCGTTAACCTTATTTTCCATGTTCTTTGTCATTGTCCACGTCTCGCAACCGTACAGTACCGTAGGAAAGATTAGTGCTCTCACGAGCCTTTTTTTGGTTTCTATGCTCACATGTTTGTCTTTCCATATCTTTTCCAGTCCGGTCATTGCAGCTTTCCCTATAGCAATCCTTCGTTTTATTTCTGGATCACACTTTCCCTCCTTTCCAACCAGTGATCCTAGGAATGTGAAGCTTTCTACCACCTCTATTTCCTCTCCGTCTATCTCAAAACTATCCCAATCTGCTGTTGTCATGACCTTTGTCTTCTTTATGTTGAAGTATAAACCAGCTTTTTCACTTTCTCTCCTGACCCTTCTTATCAGTTCTGCCAGATCCTCTTTTCTTTTTGCCATTAATGTTGTGTCATCCGCGTATCTAAGGTTATTCAGTGTCTTTCCAGCAATTTTTACTCCCTCAATTGCCCCCTCCAGTTCTGCCTTTCTCATTATTCTTTCAGCATATAGATTAAACAGGAATGGAGACAAGATGCATCCCTGCCTCACTCCTTTCTTGATTCTAAAATTGTCAGTGTCTCCGTATTCTGTTCTTATCACCGCTATCTGGTCTTCATATAAACCCTTTAGTAACATTATCAGGTGTTTCGGAATTCCCATTTCAAGCAGGGTTTTCCACATTAAATCATGGTTAATGCAGTCGAATGCCTTGCTATAGTCAATGAAACAGATGTGAACCTCCTGTCCATACTCCCTTTGTCTCTCCATTATCCACCTCATGTTGGCTATATGGTCTCGAGTTCCACGAGATTTCCTAAACCCTGCCTGGTTCACCGGAAGTTCTCTTTCAATTGTGCCTTCCATTCTTTTGTGAATTATTTTCAGTAATATTTTACTAGTGTGTGATATCATTGCTATCGTCCTATAATTTTCACACTCCCTCGCATCTCCTTTCTTGAATATAGGTATAAAGATCGACTTCTTCCAGTCCTCCGGCCATTCTCCAGTTGCCCATATTTGATTGCACAATTTTGTTATTGTTTTTATCATCGCATCATCCCCTGCTTTTATCAGTTCTATAGGTATCCCATCTTGACCGGGTGCCTTATTGTCCTTGAGTTGTCTGATTGCCCATTCTACCTCCGCTTCCATGACCTCCGGTTCCTTTTCATACTCTGTTACGTCAATTTGTTCTTTTTTGACTCGTTTGTCTTCCCTATACAACTCCTCCGTGTATTCTCTCCATCTATGCTTTATCCCTTCTTCATCGCAGATTACATTTCCATCTCCTGCCTTCATTGAGCCCATTCTAGGTGCAAATTTTCCCGTGATTGTCTTTACTTTTGAGAACATTTCCTTGGTTCGTCCCTTCCTTCCCTCGTCTTCCATTTCTCTGCATAATTCGTTTAGATGTATTTCTTTATCTTTCCGTGCTTGTTTTTGGAAGGCACTGTTCAGTGCCCTTACCTTATCCTTTTCTCCTGCCTTCTTTGCAGCCTTCCTATCAACCGCCATGCATATGGCTTCTCTCGATAGCCATGTCGTTGTTGTGATTTTCTTCTTCTTTGGAATGTGCTTATCTGCGACTTCGACTATTGTTTTCTTCATCCTCTCCCATAGGTTGTTCGAATCCTCTTCCTCTTCTATCTCATCTCTCTCTAGTACTTCAAACCGATTCTTTATTTCCATCCTGTATTCCAGTGTGATACCCTTGCAGTCGTATCTGATCAATCGATCTCCTTTCTTTATCTTTTTCAATTTCGTTCTCAGTGTTGCTACCAATAGCTCATGGTCAGTTCCACAGTCCGCTCCTGGCCTTGTTCTCACATCTCTTATTGTGCTTTTCCATCTTTTGTTTATCAGTATGTAGTCAATCTGGTTTCTATGCTTCCCATTCGGTGACGTCCATGTGTACAGTCTTCTCTTAGGCTGTTCGAACCATGTGTTCATAATTCCTAAGCCATTCCCTTTGCAAAACTCAACAAGTCTTTCTCCTGCTTCATTCTGTTCACCCAGGCCATGACTACCTAATGTGTCTCCATCGCCTCCGGTGCATTGACCCACCTTCGCATTGAAGTCACCTATGATCACTAGTACGTCGCCCTTCGGAGTTCTGTCCACTGTACTTTGCAGGCTGGTGTAAAAACCCTCGTGTTCCTCTTCTAACGATATCGATGTTGGAGCATATACCTGTATAATGGTTATGTTGACCTTTCTTCCTCTGAATCTTACACTCAAAATTCTATCACTCACTGTATCATATCCCATTATCGCATTTGCGCTTGACTTGTCACACATGATTGCAACTCCATTTTTTCCTCTCTCTTTTTGTCCTGACATTATTATCCTGTATCCATTCCAACTGAAATGTCCTTGTCCCTTCCACCTTGTCTCACTTAATCCTAGGATTGCTATGTCTAATTTCTTCATCTCTCCCTGTATCACGTCCATCTTTCCGCTCTGCATACTTCGCACGTTCCATGTGCCCAACTTCATCTTCTGCTTACAGCTCAGGTTGAGTCTTTCCCCTCCGAATCGATCCACCTCTAGACGTCCTTTCGGCTTTAGTCCTGTTGCTTCATTAGATCGAGGGGCCCTTGACTCTCCGTCTTGCTCTTCCCCAGTAGCTTCTAAGTCACGCTCCGGCCTGGGAGTCCCACCATTCGCAACTATCACCGTTTTTGGCTTAGTGTGTTTCATGACGATTTTCTTGGCAAGTTAACAGGGGTGGTTTGCCATTGCCTTCCCCTGGTTTTGCCTGCCGTGCCCGTTCGTTCCCCTTCCTAGGAAGGGTACCAACGGTCCGCACCACGAGAAGGTGGGCACGGAGGACTTTGGTTCACCAGCCCAGGTCGGATCCGAGTCTACGCTCAACAGAGACGTCGGTCAGGTCGCCTCCCCGTTTTACTCTGTACTAGAGTGACTGGTGAACCTTTGCGGACCGTTGAAATGTTACAATACAAAAAATATTTGACACACTTCATAGCAAGCCACTTAAGTGATCTTAATCACAAAATGTATATAAAACATGATGCCCTATTGTTTTCAATAATGTCATACAATGATATGACATTACTAATTTAATGATGGAAATAAAACCAAATTATAATTTCTTAATTAAACTAAATGGTGTCCGCATCTGAACATTGCGGTGTCATTGAATTTTAGGCCTACTGTCAGTCATCTTCACAATTATGACAGACATAATAGTCTGAGCCATCTGTGCAATCAGAATGAGACCACTCCTTGCACTCTAAACATTGCACCCATGCGTCGTCAAATGTTTCTCCACAGACGAGGCATGCAGTGAGTCTCTTGTTTTTCCTAGTGCCTTTAGCATTAACAGCAGAAACGAGCTTTACCTTCTTCTGTTTAGGTAGACCTAATGCAGCTTTAGGCCTACATTTTCCGTTAGCTGGCGTTCTGACAGAGGAGTTAGCTGGCGTTCGCTTGGGTCTACCTTTGTTCTCGGCTAGCAAATTCAGCAAATTCAGCCGTACTTTTCCTTTTACTTTTGCGGCAGATCTCTTGCATTTCTCCTCAGCCAGTGCATTCCTCACCGGTGTGTTGGTAAGGACAGCAGACCTTCCACGCTTTCTGCCTCCAGCTTTCTGTTTGCGTGGGCCAGTGTTGCGTTGGACATGTGAAATATGTAAAGAAAAGGTAGAACACTGCACAAATCTCTGTTCAAAACTCATAATTTCATGCCATCACATGACGGGGTTGTTTGTTACAGCTCTGTAACATCCAACCCCGTAGCCATTTCCAGAAATAAACATCATACCACAACGATACGCACTCTCTATTACGAATTGTAATGCCCTGATAATGCAGGCATGTTATCCTAGAATGTATAAAATTCAATAGGTCGGAAGAAGCTGTGATATTAGTACCGCTAGAAAACAAACTGCAAGCTTACCAAAAGTTACTCGAAGGTGTCGTAAAACCTTTTTTTAATCTAGAATTAACAATATTTCACCGAACGACTCGATATTTCGCTGAAAGGTCAAGGCCGAATGGGCGTATGTGCAGAATAATCGTTTAGTAAACAGTTGCGATTATTCCAGAGTAATCGCTACTGTAACAAACAGCCCCTGTAACAAGCAACCCCAGTCTCCCCTACCTCAGATTGACAACAAATGACCGCGATCAAACAGAATGGTCGTCAACCGCCGAAGAAATATAAGATGGGAAATGTACTCGCGCTCTTTTCCCGGACTCATCCTTGCTAAGAAAAATGTACTGGAACAGCTGAAAGTGTTAAAACCTGACATGAGTCCTGGGATAGATAACCACATCATAAAGTTTTACATGAAGTGATTAGTGAAATCGGACAGACAATAGCACAGATACACAGTGAATCAATTCAGACAGGAGAGCTACCACGGGAATGGAGGGATGCACTCAGGGTGCCGCTGTTAAAGCTTGGAAAATAGAAGCGAACCATATAAGTGTAACTAGAGTTGTATGCCAGGTCACGGAAAGAATTAGCGAGGATAAAATAATGGAGCATTTGAATGGTAGTCTATAATATAATACAGGATACTCATAATTGATTTACCACAGGTCGCTCATGTTTGACAAATCTGTAAGAATGCTTTGAAGGGGTCTACGAAAGGATAGTATGTACCTTACCACGCTTTTGACCAGACATTTAAAAATATAAGGAATAAAGGGTGCCAAAACTTTGCGTGCATGGGTTGGGGGGGGGGGAAGTAGTAACATGAATTCAAAGTTGGCTATCAAACGGAAGGTAGAATGTGGGTATAGGAGAGTGCTAAGTAGAGTATCATAAGAATCAGTGTTTGGGTACCTGCGGCTCATATTTTTTATTAACGACATAGACCAGCGTTTCCCAAAGTGGGTTCCGCGGGTAAAGACAAGGGTTCCGCGAAAATTTGTAATTTTAAAGAATTTTCATTGAGAAATATCATTGGAATAAAACATTCCAAGTAGTTTTTTAAAAATCCACAAAGTTTTATTAAAGTTTAAAACTGTCAGTTTTGTATGTTGCCCCATTGAGCGATAATCCGGACTATCAATGCCCTTTAGCTATCCAGTAACTATATAGAATTATAGATTATAGAGGTCACTGCAGGGACCTATGTATACGTCAGAGCTGTAGTCTGAATATGGTCGTAGCCATCTATGTTATCGTTCCTCGACGAATGGAATCCGAAAATGATTTGACGCAAAAGTTTTAAAAAAGTACAGCTGAGTCTGATAATCGCACAAGAGTATTAGCAATTAATTTGTTTAATTTGCTGGTATAAAAATCTGACCTAGAACGTTGGCTCAATGAAGGAAATTTAAGGTTCTGGGCTTGTGTTCAAGGTAATAATGTGGACTGTTTTCCAACCCCATAATTATGAGTTTTTAGTTGAAAATTATTGTGTTCTCAACCAAAACATTCGTTCAAAAATTGCAGATCACATTCACGACCCGGAAGCGAACTTGGTTAAATACGTTTCTCCCATGAAGGTTGATATTAATAGGATTCTAAGCCCATTCAAAGTAGCCGAAAACCAGCAAAGTTTTCTAATAAAGTTTATGAACTTCTTATTGAGAAAATGTCGGACTCGCAACATATGAAGCACAGTTTCACTTTCATTTATCATTTTCTGGAGAAGGCCAATTAAAGAATACCCCACTAAAAATGTCGTGAAATGTGCAGTTATTGTGCTTCTGCCATTTGCCACAACGCATTTGTGCGACACTGGATTCTCACAGTAGGCTATTACTGCAACGAAAACCAAATATAGAAATTAATTAAATACTGCACTTGACATAAGAATCCAGCTTTCTAGCTTTAAACCAAGCCTAAGAAAATTGACACGAGAAAAAACAAAATCACTGTACATATATTAGAACTTCATGTACTCTCAATATTGTGCTCCATAAGTCTCGGTCTTAAAAACTGTACAGTTTAACAGTTGATTTAAGAGAAAATAAATTGGTTTTATAAACTTATTGTATGGGTGTGTGTTTAGTTAGGCCTATAGTATGCTTCTCAGGCACTACGTAGGCCTACGCCTCAATACGTTTAGTTCAGGTTGGGGTTCCGCCATAATATGAAAAGATGACAAGGGTTCCCTGGCCAAAAACGTTTGGGAAACGCTGACATAGACTATGAGATTTTATCTCAAATTTCAAAATGTTTGCAGATAATGCAAAACTATGTAGAGCAGTGGCTGATGAGGAAGAAGTGGATATTGTATTTTTTATTGTATTTCAAAACTTGTAAAGCGCCTCTACCCAGTGCCCACCAATCAGAGGCGCTCCCATGTGAAAGTCCTCGGGAATAATTATAGCAAGATATACAAGACAATATACAAGTGGGATGAACTAAGAAGTATGCTGCACTGGTCGTAGGACTGGCAGATGCTCTTCAATTTGGAAAGGTATTCAGAGATGCGTATGGGCAGAGGACGCAGAAGTATTCAAAGCAAGTAGGGCCTACGGAGTACAAAGACTTGAGAATGATTGTGCGCAAGACTGTAAAACCTTTAAGCAAATGCTTTAAAGCAGCAGAATAGCTAACTAAACCTTGGGCATGATCAAGAGGCAAAAGTATGCAGAGATAACGATATAATGCTAAAATTGCACACATCACTTGTGAGTCCATAGCTGGAATACTGCCTACAGGAACGGAATTCTGACCTGAACATGACCCAGAGCAAGTGGTGAAAGTGTAAGGAACAGTAAGTTATGAGTGTGATTTGCGGTTACAAAAATGTGAAGAAATACTGCAAATGTGTGGGCATGCAAAATTGGAGAAGAGCGAAGGAGCTTAACTGCTAAGATTGTCTATGGAGAGGAGGTAGAGCAGTGAGAGAGAGGTTCTTTGAATCAGCACCAAAAATAGGTCACAGATGCTAATTATTTAAGAAGCTGAAAGAAACTACATATTTTTCTGCAAAAGTCTCAGACTTTTGGAATGGTGTGTGTGTGATAGTACTATCTCAGTTGACACTATCACAGTCTTTGAGAAGAAACAAGGTAAGCTAATAAATATTCCAGGTTAACTGGCAGTAGTTCCAGCACATATTGCATGTGTTGTGACCCAACTTCTGCTATGTTATGTTATGTCATGCTACATGTGTGAAAATAAGGTGCATAGGGCTCTGATTTAATTCCACATAAATTCCAAAAGCGCATGCATTGCAGCATTCTTCGTATCCATTGGTTTCAAAACTGCGGCGACCGACTGACATGTTTTCCTTACAATTTTTGACGAAGTGATTGTTGTTTTTGTTTGATTGCATTTATTTTTGTTTGGTTGATTAGTAGCTGTTAAGCGACACATTATCATAAGAAAGCTGTTTAACGTAGCCCTCCTCCTTTCTCCAGGCTTTGGATTGGTGCTACCATAGGTAGGTTGTGGCGGAGTTGCTTAGATCAATTTTGTGCTATTTATGGCAGATCGCTCGCGGCATACAGACAACATCTGGCCACTGGAAGAGAAACAAATCGAAGCGCTGGAAGTGAACATTTCAAGCCTAAAGGATCTCATCTTCCCAAAGCCCTTAGTAGATGTGTTACTCGCCAAGAATGTTATCAACTCAATCCAAAAGGAACATATCTTGAGCAAAGGCACCGATTTCGCGAAAAACGAGGAACTTCTTCAGATCGTCAGAAGACGTAGTCTTAGAGATTTTGATGAGTTCATAGAGGCTCTGCAATTTACCAATTGTGAGCCAGCCGCAAAGATTCTTATGGAGGGAGGCAAGTCTCTTAAAATTTGTCACATGCATCAACTCGGAATCCAAACCTCGCATTAATTGTGATATTTCGTGTGATCCTGACGGCATCTAAACTGAAACTGCAAAAGTTCATGCTTTCATTCCTATTCTTGAATCTGACATTCAAAGAAATCAAACTTTTGCTTTAAATTCATTCAAACTTGATTGATGTATAATTAAAAACAACTTCATCTTAGTTTTTGTCAATATTAATCTCTGTTTGGCGGAAGATTATCTTGTAGTTAGTTTTATTTTCACAGCACATAGGTTCAGTGGAATCAATGTGTCGTTATTGTAACTGTTCCTTTGGGTCCACTATAATTGTATAATCATGCTGACCCTCTTGCTATTTTATGATTGCATTGTTAGACTTGGCTTCCATAAATTATAATTTGAGTTCGTTCTATCAGCTTGTATCCAGGTGACGACCAATCTGTCGGATGAAAGCCATGAAACTGGACTGGTTAAGAAGATAAAAAAACTCGTCAGAAGCAGCAGCTCATCCGAGTCTTGGTTGCGATGCGAACTCATCACACTCCTGAGCCAGTATGACATCACACTCATTGAGGCAGTTCCAAGTTGCTCTATTGTTTTGTATTTCCTGTGTAAAAGCCTGAAGGGTCTGCTGTTTCTTGGCGATCGTGACCGTCTTACAAGTCAGATCGAGTCGATGTACAATTCTTTTCTGCCGGAGCCCGTCACAGTTGAAGTGCAGTGGAATCAAGACGACTTCGAACGATGCAAGGAATATCTGTCGAAACTGGACGGTAGATTAACCGAAATATCTAGTTAGCTCTATCTTGGTAATAAGCGTCAACCGCTTCAAAATGTTGTCAAATTGTTGTTATATTTATATTCATAAACTGACAGTTTGCGATAGTTCTTGACCAACTATATGCAAGGGGAAGAAAGTGTCCTGTCTTTGAGATGCTATGGCTTTTAAGGATCTCGGAGGACTGATGCTTTAATATCAGGATAAGGCTTCGGAGGAGGTCCTATAGGCTACATGTTTGTGTACAAGTGAGTTAGTTACTGTAACTTCTTATTTAAATTAAGAAAAGCCGGTTCAGTATTTGTTTCATTTCATGATTTAATCTGTGGCATTATCTGGCGTCTGTTTCCATATGTTACAGAGAGGAATCGTTGTTCTACGAATATCGAGAAGAAAACGGTTGCTGAGTCTACCAGTTGTTCAGCAATGACCCGTGCAGATGAGTCACCTCATCCATCGACTTCTTCAGTCAGCAGAAAACGATCGCTACCATCTGAACCTGCCGCAAAGAAGATTAAAACTGGTAACATTGGAAGACTTTTACGTAGAGCTATAAGACAGTTATATTGGAATTCTCTGGCGATATTTACAGCTGTCGCTACTCTCCAAAAGAGCAGCAGTAGTATGCTTCAAATGTTCTGTTTCATTGGAAAATTTTGCATTTCAATTCACGCAACTCTTAAGACTCAAGTCCAGCTTTAGTGTCATAGATAGTGTCATCGAAATTGGGAACTTCACTGATTTGAAATTGACGAGTTCGTGTTCGCTAGCTGGGTCACCCAGCCTGGGTGATGTGGGCCCATATTTCGGTAAACATATAATAAAGAGAGGTTGCTCGGTAGTGTAGTGGTTAGAGTGCTTGACTGTCAATCAAGAGGTCGGGGTTCAAATCCACACCAAGGCAGAAATTTTGTTCGAGATTTCTGTTCCACCTGCGCCCCTAGCCAACTCAGTGGGAAGATGAGACGGTGAGGGAGAGGACTGGCCACCCGCCGTCATATGCCGAGGCTAAGAAATGAAGTCGCTACCCACCATACCATGGCTGCCCTAGGACTAGTTTGAGGGACTGTACTTCTTTTCTTCTACGATAGAGTATCAGTTATGCTTTATGTGAAAAAATACGGCCGTATTCGAAGTTATTCTTTCCTAGTTCTGGAAGCAAGAATGATTACGACTAGAAGCTGTGCTAGTGGTTTGTATAATGTATCCAGACTGAACTGCAAGGATTTACAGCCGAAAAAAGTATCGCGTACTCTCATTCGGGAGTCTGAAAGAAGGAAGTTACAGCTACTAAATTACGAATTAAGACTTATCCTTAGCTTCCGTAGCACTTAAGCCGAGATCAGTCACGTTATAGGCCTACTGACTTAAAACAATGTCTTTTGAATTTGTTTTAGAAGCAAAGTGGCGGATAAAGAGAAGCACCAGGTGATTGCATTCGAACAGTTTTCTTAGCTAATGAATATTGTCATTTTTCTTATCCATAAATAGATTACGCTAGAAGACTTTAATTATTAACCAACACTTTTGATTTTGGTTTATCTGTAAATCGTAATTTATCAAACGATTTTATTGTTATAGGGTATGACATAGGCTAGACTATAGTTGGAAAGTCGCGTCATATGGGCGAAGCGCTCTGTGGTTTGTCATGAGAATTTACATAATGATTAAGTGATTAAATAAGTATGTTAAATTAGGAAATGAGATGATTCTGAACTTCAATGGTTCCTGTGTATGCCATTAACGTAGTTTTCGTTCGTTAGAGATAATTTCTACATATTATGTGCCCAAATTAATTGATGAATATGAAGACAACGGCGATGATAATAAATTTTTATTAGCTTTACGTTGGTGACTATCGTCAAAGAAAAGGTTCAATGAAAACTTGCAGAGGTACATTAGTTTATTCTAGTCACTCTTGGTTTCTGTTGTTTTCTTCTATTATCGTTTGTGATTTCAGACATAGACAAAGAGCTTGTTAAACTAATAACAGCATTTAGAGACAATGCAATTAACACTGTTTGTCTTATTAATTAATTTGTTCTTTTTATGTCTAGCGCTCAATGTTTGTCGCAGACAAAAGGTAAGATTGATGACCTAAGTTCACGTTGCATTTAATAGTACTAGCACCGTTTTCTAGTGCACAAAGCGTCAATCGCTGGCGCATTTATTGCTTTCGATAAATAGTATGATGGATCCAGGTCAATTATAGTTCTACCAGCGATAACCTTGCCTAATGCCAAAGTGGCTTATTCGGTGCATATACGAGTTGCTAAGTTGTTGTGCAAATATCTATTATGTGCAGATATATTCTAGCTATGCTGACTTGATTTATTACTACGAAATCATACGCGCACACGCACACAAATTCGCTTCTATGATGCTTCTATGAACAGATGTCTTTCGACGAGATTTATACCTAGTAACCATAGACAACGAAATGGGATACAACATTAAATATAAGTTTATCTATATTTTTCTGTGTATGTGTGTGACAATTTTTGGTGCATGTGTATACAAATATACTTTTAAATTGTTATAAAGTGTTTACTCAAACTAAGTTTCATTTCATTGCATGCTAGATTATTGCCCGTCTTAAGACGGTTTAAAACAATTTGATAATGAATTTTTTAAAGTGCGTGAAATTTATTATGATCTTCATAGTTTAATCAGAATGTCGATCGCTGTGAAATACCTAACCTCAAAGCGGCCTGAGTTTAACTTTTTACCCGTTAAGCTTGTTCGTATTAGTCTATTCACCACCTAAGTAAGTTAGTTTCAGTCCTTTTTAAGCCGTTAGTTTAAAAGAGCTGCAGTTTACGGTATATTTAAACTTACGCTGAATTAAGTGAAACTAACGTTCGTTGAGATGTCACCGTTTGTAAACAGTGACCTTATTGATCATGAATATTCAGGCGCCCCGACAATTGCGCCCCGACAATTGCGCCTCGACAATTGCGCCATAAAATTCCCGACAAAAGCGCCCCGACATTTGCGCCCCCGTAATCCAGTTCTATTGTCATCGCTAATCCTAATTTTAGTTTGAACTAAATTTTCATCGATAACCCAATTTATAAATGTTATGTAGGCAAACACAAAATTGTAAGACACGATTAAAACTTTAATAAGAGAACTGTTACAGTCAGACGGCATCTTCTACGTATTTTAGAACTCTAACACAACTACGGACATATGGTAAGAAAACATATTTCTACTAAAAAAAATTTTAAAAGTCAAACAGCGAATTCTACGTATTTTAGAACTACATGAGACACAATTCTAACACAGCTACAGATTTACGGTAACAAAACATAATTATTTCTATTGTGACTATAAATTGTTGAATAGTATTAACCGATTACAGTTCTAGATTGTGCGCTATCCTATGCAGATAGTCCAGGGCAACAGCGCCATAGCAATGGTTACAGCCTGTACAAATAGCGATTACAGCGGTACTTACGTATGCTTCTCACTTGTCTTCTTCGCGGTTTGATCCGACTACACCGACGTATGCTTCTCAACTGTTTCGGGTCCGACAGGCAACATGCTATCACGTGGAGCCAATATTCGTATTGTAGCGAAATTGGGGGGGGGGGAAGACCGGCCTCCATCGCTGACCCTGATACAGTGAAAATTCAATTCAACTAATTCAAGGGAAAGGGGGTCTTGACGCCTTTGGGGTCTCCCTGGGGCACTGAGGCCCAGCCGAAGACTTGGCCGATATGGCCTAGGCCATTCGATGAATTCAAGGGGGACCTCGACGCTCTTTAGTGTCTCCCTGGGGCACTGATGCCCCGCCGAAGACTTGGCCGATGCGGCCTAGTGCTTCGATGGACTCAATGAGGGGGGATAGCGATTGAGGCGCGCAAAACCAGCAGGGACCTCTAGCCTTTAGTGTCTCCCTGGGGCACTGATGCCCCGCCGAAGACTTGGCCGATGCGGCCTAGTGCTTCGATGGACTCAAGGAGGGGGGATAGCGATTGAGGCGCGCAAAACCAGCAGGGAACTCTAGCCTTTCGCTTCTCCCTGGGGCACTGAGGCCCAGCCGAAGACTTGGTCGATGCGACCTGGTGGCCTACGATGAACTCCCGGAGGGAGGTAGTGAGGGAGGGGTTTTCGCGCGCTGGGGCCCCTCAGAAAAGTATAAAAGGCGACAGAATCACACAGTGAAGTCAGTCGTCGTCAGTCCTCGAGAGAGTCGACCGCAGTGAGTTGCCGAGAGGGTCAGTCCTCGGAAGAGAAGAGTCGCAGTCAGAGAGAGAGAGAGAGAGAGAGTCCGAAATTGCGAGCGGCGACAGTTCTTTTCCGACTGTGGGGCATCTTTGGAGTAAACGTGGATATAGAAGCAGGTGATTAGTCGTCGTTGAGATATTTCTTGCGGTATTTGATTGCGTATTACGAGTTGTAAAGCGATCGTTCTGTGGAATATATGGATATAATTTCTAGACACGACAAGTGTATTTGTTTCAATTGGAAATATCGATTATTGCGTTGACTATCGTGGATATAATACAAGTCTTCAATCGTTATTCGGTCTTATGATTTGCTGTCGATCAGTTGTGGGTAACTCGTAAGTCCTTCGACGACATCGGAGACCTTATCTACGCACATACGTCCAGGGCCTTCTTAACCACTCGGCTGGCCTTGGAAGTATACGGTATAGAGAGATATACCCCGGCGAGGGAGAGGTGCATTTCCGCCACACTGACTCAAGAAGTGGGGTACTGGGAAGTGCAAGTTCGCCACAGTATTATGTGGCACAAATGTTGGGGCGCTTTTGTCGGGATTTTTATGGCGTAATTGTCGGGGCGCAATTGTCGGGGAGCAATTGTCGGGGCGCAATTGTAAGGGCGCAATTGTCGGGGACGCAATTGACGGGTCACCGAATATTCAGTAGTGGGAAGCGGCCAATGATTAAAGCGTAACAAACAGTTGACTTCACGAATGACTTTATGACAGTTCTTTTCGTTTATATTATTAATAAATTTAAATTTATGATGATGACTGTCATAATAATGACGCCGGCGATTGCTGTCCGTAACGAAATTGTTTTTTTTAGATATAACAGCGCTGGTTGGAACCGGAAAACTGGTCACCGTGAAAGTGAAGGTGACGCGTGTGGAAGACACAAGTGCGGCTTCGTTCTGCGCAGAGATTGAAGATGCCAGTGGCAGGACGAAGATAACAGCCTGTGAGTCAGGACTCGTACGCAAGTGCCGAGAGCAAATTAAAGAAACGAAGAGCTACTTCTTTCATAATGTTCGTGATGTCAAGTCCAACAAAAAGTTCCAGAGACCCGGTCGTCATAACCGTGAGCTGCGTTTTGAAGCAGGCAGCAGAATCATCGCCACCATGCCATCCAAAACGACGAAGGCAGTTAAAGTCAGAGCCGCTACGGCTGTGACTTTAACTTCCCTCGTCGTTTTGGACCGCCCTCCGTACCCTCCGACCGGAGGGGGCCCCTTCCTGGAAGGGGCCCCTATAAGTGGCAAAAAATAGCCGTGAACATAATAATTATGAACCCTTTATATTGTATATTGCCGCATTCCAGTTTCCCCACTGTAAGGGGCCCCGGCCCAGACGTATGTTGGGGGGGGGCACGTTCTTTGTTGCTACGGGTCTGGTTATAGTCATACCTTTAGCAAACTTAGACGAGTTTCTCGGGAAGCTTGTTAACGTTCAGGTGCTTGTAAGACGGAAGCTTAAAAAGTATGAATTGGATGATGTCTCTGAGAGTGAAATAAATTGGATCGTATGCGACCAGTCCGGGAAAGAAGCCAGACTTCAAATGACAAAGCAGAAGGTTAAGCATGACGACATACATGCCAATGACGTTCTAGATTTGAGGAGTGTTCGAGTGAAACTGCAAAATCACAGGATAGACATAGTCTCAAATCTGGGACACTACAGCACGCTTGGGCCAAACACCAAAATATCAAGAGAGCTACGACACTGGGTCGATGATAACAAGAACCGAATAGTTCCGATCTACGAAGTTCCATGTACTTGTCCATACTACGACGACATTCAATCAGTTGATAAAGGTGTTATGTCGTTCAGAATAAAGGCTGTCGTCAAAGAGGTTACTTGCGACGAATTCATGGCCTGCGAAGACTGTGGAACCAGACTGGAACAGGCATCTTGTCCACTGTGTGAAGTTTCTGAGGCTAAAACACTTAAAACAAGTTATTTGAAGTTTAGAAGCGATGCTTTTGATGACTGTCTGATAATCTATGTGATGAATGAGGGTGAAGAGTTTGAACCGAAGACCTTCCACAATCAGGAAGTGGTATTCACTATAGTTCCGTGTGAGTGCAAAGGATTCGATGGATTCAGATGCTTGGAGTTCAAACTGAGCGAAAGACACAAGTTTATCCAGCACTTGTACACAGTACCCGACGTACTATCGACTCTGTAACAGTAATCTTATTTCTTTTGGGCATTGAAGAAAACCAAAATTTTCGAAACAACGACTGTAGATAAAACTACGTAAGATTTTCACATTTTGATTCATTTTTCAACACGTGTCTTTCAACTCTACTGTCTTATCTGCGGTGTGTCTTAATATTTTGAAATTTCGAAGATTTGAAAGGCACATAACTTGAGACAGAGGTTTTGCAAAGCAAAAGTATATGAACTTATCCGTTGAACAACCTGTAACAAACTCATAGATTGAATTATAACTGTGGTGTAGTTAGTCATATCTACTATTTAGTTGAGATAAGATAAGATTTAGACTGTAGTAATGATTGGACGAATTCTAGTGAATCAGGTGAATGTGGCTAATAAATAGTTTCAACGGGCCTTGTTGGTTTCTTTTGCTTGGTTATTGTAACTAAATAATACTGTATGCAAATATTCAGCAATTCATTACTATCGAGAAGATTGGAAAGAGCGACTTCACTGATATACATTTAGACACTACACGTTTTCCTTTATCGTCAAATACTGACAAGTTCATAAATACCATTTTAAAGCAAGGTATACTATCTGCTACTTATAGTTGCCAAAAATCATGCATAAAATTGCACTTAATAGCATTTTTAACGAAACTATAAATCAACTTAGATTAAAGATTAGATATTTTGCATAAGAAATGCCTTCGCCAATATTCGACAGCATGCCTCTTAGATTTGGTAGCAAGAATTGTGGTTATTTACAATTTCTTGAAAGTTCAATAACTATCTTAAACATTTTAAACTATGTTTTGAGGTGAAATTACCGCATGCGATTAGGCCTTTCCTATACTGCCGCTTCCTGTTAGTTAGAATATGTTCAGTTGCGTTGTTAACAACTTCTTTGCAATAGGCCTCTGTTATATTTTGACCATAATGTTATGCGTTCCATTTTCAGACAGTAAAACTAGCTAGAGTTATGAGAGCTGAGAGCGTCTTTACAAACTAAACTGCATATGAAGTCATTTTCATATTAAGTTTAACAGACATCAGTTGTTCAGCCAGAAAAAGATGAATATAGGCACTTGGCGTTGATATGTTTTGTGCTTGTTTCATAATAATAATAATAATAATAATAATAATAATAATAATAATAATAATAATAATAATAATAATAATAATAATAATAATAATAATAATAATAATAATAATAATAATAATAATAATAATAATAATAATAATAATAATAATAATAATAGCAGAGGTTTAAATGTCATAGTTCGTAAACAGTCGAAAGGAAATCGATGCAACGATTCAGAAGCACTGGGAGCAGGGAGATCAGCCCAGATAGGCCTGTTTGAAAAGTTCTGTCTTTAAGTTTTTCTTAAAAGTGGCAAGAGTCGTAGAGATCCTGATGTTGGATGGTAGGTTGTTCCAGATTCGAGGGGCGGACGAGGTGAAAGATTTTGATGCAGTTGTAGTGCGACACCGATGAAGGACAAAGGTTCGGGTTCCAGATGACCGCATGTTTCTCGAGAGCATGTGGTTGTGAAGAAGGTCGGAGAGATATCACGGAGTATTTGTTGTGATGCAGTTATAGGTGATGACGGAGATTTTGTAGATGATCCTTTCCTTGACGGGTAGCCAGTGGAGGGATTTGAGGAGTGGCTTACTGCTGGCACGATATGGGGAGTTGCATACGACACGAGCGAGGTTGTTTTGGATGCGTTGTAGAGAGGTTAGATTTTTCGATAATGTCCCGTAGAGAAGGCTGTTGCAATAGTCAAGGCGAGAGTTGACTATCCCACAAGCGATGGTGTTTGCAAGGTTTTCGGTGAGAAAAGGTCGGATGTGCCTGAGAGCCCGGATATGAAAGTTGGTGGAGCGGATGATTTCAGAAACTTGGAAATCCATTGACAATGTCGAGTCAAGTTTCACGCCGAGAATTTTTACACTGGTTGACATGTTTGTTGCTGTGTTTGAGAAAGTCGGATTCAGAGGATGATGTTTGGCAATTTTTGATCTGGTTCCAAAAACTATGGCTTCTGTCTTGGAAGGGTTTAGAAGGAGACCGTTTTCCAGGAACCAGCGGTTTACGGCATCTGCACAGCGAGTGATGTTGTCACAGCTATTGTCCCCAGGTGTGAGGGAGGCATAGAGTTGCGTGTCATCAGCATATTGGTAGTGTTGGATCCCGAAAGATTGGCTGAGAAAACTAACTGGTGAGATGAATATGGAGAAAAGAAAAGGACCAAGAACACTACCCTGTGGAACTCCGGTGGTGGAGGGCAAAGTTTCAGATTTCGCAGAGTCTAGGGCAATGAAGAAGTGCCTCCTTAAAGATAGGATGCCAGCCAGTTTAGAGCGGTGCCAGTAACGCCAAAAGCTTCTTGTGCACGGGCGACCAGCAGCCTGTGGTCCATAGCATCGAAAGCGGCCGAGATATCAAGTGAGAAAAGAAAGGTTGCCGAGCCTTTGTCAACGTTCGAGAGTATGTCATTTGTAACTTTCAGGAGGGTTGTCTCAGTAGAATGACCAGGTCTGAAGCCAAATTGAAAAGGGTTGAAATTGGGACAGCTGGTGATATGTGGGAATAGTCTGGCGAGTGCGAGTTTTTCTAGGATCTTGGAGATGGTGTTGAGGTTTGACATCGGCCGTAGGTTTGACGGATCTGAAGGATCAAGACCATCTTTTTTTTAGCAGTGGGGTGACTTGGGCGGATTTGAAATTTGCCGGGAAACGGTTGGCAAGGTGAGCAATAAGCGGAGCGAAAAGATCTGGGCAGGATTTAAGAATCTTAGTGGGTAGGTAGTCAAGTGGTGATGTTTTGGGCTTAAGGTTGAGTATTAGCCTTGAGACCTCATCGATGGTTACCAGGGAGAAGTCTGACATGAGCTGTGGCGTTGATGGAAGGAGAAAGGAAATGTCGATGTGAAGGAGAGTTTTAAGACGATCCAGGATTGTGTGTTTTATTTTTTCTAGTTTGTCGTTAAGAATGCAGCTATTTCGTTACAGCGGTCCTTGGCATTAGATGTATCATTTACAATCGATGATTTCTTTTTATGATGGAGCAGTTCTTTAGCGAGTTGCCAGGTTTTCTTAGAGTCACCATTGGCCTCAGTTATTCATACTCTCCTCGTAGTATTCTCGCTTGGACTTCCGAATTTCGCTGTTTGCTGTGCGGCATGCTGTTCGGTAGAATATTCGATCCGATTCAGCTCCCGTCAGCGAAGGTGAAACACATGTTGCGTTGACAGCCGTTTTGAAGTCTTTATCAGCCAGACATAATTTTTATTTCATGGCCATCTGTCTGGCCGTATTCTGTAGTATCTTACCAGCTGTTTGTGCAATGTGCAGCTCATTCCTGATAGACCACAAATTCATCTGTTCCTGCCTCAGAACCTAGCTTGCTGATTGTAGCCGAAGAGAACTTCACACCCTGTCAATCTGACAACACATGGCCGCGATCAAACAGATTGGTCGTCGAATGCCGACAAAACAGAGGCAGAGCAATGTACATGCTCTCTTGTTTGGCTTCGATCGCGCGAAGTAAAATGTACTGGAACAGCTGAAAAGGTTTAAAACTGACTAGAATCCTAGGATAGATGAACCGCTAAAACTGTGCAGAAAGCGAGAGAAGAAATCGGTGGGACTTTGGTAGATATCTTCAATAAGTCTACTCAGGCTAGAGAAGTTGCCCATGGGAATGGAGGGATGCACATATATAGTGCTATTGTTCAAAATGGAAAAAGAAACGAACCATGTAGTCACAGATCAGTCAGTTTAATTAGTGTAATTTTGTGTGCAAAGTCACGAAGAGTATAATTAAGGGTAAAATAATGGAACACTTGAAGGAGTAGGCCGACAAGACATTCACCTCTGGTAGGTCGTTCATGTTTGAAAATTCTTGGAAAAGGTCTACGAAAGTTCATATAATGGAAACCCGTGGTTGTAGCTTACCAAGATTTTTACAAGACATTATTTTCACCTCATGTATTTGTGGCCTAAGCGTTACAAGCATGCGCGGCTGGAGGGTTGTTGTCAGGTACGCATACAGCGACTAAGAACGCAGAAGGAACGTGTATAGAAATGCCTCTAACGTGCTGCCATATGGCGAGCCTAATGACACTTCAATGTCACATAAAGTCTATAGAAACGTCGTTCACATGCTGCCGTCTATCGACTAAGAATACACAACTACTATATTCCTTGTATAGAAATGTAAATGACCAGACGCCATCTGGCGACTGTAATAACAGATAAGATCAAATTTCACTCGTCTGAATATGAAGTGAAACGCAATCTCAGACGAGAGAGTCAGCTGTAATCGGAATGATCAACGTAGCCTGCGTGTATGGCCATAACCCATGGACCATGACGGGGTGTTAGAGTTCTACTGCTTAATTATAAGTTACAACTCCTATTAAAAATGTCTTTGCAAACCGAAAGCGTTGCCCAGACCGTCAGGTTCATAATTATGAAGAATGTGTAACGTCCCTAAGAAATGCCGTTGTATACGAGGGGACGCACAATACGATTCTCAACTGTGCAACTGGACCTTATGGCTCGGCGTGGTCTGTTAGGCCAACCTCAAACGTGGTTACACCTCATCAAATCACCAACTTTGACGATGTTATTTCACCAACTTTGACTGGACTCTACGCAGTTAACGAAACGGGTCTAATTGCACTCAGTGCTACTACATCTCCAACAGCTGGTCCGATATCTACTGCAGGAGTTTACACAGTTCAGTTTGCAAACAGCACCAACAGGAGCGCTGCCAAATTAGGTGTCATTCGTAAGTAAAAACTAATTGTTTTATTCTTGTAGTTGTCCAATACATAGCAAGAAACAAAAGAATGAGACTATGTTTAATGCTACTGTTGTTTCATATTGGCAGACACTTATTAAGGTAATAAACAGTGAGACAATTAGAATCAGATTAGATTCTGAGTTAAAAATAAAGGTCGCGCTAAGTATGCAAACTATTCTGACGAAAGAAGTAACAAAAACAATTTAAGCTATTCCTAAGTATCGCCTGTAAATCCGTCAGAGCCAAGATTCACTGCATTTCTCAAATTGAGAGCAGAAAAATCGGTCAAGATACAAAATTCATAGAAGAGAGTGAACAGATAAAATAAACAGGATAAAGACTAATTGCGTCGAATATAAGTGGAAATGTTGTTTGCAGAGTTGGAGGCACCTGTAGTTCAGCGGTATATTCTCAGCGGTAAACTTTACAAAGCAACAGAATATTAACTTAAGTCGTGTTTCGTCTTCTAGGTTCTGACCCGATCTGTTCTTGCGATCAGCTGGAATCCGATGCCGTCAACATATCATGCACGATCGCTTATGCAGATCATCCAATATCATCGATCAATGCAATCATGAACTGGACAGTCAATGGTCAGTTTTATGCGTCAACAACACCTACCAGAACCCTTATTTTTCAAAATACAGGTGCGACTCAATATGTATGGAATTCTACATCGACCACCACCGTTAATAACACCATTCCTGGAACCTATCATTGTCAAGTGACGTTTGCTGCACCACCACTTGCCAATCCTCCGTATATGGCTATGAATGCACCTGATTTTAGTGCAAGCTGCACAGGTGAGTTCATCTGAATTTAGAGAAAAATTACCAATAAAACATACTGTTGGCAAGCTATTAATGAATTTTTACTGAATCATGGTCCAGCAACAACTGGATCTTTGACAACTGGTAAGGGCCTACCTCAGAAACTCATCTCGCTATTCCTGAAACTACTGCCCCTGCAAATTGGTTTAAGAAAAGTTGCTGAATATTTATTTACTTTAAAACGAATCTCGTTGATTGAAAGAACTTTTCAGGCACACAAAGTAAGTAAATCTAAATCTGGTGAAAGATGGCATACGTAAGTGTAGCGTTGACTGATCCTGAAATTCATTAAAATCTCTTACAATCATCTATTTGCGACTCTTAAACAGGCACTGCATATTCAAGCGACTGTTTATAGAAAGTTTGTTAGACAGAAGACAGAGGAGATAGGCTGTCATGAAGGTCAGATACTCTCATGCAATTTCACAAGACCTTTCTGCTGTTCCAAATTGCGTTTTCTCTTATTCCATTTCCATTTTGCCATATAAGCTTAGGCCTAACACTAGAATTTGACATAGCGTTTAGTTGTCGTACTGCTGATATATTGTCATATCCATGGTTGAATAATAATGATCGCAAAATAAAATGAACTATGCATCTGACATTTCAGTATATATAATACGATTTGGCTTTCAGTACTAAGACTTTTAATAACCAGAGAAAGGGCAATAGTTTGAATAATATATGAATTGGAAGTAAGTAAGTAAGTAAGTATATTCTTTATTTAACGCTAGCAAACGCACAGCGCTTTACATACAATTTTACACAAAGAGGAAAGAAAAATATAACAGTAATAATGACGTTAGATTATAAATGAAAATAATAGCAACAGAGCCTAACTGTACAGCATTCTACCCAGGAAACCTCGTCGGGTAAGGCAGTCAAATCTAGGGAGAACCAGATTATGAGAACGTGGGCGCAAATCATACCCGGTTATTAGAACAGTAGGTAGAAGGTCGTGGAGGAGGTGACTAGGGTCTTTGAGAATGTTCTTAAGGAGGTCACGATCAGCTTTTTTGCAAAGTTCATCAAAAGTAGGAAAAGAAGGAGGGAGGTAGCCGAGATGAACCAACTAAGTAACAGAACTAACCAACCAAGTAACCAGCTGCCGCATTAATACGGATCTGACTCTTTACCAGGTTTCATTTTCGTTGTTAACTTTTGATGTTCATGTTATATTCAGTATACTGTGACACAACTACTACGTCACTAACTACGACTAAACGAACCGTAACTACTTCATCAATAACTACAACTAAACCACCTCCAACTACTTCATCAATAACTACAACTAAACCAGCTACAACTACCAGGCCAGCAACAACGACTATAATGACTTCGATCACAGGTACGCAGTCATTAGAACAGAATCAAAAGTAGTTATGAATCGCTTTCTATATCGCGGTATTTTAAGTTTTCTTAAGGCCCATTCGTTTTACCCATTCGTTTT
Source organism: Allolobophora icterica (assembly GCA_963556255.1). Lineage (NCBI taxonomy): Eukaryota > Metazoa > Annelida > Clitellata > Crassiclitellata > Lumbricidae > Allolobophora > Allolobophora icterica. The sequence goes on along the minus strand of OY744610.1, from coordinate 5,100,151 downwards.
ACTTGCTTATGTTAAATCTACTTAATTACTGAACTTGTAATCGTTCAACACCATGTAATTCCTGTGCACTTGTATTGTATTGTATTTGAAAACTTATAAAGCGCCTCTCCCTCTGCCCACCAATCAGAGGCGCTCTCAGTGCGAAAGTCCTCGGGATTAAAGGCAATTTGTAAGACAACGAAAAGCTGTGGCAGGTCAACCAGATAGTATTGCAGCTCGGACCGAAGGAGGAAGGTGATTCCAAAATGAAGGGCCAATACTAACGAAGGAACGACACTGGGTCATCGCCGTTCTCACTTGGGGAACAAATAAGTCAAGTCGATCAGAGGAACGAAGAGGGCGAAGGGAGCTAGCTGAGACGGGAAGACGAAATGAGTCACAGAGGTATTTAGGAGCAAGTCCTACATGTATGCAGGCAAGATCGCAAATAAGGATAAGTACCTTTATTTGGATGCGGGCAGGGGCAGATCCAGGGGGGCTAATCCGGAAATGGCCCCCCATTTTATATTTTATAGTTTTGATAGTTACACAGGGCGTGGTCACCCGGATTTGATAGTCAATACAGGACGTGCCCCCCACCATCACAGGACGTGGCCCTCTGTCACCCGTCGCGAAGCACGAAGAAGCAGTAAAAAATTACAAAATAATATGACTAAAAAAAGGTCATCAACTTTTTTTGGGAGATGAATTCCCAAAAAGTAAGAGAAGTTCTGTTGAATTTCGACTTTGTAAGAAATAAAAACACACGCACTCCTCGTTGGTCACTACCCCAAGAAACTTTTATTCCCCTCCCAGGAGAGGGGGACTAGCTTAAACACTGGTTTGTATGTATGTATGTAGATATGTATTATTTCCCCCCCTGATAAACCTTCTTGATCCGCCCATATATGCGGGTAGTAAGAGGAAGCCAGTGAAGATGTTCAAACATGAATGTGAAAATATGGGAGAAGCGTGGGAGATGGGCGATTAGTCTGGCTGCCGCGTTAAGAACAGATTGTAGAGACGGACTCTGGAGTGGCCAACAAAGAGGTTGTTACAGTAATCAATGCGAGAGCAGATGAAGGCATGACTGGAGAGGAGACAGATCTTCGGATAGCTTTGAGACGTCGGAGATGGTAGCAGCACAAGCGGGTGAGATTAGAGATATGGTCAGAAAAGGAAAGGGAACTATCAAGAATTACACCCAGGTTCCGGACAGATGTAGAGGAGGTGAAAGCTTTGAGATAAGAGAGGGTAGTCAACCTTGGCCAGTTGTTGACGAGTGCCAAACCAATTCAGTTGGTTCTATGATGGGTTTAAAGAAAGCCGGTTTGAGGACAGCCATGCTTGAAAGTCATGAGAGAGATCATTAATCCGAGCAATAGTTGAGAGCTGAGCAGACGGGGATCAAGCACCTGCAACCCTCCGGTCACAAGGCGCCGAACTTACCACTGAGCCGCCACGCCCCAAATGATTAATGATAGCTGTTTGTTTAGGTTCCTGTTAGAAAGTTTACAGAATGGCGATTTTTTTAAATGCATACAAAGTTTTATATTCTCTAAAGTTTCGAACTTTCTCCAGTATAAATTTAGCAATACAGTCTGTTGCAAAATTATGATTATGTTGGAAACTGTTCCGTTGAATTGTGGCCTAAAAAATACCTAGTTTCTCGGGTGTTAAGACATTGAAAGTTGAAAGTCATCCAGATGATAACATGCAATTAGCTTATTTGTTTTGGATGGCATAACGTCGCAGCTGACTAGAGAGATAAAGATTGTACTCACTAATTACAGCAAATGCGGAAGCAGGTGAGATGCGCTTATTTCCAGGAGTTTAGGTAAGTTCGTGATCTTAATGGAGGCTAATAACTGGGAAATAGTTTCACACACAGTCATCCAGACCAGTATTTTGATGAAGGCGTTACGAAGATGATTTAGTCCGCGAGAAAAGATGCGTGTTATTAGCATCGAGATGATGATTACTAGATAAGGAGGAGATGGCTTTGTAGCCGAAGAAGTAAATGGAAAGAAATTAGAAGAACCAAGAACGCAACCCTGAATAAGACCAAGACGGCGAGAGTATGACTGTCCTGCGGCAATATGTGAATAGGAGCAGATGAAAATACATGACAAAATTCTTGATGTATTTTATTTATATTTCACACACGTCAGGAAGCATAAAATGAGAAATAATGCTGAAATGAAAGAATTATTTGAAATCGAATAGAATTGAAATTAGATGTAAAATAGAAATTCTTGAAACAGTGGTTTTATAACACCCTCTCAAAGCTACTAGTCTGTCTAAGCGACATATGTTAAGTATATTTATTTTTATTTAATCCAGTTTAAGATTTACACATGTTAACTATTCAACACGTGAGAATAATTGTTATGTAATACAGAAATTTGTTTTAATATGTTAGAATTAACTTTATAATTTATAATGATGCAGAAACATAGTTTTCCAACTAATAACTGCATATTCCCCACTGAGAAACTCAATTTATGTATATATTCAAATTTGATAAAACAAACTTACACAGTGCTCTTTATGGTCCAAAAATATATGTATACATATATATATATATATAATATTTACATGACATATTTGCAAATTTTATTTTTTTGTACAGTGTTTATAATATTTTTCCATATCTAATAATTATTTTCATAATAAATTGTATGCTTTGAGATACAAACATCTGGCAAATATATTCTTGGTGGTAATGTGAATTTTTTCTCTAAGCATCATGTAAGAAGTTTGAAATGTTTAATTTTTTACATTGGGTTAATTAAGATAATTATCTATAGTTTCTAGCACTTGGCATTCTTTTGCACTGAGATAGTTTTCATTTTTTGCCTATAGTAGGTACTCAGTCATGCATGACAAAGAACACGTCCCATCCTGAGTCTAGTAATTTGAACCTCTTGTTTTCTTGGTGTGTCCATATATTTAATGTCCGTGGAAACGAGAGGTTGAAACCATTTATAAAATTTTCTTTTATGCTTATTGTCATATTCATACTGCCATTTCTTTATAATATAATCTTTAATTAAATGATATATTTAATTTCATTCTAAGTAGTTTCTAGAGTTAATCTCTGGCAATTCGAGACCATGCTTTGACAAACAGTCTGCCATCTCATTTCTTGCCAGTTCAATATAGCTTGGAATCCAAGCTATTTTAATTTTTCTATATTATAATTTTTTAGCATTATACAGAAATTCTAAGAAAATGTTTGGCCGGGAAAATCAATCAGTCAAGCAGAGACAATCAATGGTTGTGTTTCGCTTGAACTGCTTTATCTTACAGGCACAGGTCCACAGTGTTCGTGCCAAGTGATCAGTTCAACACAAAATGAAATAAACTGCACAATCATATTTGGCGACAGCAGTATCCATCCAATTAAAGCAATTATGAACTGGACATCAAATGGCAGTTACTATACATCAGAGGGTCAGAGTTGATTCGTATTTCGTCTCAACATCAACCATCATAGTCGATAGCAGTGATCCATCAAACTACCAATGCACCGTTACATTTGCGCAACCGACGAATATTCAGTTCCTTTACGTTGTAACAAATGCTCCTGAGTTTTCCGCATCCTGCACTCCATCTTGTGAGTTTAAATTAATGATAATATAGTTCAGTGTATTCTATAATATCTCCTTAAATTAACCCAAATTATATAAAGAAATTTCATATTTTCTTCAGAAAATAAAAACACTTACAATAAATATGTTTTCAACATGGCAAATATAAATTATACATGTCAGAAGTGCTTTTCTAGTTTTCTTGGTATTACTTAGAAGTTCATGAACTTTACGTATTTGATTTAACCTGACATCAGTTAGTCTACTGTAGAGCGTGGCTGTGATAAGTTCCGAAACTCTGCTATGCAGACGACAGATTAATTATGTTCTTTTGAGCGTAAGTTGAACTCCATAACTTACACGGGTAACACGAGACATTTCTACTCTTTCAAGTTCTAATTCCACGCAATGGAGGTGATTTTGGTTGACATATTGCAGTCACAATAATTTATGGCTATGCCTTGAAATATGATAAATGAACTTCAGACCTTGACTCAATGATACATGCGAATATGCTCAATGTTGCTGGATTTAGATCTCAGTGTTCAGTAAATTTTAATGATGGGTGCCGCATTAATATTCCTACAGATTCCTTGAGATTTCTGTTTGTGTTCAAAATTCAGCGTGCGAGGTACCCACAACTGCTGAACCAACTACAACTACCCTTCCCCCAACAACAACTGCTTTGCCTTCCACGACAGGTAAATAATCAAAGAGGAAATTAGTCTCAAAAGCAACTGCAACACGTTGCTCTGTATTCATTTAGTTATAACCGAGTCAAGGGTAATTCAACGTCATTTGTAAATCGTTGTGGTTTGAGTTATATTTGTCTCGGCGTCATTGTGGGCATTATCACAAATTCTAGTTGGATGGTAGAGTATTGTATTGTGTATTTAGTTGCGTATGTCGTCGAGTAATGCCAAACAATCGTACGATTATCATACATTAGACATTTATCACACATAATTATTTGCGTACAGGTCTAATTTGCTTAGGCTACAGATGTCTATGTGACATAGACATGTTTTATAGCAATGTGACCAACACTTTAGTATCTGTGTCAAATCCTTTCCATACACAGCATAGGTAACAATGTTTGTTCCAAACTGTACAGGGTGTAATTGTGCGCAGAATACAACCTGTCCTTCACCAGACCAAAAGTGTTCAAAGGCCAGCGAATGTCGCTCAGGTGAGACTATATTTACTTATCAAAATAAAAAATAAGAAAAAGTTTATACCTACATAGCCCACTTGGTCAGTGAGAACTCTAACTTCTACGTCTTAATAGTTAATACGACGCGATGCCTCACTCTCTCTTATTCAACCAGCTTCATTATTAGCTCAATTTTCTGGCTTTACGTTTCAGGTGGAGCCAGTTTGGCAGACGTATACGACGAATGTGTCGTGAAGGCTGAGTTGTATGCAAAAAGCGACAACTGTTGTCCAGAGAACTTGGTCTGTGGAGTTGTTGTCACTCTAAGGAACGACACTCGCTGGTTGATACACGATGATCTTTGTGATGATAACAGATGCGAGATGGTTGTCGTTGACGCCTCATGTATGTCAAGCGATTGGAAGTTGTTAGGCGAGAGAAAAGTTATAATATCTGGAGTGGGTGATTACGTTCAAGAGGGATATAGTGTTCAAAGTGACCAGCATGTGACCGATTGTAGCGAATCATGTAAGAGAATGATGAACATACCGTAGCAGCAGAACCGATCAGAAAACATTAACCGGTGTTGACGCCAAAGGGTACTTTAGCTTCGCACCACGAGCTCTAATTTTAAATCGATTGCATTTTCGAATGAAACATTTTGTTTCTTCGCATATTCATGCACAAGATTCCCTGCTTGACCAACGTCTTAAGGACAGTCTATTAGAATCTGAATTCCTCAAGTTGTTTTATAGCAAATCGAAAGACAAACAAAACACATAAAACTATGTGATTTAAGAACTGCTGAACGTTAAGGATTTAAAATAAAATTATGCATAGGTTCCAAGTTAGTTTTTATGACTTCATTTACGTTGAATTACAAGATAGGCTCATCAAATTGGACTACAATTGTTCTCATTCTAAACATACCTATTTAGCCAAGTATTAGAAGCAGTAATGTCACTCAGCCTTAACAACACCGAAGAAGGAATCATATTAAATGGAGGGCTAGCGAATAATCTCCGTTTTGCTGACGACATTGGCCTCCTCACTAAAAGCGGACCAGAACTATATGATATTACGACATAGATTGACGAAACCAGTAGAAGATTCGGCCTAATGATCAACACAGAGAAAACCTGAACCCAATTCCAGCATTGTAGCCCATCATCGTGCACCCTCAGATCTGGTCTTTAATCCCGTGGACGAATACCGAGGAAACTTTGCTATACTAGCCAATCCTGATGTTGACCATGACACCTACTACTACAACAGTGTAAAGCTATGCGATGGTAGATACGTGTGAACATAGAGAAATCGGCGCTAGGCCCAATAGAACGGGCCAATCCTTCTCCATAATGCACCTTAATTGTAGGAGAATACTGCATAAGATACCTGAAGTAAATATTTTGCTAGGCCAATCCCAGGCAACAATACTAACCTTTAACAGAAACCCGGTTGGATACAGACACAGCCGATACTATCTTTAAACCCGATTAAACTTTGTATACAAATGTAGGAAGGATGGAGGAGGGGGAGGAGTGGGTTTCTTTGTAAGAACGGGTATTGAATTTCAGGTGTTAGAAACTGAGTGGGCGTCGCCGAAGTCTGGTTCTTATGAAAACATGCTTGTTAAAGTTAAGCAGAAAACAGGGAATGACCTAATAGTGGGCGTCATCTATAGGCAAAAAGGAACTGGCCTTGATATATTCAATCAGGAATTTGACCAACTTTTGTCACATTTATCTCGGGCGAATAATTTTACTTTTCTGGCTGCTGACTATAATTTGGACTCACTCAAGGCAAATACGCACCTACCTACTCAAACATTCTTTAAGTCACTTACTTCCAGTCGTTTTTTGCCGACAATTTTAAGACCAACCAGAATGACTCCAGACACGCCTACCTTAATCGATAACATTTTCACATTTTCATTATCTGACTGTATTGAATCTACACTAGTTAGAAATGACATATCTGATCATTTGCCTATTATCATACAGAGTAGTTTTGCACGGATCACAGTGGACAAAGCCCCACATATGAGAAAAGACTGCCAAACGCAAATTTGATGCTTTACTATAATGCGCCACTGATTGGTCAGCTGTTGCCTATACCTTATATACTGAGAAGTATTGGTTATTATATGAACAATCTTTCCCCAAGATAAACTATCCTTCAAAAAGAGCCACGGAATCAAGCAGCCTTGGATGACTGTCGCTGCGTTAAAGTTCTGCAATAAGAGAACTGCATAAAAAGAGAGAGTCTGTATAAAAAATACATAAAAATCCCACAACGGATAACAATACCAGTTTATCACATATAGAAATTTGTTAAAGAAAAACGGAAAACTGCTGAGCGGAACTACATGTACTATGTAAGAAAATTCTCAATTTCGACATGACTTGCGTAATTAAAATAGTTTACGTGTAAACGGAAATTCTTCGATGACAGATAGTTTTCTTATCAATAATAGAAACTAAAGACAAAAGCATTATTGCTTGTAAATGTAATTAATTTTTCACTGAAATTGGTTTTGCTCCGAAATATTCATGTGACTTAATTCTTCGCCTTCATTCTGCTGCTTCGCTCCGTCCTCTTCGTTCCTCTGACCGTTTGGACCTCCTCGTTCCCCGTGTCAGGACTTCACTGGCTCAATTTAGGTCTTTTGCTTCTATTGGCCCTGCTCTTTGGAATGATCTTCCTCCGTTCGTTCGTTCTTCTATTCTCTCTGGTAACGTCTCTTCCTCTTTTACCTTTCTTAAAACTTGCTTTTTCTCTCGGGGTCTGTCGCACTGGCAGCGCTTCTGAATAGCCCGCCCGCTAGAAGCGCTTTGTAAATGTCCGAATACAATACAATACAATTCAATACAATACATGTACTGCTTTGTTTCTTCAGCCAATGAACCCGAAATGAAGTAGAATTACTTGCAGCTTAGCATAATCAATCACGGGTCGAGACTTAACAGTCTTGTTATACTTAGCGACCACTCTGTTTATGCATGCCATACATGTCCATAGATGCATGCCTAAAAACTTACATACAGTACATACATACATACAAACAACCGTACTTACGTAGGTACATGAGTATATATCAAGACACTCAGTTAAGCACCTAGTGGTAACTCTCACGGGGGCTGAACAGTGAACACGGATATGTGAACAGGGGCGTCTACACCATAGAAACCTTGGAGCAAATGCTCCATCCAAGAAATGGGGGGATCTGTTAGTGTGTGTGCCACAATTTTAGGGGGATGGAACGGGGAGGGGGGAAGAAGAGGGGGAAAAGGGACGTTGCTCTAATGACTTAGGGGGGATAGACGCCCCTGTATGTGAATCTAAAATGAATGAGTAATAACAAATTTTATGCCGTCATTGCCGACCTTTGCATTAGTTACTGTTCCAGAAGATTTTGTGTTTGTACTCACTGCTGTTATTGTGATATTACGGTGTTGATGCTCTGTTAATGAAAATGACTTGCTTACTTACTTACTTACTATAATGCGCAAGGCATCATTCTATGGCATTCTGAACCCTTATAGAGCGTATTTTCAAAACGCCACAAAGAGTTATAAAATGGTGTGGATAAAAGCAATGGAGGAATTTAAACGTGGTTTTCGTGAATTCTTCAATATTGGTGACTCACAATTGTTAGCATAAGAGAAGTCTACTGTAGAAAGTGGCAGTCACCGTTTTTACAGACGAGGCTAAACAATCTCATACAAAACATGTTACAAGCAAAATATAGGACTCTAGACACTGATCCAAGATTATATGGAATCTGACAGGTTCGGTTTAATGCACTAAAGCTATGACAAGGGCTCAAAGACATTCTGCAGTATACCATTTAAGAGAATAATATTAGAGTACCCTAATTTAAAATACATTGCAAAAACTTATTAAAACTATGTTTTAGACTTCAGTAATTTCACATTAAGTAGGCCTATTAGAATGATTTGGCGACATAAATTAGAAAAAAATGAATTAACGTTCAACAGGTTTCTTATAAATTACAATTTGCTGTCCGTATTTCCTGTATCGTGACTAACACAAAGAGAAACAATGGACTTGACAAATGTTTAATGACAGTGACGGCCATTTATTTGTACCCGTGGCCCCAAATTGTGCTGATGATGATGATTTTCTTTGTCGTATTCAATGAGACCATATTCGTGTGCAAACTGCGTCTCAGTAATGCTGAAGAGATTGGAATTCTGTTCAACCTGATTTGGCTGAACTTGTTCACATTACTTTTAACTTCTATTCTAAACTCTCGTAAGTTTCTTTGTCCGACATACTTCGTTCTGTTCGCAGGTTGGCCAGCGTTTTGCGCAGAGAGAACATTGAGAGGTTCGTAATGCGAATATTTGAATTTCATTTAGGGATTCAGCTTCGTGGAGATCTTAACAGTATAAATTTAGTCTAGTCTGAATGCATCGCACAAATACTTTGAATTAGCGAAAGAGAAATGTGAGGCTCTCTATTATTGTGACCATGACCTAACTGCTTTCTATTCATTAAAACTACCAGCTCTACAGCGTCGCTTCATTCTGCGTATGCACCGTTCAGGATTTTAGATATTATATGTTTAAATTTAATACAATGCGATAAAATTGTAGTCAGCAACTTGCACTCCCGAGATATCTGATACCTTCTTATACTATCTCAATGATTACATATACTTAATATAATGTAAAAAAGCCAAGTGAATAATAACGAGGTCTACTGCAAAGAAAACAAGGTCATCTCAAATGAACAAATTAACCAGACGAATCCATTTAATTCTTTAGGAAGGGTCGTTTGTGAAGATTTATTAGGGTAGTTTGTATCTCATCAGGCAACTAAAGTTAATGCGCGGTTCTCCGCAGATGAGGAGATTAAAATTAACTCTTTCGATTTACATGGTCCGCCGAACTTAACTTTTAAATTAAAGGCCTCGACCTATTTTCCTTTGAGAAGGTGTGGATGATGGCTTGTTCTCGTTTATTCGCGCTGCCAGGTGCAATGAATCTAAGCACCAGCGAGACAGTAAGTTAGTCCTTTGATAAATGGCCTGCACGTGCCATCCACTCAGGCCTCCACCCTTACGAGATCCCTTAATAAGTTTAACTAATTCCAGTAGATCAATTAGACCCTGCCGTCTAATTGCTATGCACCTCAACCCAAGGATTTATTTACATAGGATCCACACAGCTGCTTTCGATTGCTATTGCTTTAGCATAATGAGAATTTAAAATCAGAACCTTACCTTGGAGATTTACTCTCTCTTGAAGGCCGTATCTCTCGCAAGGGTTCAATGCCTTCGCAATGAAATAGAAGTAATGACCTTGAGATCTATGCAAATCAAGTCCTATGCAAATCAAGTCCTGTGCAAATAACGTTGTTGGCATCTTATATAAATTGGACGAAACAAAGAACAAACGTCTTGCAAAAACAGAATTTGTTTGGCTGCACAATCGACAGAGAAGCGATGGCAAATATGCAGATAAAGTTTCTTCTGCTGGTTGTTTGCATTCTGGTTTCACAAACCATTAAAGGTAAGTCACCGACATAACACTCTATACGTGCCGAGCAGCACACGTCTTTCAAATAATAGGCTACATCTCTCTATTTGAAATATAAAATTATCAATTAACTAATTGCTTTATAAAAGAATAATAAAAAAGGAGCAACGGAGGACCGTAGTCACTCGGTGGTCCTTAACTCTTAGAAATTTGCCGAAATAGGCCTTCCAACAATGACTATACCGTTTCTATCCATTCATCATTCAGTGTGATCGTACACTGTTACACTAATTCAGCCTATTATTCAGTCTTTCGCCTCAGGTTACATCTTTCAACTTCTCAACTGCTGATCAGGGATTGATACTACATTTCGGTCTTGAATCTTGCATTGCTGCCTTGTTCGCTTATAGCTGTTTAGATGTCCTGCTGCTCCCTGCTGAGTGAAGAACTCTTTCACTGATAACGATGTAATCCAAGCACTTGACAGACAAGAACAAAGTTATCAAAATAAATATCTTGGCAAATGCTCAAATGTAAAATGCAAAGTAACTTCTCTGTCTTTGCATCTCTCTCTCTCTCTCGTTCTCTGTCTGTCTGTCTCTCTCTGTCTCTTTCTCTCTCTCTATTACCTGCTGAGAGTTTCGTCACCAGTGCAACAGAAAACGCTGGGCGTCGCTGGTACTATGTCATAGTTGGCGAAGAGTCGCCATGAATTGGTCCATAGGAAGCGCTATATGTAGATGTTCAGGTAGAAGCATTACATTTCAGTTACAATAAGACTTTCATTCAAAGATCCAGCCCACATTTACAAATGACTCGTTTTCAAAGAGACTAATGATTCGGAAAAGGTTAAAAGAATACTAAATTCTCGCCGCGTCGCCTTCCATCTACGATGGACCACTGAACGATGATACGACCGTAAGCCATCGGCGGTGGATTACATCACCTATCGTCAGACTTTATCCTTTGAACTTGCTATCATCCGTCAACTGTAGTTGGGAATCTATCGGTTGGACTCTTCGTTTGACCTACTACTGTTGACTTCTGGTTACCTTACAAATGTTTGTTAATTGATGAATGTTCCCTTTATTGTCACATTTGACATCATTTACGCTAGCGTAGAGACCACTTCTGATTAATTTACTAAGAGTGGTGATATATAAATTTTCTGAATGATCATATAAATTAATGTTGGGCATTATACAATGGTCGAAACTAGTTGTTTACGAAGAGTTGATGTCACTGACTTTTTCTTCCAGATGTCTATGGTCAGTGTACGACGCCGCCAGAAAATCAGGCTGTTTACGAGGGAGCTCAGAATATCATGATGAGCTGCGACAGTTCGACACCAGAAACTTGGAAAATAAATCCAACTGATAACGAGCTATTTGCTTCTACAATCACAAACTGCAGCGACACTGTTGATCCTTCGCTAACGAACCTCTATGACGTCACCCAGACTAATCTGAACGTAAAGGTTGCTCAATCGTCTCCAACAGTTCCTCCGATAACAACTTCTGGCATGTATGTCGCACAAAACTGTCCGAATAGCAATAACAGAACCGGCGCAAAGCTTGTCGTTGTTCGTAAGTAGACGTATCTACTTGTGTTTATCATAGTCATAATTATAATTGTCTAGAACACATCAACTTGTAACGAGGGTGTGATATCGGAGGGAGGTTGGCGTCGTAAATCACGGCAGTGTTTACTTCCTTGCCTTACTAACCTTCAAGGCTTCTATAAGCAGTCTTGTTGTCCTCGAGACCAAGGTCTTGGTCTCGAGTGTACTCGAGTTCGTTTTTAAAAGTCTTGGTCTTGGTCTTAAGACCAAAAGTCTTGGTCTTGAGGTTCAATGTCTTGGTCTTGGTCTTGATCTTGAGGTTCAAAGTCTTGGTCTTGGTCTCGCAAGACCAAGCCAAGACTCGGCTGTCAATATGAACAGTCATTTAACAAAACTAAAGAATTTAAAAATTTATCAAACCTGTTGCGTCATAGCCTACGACAAATACCTACGGACGGATACAAGTCTTTTTGGTCAGGAAAACCCGTTGACAGCAGCAACAGTTAAGCTGCACCTGGAAGCCCTACCGAGATTTTTTTCTGAAGCCAGAATCTTATGTTCTGATAAACCATGGGAGTATTTCAAAAAGACTCACGATTTGTAAATTTACATCCAGTGCTTGAAAAGCTACTATGTGTGCCAGCGACTTCAGCACCTATGGAACATATTTTTTTCACATGGCGGAATTTGTATCAGGGCACACAAGGCACGTTTTGGTCAGAATATTCTGAGCAAATTGGTTTTTATAAAATGAAGAGTAATTCGGAATAACATTACACATGAAGGACTCTTGTAAATACGAATTCGGAAATCTCTGCAGTCTGCATTTATAATTAATTTGCTTGAATAAAATAAAGACTCGTGTTTTCATTAAAATAGCTTGGCAATTTTTTTAGTAAGGAATAGAAGTCTTGACCTGATTATGATTTCTTGGGTCTTTGTCTTGGTCTTGGGCTTGAGGTTCAAAGTCTTGGTCTTGAGATTCAGAGTCTTGGTCTTGGTCTTGAGGTTCAGAGTCTTGGTCTTGGTCTTGAGGTTCAAAGTCTTGGTCTTGGTCTTGAGGTTTAAGGTCGCGAAAACAAGGCTGACTATAAGAACAGTTCCTGTGTATGTAAGTAAGTAGGCCATTTATTGACAAAACATCAACACCGTAATATCAAAATAACAACAGTGAGTACAAACTCAGAAAACTTCCAGTAATGATGTAAGTGTCAAAAGGTCAATCCAAAAGGGTTGTATTGACGCGCTGAGGCTGGATTGCCCCTTTTCTGGGTAATATCTGACAGTAGTAACAGGGCAGAAATGAAATGTACTGAATAAGTGTATAGTACATAAAAACTGTAACGGATTAAATATGACATAAATAAACATTAAACATTAAACACTAAACATAGTGTAAGTTTTTAAACACAGCAATCAAACAGACTAAGTTTTTCTTAAATAATTATGGTAGTTTACTTTAATACACGGAGATCAACTTGTCTTTAAGCTTTTTTAAACAGGTTGAAGGTGGGTAGATGTGTGACAGGTTGGAAGATTGCTCCATATCGAAGGACCAGAACATTTATCGAGAATAATTTCATCTTACTATGTGCAATATCAGTGCAGTAATTTAACAAAGCTCTAGTGTAATGATTATGCACAGCATTCCCCTGACGAAAATAACCATCAAATGAACTAGGTAACAATCTGTGATGATAGCGAAACATAAACCTATTTGAAACTTATTTATATTTGCTAATCGAGGTATATTATACGATCAAAAAATGGGTTTAGTAGGCCTACTGGTAGACCAGTGCAACACGAAGATGGTTCGAATGGCACATTTTGTAAAATCTCCAAATTTTTCAGATAAGAAGTATAATTTGAGGCCCAGCAAATATTGCAGTACGACAAATAAGGGAAAATTAAGGAATGATATAAGCGTCGTAGTATAGTTTTATGGAGACAGTGAAGAATCCTTGATAGTTTGCTGATGTTCTTGGCTAATTTCTTGGATATTGTGACTTGCTCTGGCAGAAGGAGGCTGTTGTCCAAAATTTTAGTTTAGCATATTTTGAGCTGAAAATGATGAATAATAATTTCTGTTTAAAACCTTTAAAAAATTATTATTCTATCTTTATTGGTTCCAGAGATATGAATTTTAGAATGCTTTGCTACTCGGAAGTACAATTTCGAGAAAATTGCGTGCAAAGTTTATTATCTTAATGCAAACTAAATATAAATTGCAAAGTTTCAATGTTTTTAACCTTAAATTAATAGAAATCACTATGGGAAACCCGCCAAATGAGGTTATTTTTTTATCTGGCTGAATGTATAAACTTTTCAATGTCATTTTACACTTGGTATTCCTAAACGAATGAAGGCTATAAAATACTCTTGGAACTGGTCTCAAAAATGATTTTAAATTCCCGGATAATTTTTATCAATCAAACAAATTTATTTAATTCGTCATGAAATAGGTGAAATATTATTAAGTCAGTATTTATTCATAAAATATAAGATCTTATTTATCGATTTATGCAAGAAACCAATAATTGAAAAATTTACACCTGATTGGTGTTTTCGCTAATTTCTCTTCTTTTATCATTAACGACGTCCGCCTCCTTTGCCAGAGCAGGTCACATTTGCAATGTTCTTTCCAGGTGAGGTGTTGGTCCAAATACACTCCTAAGAACTTACATGACTCAACCTGCACGATCAGTTCATTATCCATTTAAGCTTGTAATTACAAACAGGTAGCAGTTTACGGCGGGATCGAAATAGAATAAATTTTGTCTTATCAATATTTAGTGACAATTGATTTGCTCTAAACCAGGAGGAAATGGTGGTTAGCTCATGGCTGGCTCTTTCAAACAGTTGTTCTGCTGATTTATCAGATATGAAGATATTAGTGTCATCAGCAAACAGTATGTAGTGAAATATTTAGGAGGCAGCTGCAGGTCATTTATATATATATATATATATATATATATATATATATATATATATATATATATATATATATATATATATATATATATATATTAAAAATAATGAATGACCCCAGGATGGAGCCTTCTGGTACTCCACGTTTAATAATTTTGCTGATGGAATAGTGACCCTTAAAGTAAACATGTTGTGATCTGTTGCTGATAAACTTGGAAAACAGTGTAGTTGCCTGGAAGTGCTGTGCAACTTCATAATTATAGACTAACCTGTTCTAGTAACGCAAGCTCTAATAATACTTCTTCCCCTCTTTTGATGGCTGTTTTTTTAGTAAATCAAATTGGTTTCTTAATCTTTGACTATACACCAACTGAACAAGTGGATCCAGTATCGACTGTAACGTATATTAGTAGGCAGTGTTGGGTAAACTCACACAAGAAATGAGTTAAATCAAAACTCAACTCAAAATGAGTTTAAACTCAAACTCAACTCATCCTAAGTGAAATGAGTTAACTCAAACTCACTTGTTAAATGAGTTAACTCATAAACTCACACGTTTTATACTAGCACGTTCTAATCGAGCAACAATTTTTCCATCACGCCTACTTGTAACAGAAAAATATTTTCCATTAAGAATACACGGTACTTCAGCCATGTTGTTCTTAACTGTTCACAATATACAAAATATGCAGTGCTTAAATACTGTCCTCTAGCAGTGTTTACGACCCTCCCTGCCGTCACCACTCACCAGTATGGAAAGCCGACGATATAAAAAAAAGGCTTGTTTCAACATAATATGTGCCGACTGCCGAAGAGTGAGTTGAGTTTAAAATAATTGACAGTTAAACTCAAACTCACAGAAAATATGAGTTAACTCAAACTCATAACTCACACCCTTTAAGGTGAGTTAACTCAAACTCATAAATCACAGCAAGTGAGTTAACTCGTGAGTTTAAACTCATATGAGTTAACTCATACCCAACACTGTTAGTAGGCCTACTCTTTCCGCAGACAATCCCACATTACTTGTTTTTGGTGACTTTTGTACCATCACTTTCTCAGCGTATAGTTCTAAATTTAAAAATGCCTGCATTTGTCTCTTAACATACATGTATCTAACGCCTAAATACTGCAGGTAAAGTTCTAAATTGACCATACAAATGAAGCAACTGTAGTGCACGATATAAAGCTGAAGTGTCCTTGACGAATTTTGTTTTAATTTGTGGGATCTATATATTACATGATTAACGGAGAATAATATTCTTCTCAATGTAGTTAATTTGGACTTCTCCCGTTGTCCAGAATCAACTAGTTGCACGTCACATGTAGTCATCTTTTTCTTCTCTGTTATTTCTGACTGACTGTATCTTCGACAGGCGCACCTCCAACGTGTAACTGTACAGCGAACAATTCGACAAGCAATAACATAAGCTGCAGTGTCATATATGCCGATGGCAGTCACAATCCAATATATGCGAAGATCACCTGGACAAAGGATGGCACTTTCTTTAAGAACGACACTCTGAATGTGAGGACGGGAGTTAATGGTGTGTTTACATCAACATCAACCATCACAACCAGTGCCTACGATCCATCAATCTATGAATGCAAACTTACATTTACGAGACCGCAGAGCATTTCTGTACCCAACCTCGCAACAAATAAGCCAGACTTCTTCGCATCCTGCACACCAAACTGTAAGTTTGATGCAAACAATGATCAGTATATTTATTCATTAAAATGTGCTTAAATTAAGCAGACTATGTGTTGAAGTGTACGCAGAATTCTAAAATTAACAATGGATGTTATAAGCACCGCACACGCCTTTAGTAGTAGCGGTTTGTAGTCATCACTGCTCTGCTTCATGAACGTCAGATTTCCTCGTGCAGTTTCGCATGACCCTTCTGTTTTACCGACACATCTTTTCCTTAATTAATTTTCCACGTGACTTATAAATGTGGAAATCCCATTGCATTTGGCAGCTCTTTACGGGATGTAGCCTTTATACATAAGTGCATAAATGCACACATGAATGCATTCGCGCATGCATCTATGAATACATACATAATTGTATATATATATATATATGTATATATATACATGCAAACATACATACAGACATGCGTAAAAATATTATGTGGTGGTTGACTTCTGTAGCGCCATATATTCATTAGAAGGCATGCACTCAGTGACAGGGGTAGGCTAATTGAGGAGGCATGCACCAACAAACAAACCGATGCATGAATTCCAGACCACGAAAGCGCCAGTTAATCCAAATGACCAGATGCCACGTGGACAGAGATATGCAGACGGACAACGACGAATACGGACAGAGACAGAGAGAGACCATCCGTCTCTCTGTCTCTATATGTATGTATATATATATATATATATATATATATATATATATATATATATATATATATATATATATATATACAGACGTAACTATGTGAATAAGCGAATAACCTAACCTACTGATTTGACTGTATGAATAGGGGCTGAGCCTAAAGTGTAAGAGAACAGTTCTTGTGTAGTTTCCACGGGAGTTTGTTCTATAACTGTTATAGATCGTCGTTTTAACTTGTGAATAAATCGCCTTGAGTTCTTAAGAGACGCTGTATTAAGTGTCTTTATATATAGGCCTAGATAACATACATTCAAGCAAACATTCATACATACATATATACCTGCATACATTCACGCATGTACGTTCACATGGTGGTAAGGATTGATTTTGCCTCTCACTTTACAGTCCAACACGCTAACCAATATTCTATCAAGCATCCAAATTGACTGAACGGAGTATTAATGTGACCTACTGTTCGTTAGTTGAGATATGTATCTATTTTACGCTGTTGCTAAGTTTTGACGGTACCCGGATGTGTAGTGTCGAGGTTTCATGCGCCACCCGTAGACATTTTCGTTCTTAGGAGCTTTGATGTTCTAGTCTGACTCCATTTGGAAATGCCAAAAGAATTTTTCGATTGGTACTGGCAGTTCGCCTATGATAAAGCTGCTCCCCAGTTGCATACTATGAGGAATACTTTGTGAAACGTCATATGTTCCAGTGCAGCTTCCCAAAACTTCTCTGTTCTTCCAAATCACATCTTCCCTTATCCAATTTCCATGTGGCCACCGAAAGCTTTATCGCGCTACCGTCGGTATTCGCATCCGTATTGCTGA
Source organism: Allolobophora icterica (assembly GCA_963556255.1). Classification (NCBI taxonomy): domain Eukaryota; kingdom Metazoa; phylum Annelida; class Clitellata; order Crassiclitellata; family Lumbricidae; genus Allolobophora; species Allolobophora icterica. The sequence continues at coordinate 5,082,244 of OY744610.1, read as the reverse complement.
AATTGTGATATATTCGGTTTTTAAAATTACTGGAAATATCTTCTCGCTCTAGATGCATTGACCCAGACAAAAATGTTCTACTAATTGGATTTAGTATTTTGCTACTTTTAATATTATTTGTGGAAGAACAATTGGTTGCATAGTATAAACATTAGAATTTGCAAGCTAACACATTAATAGGGTCGGAACTGTTCTACAGTTCTTACACTAGTTTTGTCTTTGAGATTTCATGTATACATTTTATTCAGTATGCGATATAGCAACAACTACTTCAACAACCGAACCAACTGCAACTACACAGCCTCCAACAACAGGTACGCAACCAAGCTTGACAATAGACCATGCTATTAGACCTACAACCAACTGAATGAAATTTCCATTTTATCCAGTTAACAAGAATTCAGTCCAAAATAGTTCAAAGGTTATTGTTTTAGTCATTGTATTTGAGTCACTCTTATCTGTAACAGTTGATGTCCCTGGATAATTACATTTGCCTCTATTTGCAATAGCTGTAATCATTTTACACAATTAACTTCATTTCAGATGAAGATAAAAGCTAATTTATTACTGAAGATTAGAACCGACGAATACCGAGCCACTTTGGAAATTGCAACCAAATTTTGACTTAATTTCAGAAAATGAAAATTATTTCCTTGAGATAGCTCTCCTATTGGCAGCCATGGGCAATTAGCATGAAGTATTATAGCAACTCCATTTCGCCTAGCCTCGGAATATGAGAAGAGATGGCTAATTTCTGTCACCACCTGATCATTCCACTTGCACTGTCTTTATTGTAGTTATTATTGCTGACTTGGCTACGGGAGGCAAGTGGAGCCAATATATCGAAACATATTTCTGTTGAAGACGATTTAAATCCTGACCTCTCGATTGACAGTTCATCGCGTTAACCAATAAAAATAAACTAGTGCGCACCCCTTGATTGCCAACTTCACAGTAAACTGACTGGGTCGTATTATCGGGTTTGTTTGAGTGCTAGACTGCTTGTTTATTAAGAACGATGCTTTTCTAGGTCAACACATCCTGCAATGTTCAGACGTTCGAAATTAACGAAGATAATAATGATAATAATAATAATAATAATAATAATAATAATAATAATAATAATAATAATAATAATAATAATAATAATAATAATAATAATAATAACAATAATAATAATAATAATAATAATAATAATAATCTTCGTTTAATATTTCCAAACTGACAATTACGCAGTATGATTACAAATCAGTTTGAACGGATGATCACAAGTTATTACAGGAGTCGAATTTTAACTTATACGGCAGCCTTGCAAGGCACAAATCACGTCCTACATCTCATTTTCACAAACGCGCCATCTCGCGAATTGATAGGCTGAGTGGACCTTGGGATGATTTAATCTGTAGACCTAGAATGAGCATTTATTAGTTTAGTATCAGTATCAGTACATTTTTATTGCAACCAATTATGATAACAGTCAATCACAGTAATTGCAAAGAAACACACAAGGACACTGGCTACAATGGGATGCCCAGAAGGGATCGGAATGCCCCTAAGAAGGGACCCCCAGATAGCGATGATCACAAATTCACAGTAGAGACAGCCGATGTAATCAAACCATTAAACCATTGTGGACGTGGCGTAGAGTAATGGATAACAACACACTGGCGTGAAGAGCTGAAAGGATGGATAACAGCAGATTACCAGTTGCAGCCCTACATGGGCGGATCTAGGGAGAGAGAAGTAGAGGGAGACCACGAAAACGTGGATGGACAATGTCAAGGAAGACTTGAAGAGCAAAGGCACGGATTTAACCATGGTGAGCGAAACTGTCAGAGACAGAACACTATGGAGAAACTTCATAAGAGCCTCATCGTCGGGAAACTGATGGAAGAGAAGAAAGAGTGAAGAGCTGAAGGTACCAAGATCGAACCCGGTAGATCCCGTATGGTTTATTCAGCCTTCCAGTCGCTAGGTGACAGTGGTTAAATGAATAGTAGGCCATGAGTGGCGCCGGCTGGCTGCCGCTTAAACAGTTATATTCGACTACTGTAAAACTGTTATCATGTGCTTCTACTGTATACATTTACGTAAGGCGCCCTGCGTGGCTGCCGTTTCTACTATGCATATGTTCACTGTACAGCGCAGTGCGTTTGCAGACGCTTAAATAAAGAACAGATTATTATTATTATTATTATTATTATTAAAGTAAAGTGGTTCTTGATTTGTCCATATTAACTAGGTTTATGACAAAATACAAATACTGAACTGCACTCATTAGTATCAGTATATAATTAACTTAACTAAAAAAAACAACTACATTCGGACATATGCACCCGTATAAATATATTTAACCGTTAATGTGGAAGGTGCGTAGTCTATTGTTAAATTCCTGTAGATTAGTGGAAAGTCGGATATCCTGAGGAAGTCGTTCCATATCGAGGCACCAGAAGATTTTACATTGACCATTGAAGTATTATTTAGTCTTTGGATAGGTCTACTTTCGCTTGAATCTGAAACGAGACCAGCACTTCTTATTTTGTATTAACTCCTTTTGCAGTAACAAACACTGGTATAACAATATGTATTTTACACTGTGCAGAGTGTATTTGTACGCCGAGTACAGCCTGTCCAACACCGGAGCAAAATTGTACGAAGACAAGCGAATGTGGGTCGGGTAAGTCTATATTCATCGAATAAATAAAGTAACTTTAAAATTAACGGTCAAAAAAGAATTGTAACTGCCAGAGATGAGGAGCTCACATGATGGAATCTCCATTCTGTTTCAGCAGGCTCATCAACTTTTGCGATTTTATTTTTCAGGTGGAACCAGTTTACCAAACGTCTACGATGAATGCGTCTTGAAGGCTGAGTTGTATGCAAAAAGCGACAACTGTTGTCCAGAGGATTTGGTCTGTGGAGTAGTTGTCTCTCTAAGGAACGACAGTCGTTGGTTGATACACGATGATCTTTGTGATGATAACATATGCGATATGGTTGTCGTTGATGCTTCATGTATGTCGAACGACTGGAAGTTGTTAGCCGAGAAAAAAGTTGTAATATCTGGAGTGGGTGATTACGTACAAGCTGGAAATAATGTTTACAATGACGTGAATATGACAGATTGTAGCGAATCGTGTAAGAGAATGATGAATTTACCGTAGCAAGGGAACCTGGCAGAAAGCGTTAAACAATTTTGATGCACTGGATTCGATTAGCTTTGCACCAAATGTTTATACAAATGATCCGATGCATTCAAATAATGCATTGCTATTCTTGCGTGTCTATGTGTCGCTGCTTGCCAACTGCTATTAAGTGCAATCTACTTGAACTCAAAAATCAATGCAAAGAAAAAGTACAATATTCTGTGATTTAGGAACTACTGAATGTGAAAGAGTTCAATACACTTACAAATATGTAGAGGCCCCGTTTCATTCGTTATGATTCTGTTACGCTAAGCAGGATCCCTTAACCAGGATTGAGAGTTCAAATAACATGTACTGATAAAACAAAGTCGTTCCCTGATTTATGATTTAATAAGTTACTGAGGGACAGGAGAAGACAGTTGATGCAACTAAATTGTCCGTGTTGCAGCCAATTCTCGAATCAAGAACTGTTGAAGACAAAACAAGCAACACAACTATGGAAAACGAAACTAAACCTGTCGAATTAGACTTTTATTGTTTTTGTGTGAATAAAGATAAATCAGTCTTTGACGAAGCAATATTGATTGTTGACATCTTGACCCTATCAGCTGTCTGATAGCATAGTCTGACAGGTGAATGCCTTACTTGCTATTTCGAAATTAGACAAGATCCGTTTATAGACGTCAATTAGCTTCCTAATTCCAGGTACCATACCGTACCATCTATGTCCAGCTGTCACCTTATGCAAGCAGTTCAAAATGGTTTTAACGCTATGAAAGCGAGCCAACAATTTGCTCTAATGAGACTTCAAAAGTTCATAAGATCCGTATTATTGATGTCCATTTGCATCATAATTCTAGGAACCATAGGCCTACGTCCTAATGAATGAACCAATTTTATCATACACAAAGCTTTGGACATTATAATGAAAGTTTAAAATGTCTGAATGGAATCGTTAAAATCTGGCAACGAATGTTTTACTTTCAGTCAATGAGAAGAATTAAATAGGATGACCTACTTATTGCACTTAATTTCAGCCAGTAGGATATTGAGAACAACAGGAACACACTGCTTAATTAATGACGATACAAACGCGCTTAGCGATTAAATTGTCTATTCGTCTACACAAGCATTTACAAAGTCATACGTGAATGCATGCATAATAACAAACACGTACAATCCTACATACATACGTACGTACTTCATATGGCGCCTATAAATATCTAAAAATAGGACCACTGAAGAGCACAGCTGTGTTAATCTGATGAATTTCTATAGCGCCATTTTTGTAATGCGTAAAGCATCAATCAATGGTCGTTTCAACTGAAAACACAATCAAAACCCTCAAACCCTCTAGGGCTTCATCATCATCATCATCATCATCATCATCATCATCATCATCATCATCATCATCATCATCATCATCATCATCATCATCATCATCATCATCATCATCATCATCATCATCATCATCATCATCATCATCATCATCATCATCATCATCATCATCATCATCATCATCATCATCATCATCATCATCATCATCATCATCATCATCATCATCATCATCATCATCATCATCATCATCATCATCATCATCATCATCATCATCATCATCATCATCAGTGGCAAGTCCCACTCCGGAGCGTGGCCGTTTCAAAAATTCTCTGCCAACGACAACGATCCTGCCCACGACTCCAGGCAGTGTTAAGTCCAAAGCCCAGCGGCCGCAGGTCTGTTCAACCATTCGGGTCCACGTGTGTCTCGGTCGTCCAACCGGTCTTTTCCAGGTCTTTGGAGGGTCGCGGATCATGGAGCGCAGAGCTATCTCACGGTCCTGGCGTTCTTCCCTTCGCGCATAGTGACCGAAAATCCGGAGTCTCCCTAGAATTAATTAGAAGCCAAGACCACTCTGGTGCAAGGTACAACAAGAATCACCGGGTTGCAGTGCAATATTTCTTGGGGGCCTTCCTTTCAACGGAATTGGGTAGAAGAATTTGTTCGTTTTTGCTCAGAGCTGGGCGCAGCAACCTCTTGAGCGGCGGCAGTTTAACGTTGGGAAAGTTTCGGTGGAAATTGAACTGAAGTTCTGTAAGAGCATCCAGTTACCCCATCACCGTCGTCAGCTATTACTGCCTCACAAACACCTTCATAAACTGAGCAGTGGCGTAGACAGGTTTCAACACCAGAGGGAGCGAGCACATAAAAAGGCACCAATTACCAAAATAGATAATATCAATTAATTTCATTCATTATGATTATACGCATTTTTTTATTTTAAATAGAAACACTGAAACACCCAAAAGGTGGAAAAAACAAAATGTAGGCCCCCTGTAGTAAATGAGTAATAGTATAATATACTATAGCCTAACATCTCAGTTAAACACAAACCAATTACAAAAGCCCTTTTCGTCTAGGGTTCATTTTAGCTAATTTGTCGATTACTTCGTTATAATCCACTTCACTAGATCTTTAGTTTCTTTCGATCGTGATCAAGGCTAAGCCAGACAATCTGTACCCGCCCATTGTAGAACGTATATACGCACGATTTTAGGAGTTTGAGTCGGCTGAAAGATCGTTCCGTACCAACGCTGCTTATTGGCAAGGTCAGAAAAATGCGGTAGGCCTACACTGCAGTGTGGACACTTGACAGGCTAGGATAAATGGAACACATGTCATTGGCGATCATGAATTTTAGTGCATTATCAAGGGTCACTTCTTCCACACTGGAATTTTCCTTATTGATAATGCTGATTATTTCCTTGTGCATGTCTTCAAATGAAAGAAACGCTTGCACAATTTCACTTCGACTTTCGATCATCGATGACATCCGAGTACATGTCTGCAATTTGGTCACATTATAAATTGGCATTCACATTGCTAAAATGCTTTGGTCCTAAACAACTAAATTTGGAAGCCACATTTGTAAAATGCTCAAATCTCCTGTTAAGCTATTTATGACACAATCTAGTGACACTATTTAAGTTTCAACCATGAATTATTTCTGGATTCAGATATTCCATCATCCACTGACACTTCCGTATGGAATCTGTTTCTTTTCCGAACTCTATGTTGCTTATAGTCAGTAGTAATGGTGTGGCGGATAGGCCACAAGGCTTGAATGTAGGTTATAAATTAATAATAGCTATCTTGTTGACGCGTTATCCAATATCCAGCGGCGTAATGCATCAGAGGGCACCAGCGGCCGATGCGTAGATGGTAGTGCCAGCGTGATATCATAATAGCCAATATTTAAGTTTTAGCTTATTTTTGCCATTTACGCCATTCAAATTATTAATTAGTATAATATTACACGCTTTCAGGAAGAATATTTAAGCCTAAGGCTAGGGCGGCACTTAGTATCATTGGTAGATCTTTCTACCTTAGACACCTGTATTTGAGAAGATCGTAATGGGCTAATATATAAGTATGGAGGCCAGAATATGCCTTGCGTACTAAATTATAGCACGCAGATAGAGAATGTAGCCGGCCTATGGAGGCCAGAAAATGTATTACGTGCGAGACCATAGCATGCAGATAGATGCATAAAGGCTGCCACACGGTGCATTGCCTTTAACGTAGAACGGCGACGTTGCGCTCTGCATATACGACACGGTGCTTTAGTGTCGTTGGTTAGGGGTTCGGTTACGAATTACTTTACGGACACGGCGTCTGGTATAAGGCTAATCAGTGCGCTCCCGAGTGACTGCCGCTCCAAAGGCGGTCTGACCAGTGCTGGCAAACGCCGATCCAACGGAGTAAGGGCCCACTCTGTTGTAGATCGCGAAAAGTACTGAATCTGATCGTGGAAGGCTGATTCGGGGAAAGACCGATCGTGAGAAATAAAGGCTCACAGGTCTGTATCGGTAAAGACGGGGAAGGACCCCGCAGGTTCCGTTTGATACACAGGTCTGTATCAAAAGACGGGGAAGCAGACCCCGTAGATGTTCGTTTCGATAGATACTGGAAAGACCGATGGATGTCTGGTTTGATATATACGGGAGAAAGACCGATCTTGAGAAATAAAGACTCACAGGTCTGTATCGGTAAATTCCGGGGAAGGCGACCCCGGCGGTTCCATCGATAGATAGACGGGAAAGTTCCCGTCGGTGTCTGGTTCGCTGGTGAATGTTCGATAGTTCGGGGAAAGACCCCGGTGGTTCCGTTCGATAAAGACTGTGAAGCAACCCCAGTAGGTGGCCGTTTGAGATACACGGGCAAAGACCCGGTGGTGGCTGTCAGAGATACACGGGCAGAGACCCAGCTGTTGACCGTCAGAGATACACGGGCAAAGACCCGGTTGGTGATAACTCAGTTCAAGTATCGTCCATAAAAGCTAACCAGTGCGATCCCGAGTTACAGCAAAACTAATCACTCTTGGGGTTGGATTGACCGCCGATTCGATATTGCTGGGGCCCACCCTGCTGTTAGATCGGGAGCCGGTCTGATTCCCGATTGTGGAAGTTTAACGGGCTGTGCAATCCTCGGGGAGAGACCGATCTTGAGTAATAAAGAAAACACAGGTCTTTATCGGTAAAGATGGGGGAAGCAGACCCATGGGTGACCGCTCGACGTGTACGGGGAGAGTTACCAAGTTGATTCCGTTCGAAAGTACGGGGAAGCAGACCCCGTTGGTGACGTTCGAGAATGACGGGGCAAGAGACCGCCGGTGACCGTTGGCTAGATCGGGGAAGAGCCCAGTGGTTCCGTTCGATACACAGGTCTGTATTAATGCGGGGAAGGAAAGAACCCGGTGGTGACAGTTCGATATGTTCGGGAGGGTGACCCCGTTGGTTCCGTTCGATAACATCGGGTAAACTACCCGCGTTCCTTTTAAACTCGCGGGACTAACCGCAATCTCTCAATTCGCGATACAGAAAAATCTTAACAATACATGAATTATAAAAGGCTAACATATTAGAGTATACAAATCACAATAAACAATTATGCATTTATACGTCTTAACTCGCGGTCTACATGTAAGTTTCTTTCTTTGGCGTTTTGCTAGCCGAAGTTCAGCTAGTCAGAGTCCCTAGGTGAGGAGTACGATAATCCCATGTATGAAGGGAAATAATAAAGCAGAGCAAGAGAGGGGTAGTCGAATACCCGGGTAGAACTATTATTTGCTTGTCGTAGCACGCAGCTCTGAGAACTGACTCAAGTGCAAGGTCGGGCCCCCTCGTGCGTAGGTCGAAACGAAGTTCTGTGTGTAGATAGGAAGGTTATAGAAAGAGGACCTTCCTATCAGAGTGCCGTAGATAACCTTACCGTTATCTTTCGAAGCAGAATTCATTACTGTGTTTGTCGATACTTGCCAACACAGAAGATGGGTAAGGAAACTTACTCCGTAAATGTGGTGAATGACAATATACGTGTGAGGCCGGTATGCCCTGCACGGAAATGGAGTGAGATAAACGTGACAGTGGGAAGACGAGTTGTCCAATGGACAGGTGTCTAGACGACATGACCTAGAGGGTTACCATTGACAGTTGCCCAATAGATCGGTGTCTAGGACGATGTGATGCAGAGACTTATCGCATGCAATCCTTGTTCCTGATACTTTGAAAACGTTTGGTGTCCCTTATAAATGGCGATAGTTCAGGAGTCACGAGATGTAGAATGGTAAGTTCAGATCAAGTGGAGAGTTGGAGATAGCCGTAAACGTGTTAGAAGGCACACAAAAGAGGAAGACTTCTGCTGGTAAGAGAACGAACCCTGTTTTGAGAGACGGCCATCCTTAGGACGTTGCCTATCCGGCGACCGCGAAAGAGCAGAGTCAGACCCCGAGATAGCACTGTATAGTGTTGACTCGCTTAAGGAAGCGGCTAACCCTGAACCACCTCTGACAGGAACGATCCCTATGGACAGAGATACAGAGCAGCCATTTTACGTTGGAAGTAGACAAGACAGTGACTCGAGTAACTTCAGACTGGTAGTGGGCTGGAGTCACGAAACCCGCCCAGAGCAACGAGGGCAGGCGTCCGGGCGGGCGAACGCCGCAACTGGTACCAGATGTGGGGTGCCAGCGTTTCCTGAGGAAATTTAGAGGAAATTCTATAAGATGCAGTGGACGAGTCGATTAATATTACCCAGTATGCGCACAGAAGTCTATACCACAACGGTTTTCGTTAAAGACACTGCAGATTGAGTGGTAGTTGTGAATCATTTGCACCTGGTGCGGTTGATACTCACCTCACAAAATATTTGTGCTCACCTCTAATTTGATTCGGAAAACTAACCTGTAGCACTCACCTCTAATTTTTGCCACTACAGCCATGGAACGTATCCTCCAGGTTGCGACTCTGCGCTTGCCATAAGTGATCCTCGAAAACAACATAAAAATGGTGCCGGTCCCTAGCTTTAAAAAGTTAAAGAACTACTGTGTTAGAGAACATCACCGAAAGAAAAGAGAACAGTTGTTAAATCAAACAATGGAAAGCTTTCACGATGTGAAATTCGTTTGAACGGACGGGTGTGTTAGATTGCGTAAGAAAGTAAGTATTTTTTAGACTAAATAAAAAAATCACAATAATAAAACTTACACTAATACAGTGGCAGGCTGCCAGAGAAGTCTCGTAGGACTCATTCGCCGATTGTTCAAATAAAACAAATCAAATCAAATGCTCATTATAAAAAAATACGCAACATATTCACACAGCACTTACTTAAGTGTCACATAACACAAGTATTATACTAGACCTACTAGTTGTTAAAATCGTCACAATGTTCAAACGTGTAAATAAATCCACCTAGCAAAATACGGCGGCAGATGACTAATTACTTAGTTTTCCAACACATTGACAACTTCTTAATGAATCATGACTTCAAATCTGAACTAATTAAACCTTACTGGTTTCGTCTTGTTATTTCATCATACTTCACTCTGTGTATTATGTATGCAATTTGTTTGGCCGTAATAATCTGACGAGTTTTTGGACAATCCATTATAATTCCAACAATTGCATAATTATATCATTGGGAATTATAAACATTACCAGTAATTTTCATTGACCATATGTTGCAAGCTGTGATGCGATAATTAATAATAATACACCAATAGTTTATATATAATATCGATTACTTGCTTTGCCTAACGTTGAGCAACTTAGAAAAGCAAACAAAAGTATATTTCCTTTATGAGTTCCAGACAGAAATATTCTGGATTTCCTAGTTTCTTAACATAGGTTTTCGCCAATCTAAAGAGCTTTCAACATAATGGCATTTAACCTGGAGGATCCCTGAAGAGTTTATCAAGATTTTAAAACAGCCAGTCTGGGAGCATAACTTCTGAAATAAAATTAAGCATCGTTTTCTAAGCGTATGTGTGCTTAGCAAAAACAAACCCAGTAGAAAACAACCAAAGCCACTAAACACAAATCTTCAAGTATTATCGCCGTTGGCATATATTGTATCCTGCACTATTTGGCTTTCACAAAGTCATCTTTCTGAAGCTGTAGAAGCTTTTGTTGAAGAAAACAGCGTATCATTTGCTCAAAAGGAAGACTAGTTTTGAGTTTATTAAATTCCGACAATGCGTCTGAGAGTGAGTTACAGCAATCAATCAGACATCTCACTTTTAAATATCTTGCCAGGAAATGTCTTCCAAGAAAATAATGACATTTCACAATATAATCCTCTTCAAGAACTTTGCAAAGTAAAAACTTTTTAGAATGAATCATTTGGACAAAAAACTGGTTGATCTTCCAGTAAGAAAATTCTTCAATTTTCGTCATATCTTTATATTGAGACGTCAAATAAAAGAACAGTGTGTGAAATCCAAGCAAACATTGGACTTCACCGTCGAAATAAGAGTCAAGCGGTGGCAACACCATTACATTGACAAAATGCAAGTTTCTTTAAGTCCCTCGGTAGATCTGGCTCGTCAAGAATTCGTTCACACAATAACAAGACTTCTGGAAATCTACGACACTTGTACAGAAACGCAGCACGGTAACAGTCAGCTGTATTACAGTGAATTTCAAAGTCTTTGCAGATCGAATTGTAAAAATGATGCCATATTGCCTAAGGAATATTCCATCAGCAAATGAATAATATCTTCGTCTTCCTTTCGCAAACGTCTTTCATTCGACGCTTCTAATCTATTCATTGGATCGGTTCTTTGATAAACGCACAAAACGATATTCCTTTTGGTAGATAATCGGGAAAATTTCCGCTTTGTGATGCTCTCTAAAATTGAATCCAACGGAAATGTTGGAGTTTGAAACATATTATTAAGTCTAAAAGCACCACTTGTTCTTTCAAGTGACGAAATAGTTAAATAAAGAGCAAACACCTCAGGTGTAAGACGCAGATCTAGAAAAAACTGCCTCTTATCATAATGCAAAGAAGCGTCTCTAGTCTTCGTGAAAATCAAATAAAATCCAATTATCTTAGAAGTGTCTTCTATATACAGCAAACAGCCTGGATTTAATGTTTCTGTCCCCTGGACGGGAATGGCAATGGGAGAATTGTTAAGACTGACGGAGGACAGGAGGCGTTGGAGGAACATTGTGCATGATGCGGCCGAACCTCGAACCGAGGATGGCTGAGAGCAGAGAGAGTCCTCTTTCTCAGGCTTTTCATTCATGATCACTCTCGAGCAAATGTCTATAACAATTTGATATTCTGAAGCAGCAAAATGAAGAGCCGCCATGTAGACCAAAGTCGCCTTTCCGATGGGGTTTGCATTGGAATCCTCACATCCCAGAGCTTTCCTCAGAAGTCCCTTTGATATTTCAGAGAGAACCTGAAATTCTAGATTTTCATGTGATCCAGTCAGATTTTCCATCAGATCCTGAGCTCTTATGAAATATAGCTGACTCCTTTTAACACCAGAGTTCAATGGTCTTGATAAGTTGTGGTGCTTGGATCTAAAAGCAGTCGGGTTGAACAAAGCTTGTCTGATTCTGTAAACAAAGCATTCGCTGTCATAGTGCATTTCTTTAGAGTCCAATAAATGGACAGCGTGCAATATACTCAACATTGAACCATAAAGCCAATAGCATGATTCAGTCTCAGCGAGTGGCGCATGCCCGAATTTATCCTTAAGACATGAACCCATTCTCAAAAGAAATTTGAAAACATCAAAATGTGTCAATTCGAGTCCTTTCTTGATTATGTTATGTGCAAATTGAACCTCAAGATAGAACCTAGCGGACACATACAAGTCGATAGCCCTTGCTTTGTTTGCCTTCATGGCTTCACAGGTGTGTAACATTTGCTCACGGACACAGCTTGAGACATCAAGAGTGCATTTTGTATCAAATACATCAAGAAAACTTGGCTTCACATAATGCTCCATAAACCAAAGGCTCAGTATGTCGGAATTGCTATAATAAATCAAAATCTTAGCAATTTCATCAACGATCTTTTGGTCAAAGTGTTTATGAAACAAATTTGCCTGAGGAATAAAGTAGTTTGGACATCTTGTCTCTTTTAGCCAGTTTAAAAGTTCTTCAACTAGATTGCAGCATATTTTAATAACAGACAAGGAATTCCACCATACTGGTGACATCTCTTCACAAGACCACAACATACGTGTTTTAAGGTGGTATGTACAGAGAACTTCGTCTTCCTTTGGACATTCTTTTTTGATTAGTTTTCTTTTAGCAAAGAATCTGAGCATATGATAGACAATCTGCTGAACTGGTGTCCAGCTCTGAAGTAAAATGACTTCCGCAACTGAAAATGACAGCCTGCACTGGTGTACGTCATTTCTGCATGAAGGATGTTTTGCAGATACAATATGACATCCATTCTGTACTACTTCGTGGATGATGGCAGTCGATGGCCAGCCGTACTTTCTTTGTCGGAAAGGCCAATCTTTTGCTTGGTTAGGCCACTGTGGGCACCATATGGAGATAACAGCATCAAGTGAAAGTGGACCTATGTCTAATAATCTACTTGCCGGACCAACCGTGGACCATCTTCCATCATATGCACCTGTTTTACTTCTACGGATATCGGTTGTTTTTCGGATTATGTGAAAATTAGCCCGAATAAATTCAAAGGTTTTGCGTTCCCAGTAATACGAGATTAGTCCCAAAAGGCGAAGTCGTACAAAAGCTGGATAATCAAGGTATGGTTCCATCACGTAACAGACTATTGGATCAGTCATACGATGAACATCATATGGCAATACTTGGTTTTCGTCTGTGAAGACCAGTGTATCTGGTCTTATCTTTAAGCAATCAATGTCGTCGATGCATGAATGTAACGGTTGAATAAAGAACTCAGCGCAGCTGCCACATACAATGTCATACTCCTCAAAGTGGTTGGAACAGTGTAAATATAATGACTTGAACATGCCTGTGTTGCACTTCGGCAGCATTCGACATGTACGAACAATGAATTCTGACACACTGTCGTCCATAGCTGCAACCAGAGAAGAACAAACTAACTCGCATCATCACAATAATCACTATTCGTAGTCGTCGTCATCATGATCAAGTTTTATTATTTTTTTCTACTCGTTGAGCACCTCTATCTAATGACAAAGCATCAAGTGATGGCGATGCGTAACTCTTCTTACACAGTAACCGTTTCTCAGAAAGCTCAAACATGAGCTCAATTCAATTAGCCTCCGTATCACACAATGCTGATTCATTAATATGTATGATGTGTACGATGGCATATATGTTAACGGGTATCTATGAAGGTTTCTTTGCATTTGCAACCATACTCAGTCTTGAATTATGGTGTCACGTAATTGTCAGATCAACCAACGAACTCGCATCCATGATCAACATTTGCCGCGCAACAATTCTGTGTCGAATACTTGAGTCAACAGGTTGCGCTCACTGACCGATCACTCAAAGGCTAACAGTTACTGTGGATTTCAATGCATCCAAAATTCAGATTACTGTCACACGAATTTGCACAGCGCCTACCGAAGAAAAAAACACATTTGGGCCTACTACTTATCACCTCAAAGTCTTTCTATCTGTAAAAAAACTCTACCCTAATCCATCCAATTCTCTGCCTTCCAAGCTTTCTCGTCCTCAACAATACCCATCTTAACGACAGCTGATCTGCGTCAACTGTCTGGTCTTTCTAGTCTATCTGGCAAACAGACTCTGTCGAGGGCTCCTCTGATACGACGCAACGCTCGTAAATAAGCTGGTGCTTAGAGCATAGTTTCAGAGTTGCTCTTTAGAACTCTGGATGTTACGATTACGATTACGAAGAGCAGATGAACTGATTCAATGAATCAGATATCTGATGTAATTCCGGTGGCATTTGGCTCCATACTACTGGTTGCTTGCCAAATGTTATGGACGAGGTGAGCTGAAGCCACCGAAGTGTGAGGCAGCAGAACTAGGGGGCTCAAGAGAGTGGTTGCATTGTACATGTAACTAACTAACGAAGAAAGGTTGTTTGTGTGATTGGGAATTGTTTCTTAAGGGTAAAGGAATAATGCAAACTTTTAAATATACTTTGTCTTGACTGCACCATCCTGTTTTAGCGAAAAGAAGGCATGTAGGAATATGTAAAAGAATTTGCGTTGTAGTTTTTGAACGTCTATTAATTTGAATTTGACAATTATAAATAAATGCCCAGATCATACTAAACATAGTCTACGTTGTTTATTCTGGCTATGAAAAGTGGGGGCACGGTGCCCCAGTTGAGTACTCTTCGTACTCCTGAATAACGCCTTAGCCATGAACAAAGAATACGTTAATTAGAACCACACATTCCATGGTCTGCTTGTAATAGGAAAAGTTGGAAAAACCCATGCTATTATTAGCACCTTTGACCTCATTTTCGAACTTCGAAACAATAAATTATAGAACTGCTGTGCAAGCAATAACGTAGTCTTCAGAATCATTTAATTGCTTTAAAACTGTGATTTATCTATGTGTTGTTTCCAGTCGGTGTCCAGATTCGTTTTATTACGATTGTATTTAAATTAACCCATTTTCTGCTAGCGCACGCTGAAGGGTGCATGCAAACATTCGCAAAAAAATGTTTCAATCCGGCTTGAACTAGGAATATATTACTTTATTATCTCATTTGTATTGAGCTAATTAAACATTTAATTAGAGTTTCTCTAGTTTTTATGTATTTATCCCAAAAATGTGGGTTGATTAATCAAGAAAATGACGTCATCTCGCAACTGTAAGAAATTGCAAGGGAAAAAAGGGTAAGTTTCCATAATTATTTATTTGGAATCAGAATCAGAATCAGAAAATCTTTATTGCATCCAGACAACGTTATGTACATAATGTCAATCACCTACAGCTATACTAGTTCTTCCACGTCCCTGGAGGCAAAGGTGTCCCCTAAGGGATGGTAGTCCCGCTGAGGGGGGACACCTAACTATTCCATTATTCCTAGATATAAGACTGTCGTGCTATCAGATATATTCTGTTGTTGATACAACCACAGGAGAGATGTAAGATTGATATTAAGAGAAGAAAAATAAATCTTAATTAATCTTAACTATCCTACTTAACTAGTATACTAAGATAGGCCCATGTGCGATCGTGCGTAGGCTACCTACACCAGTGACGACCCAACCCAATAACGTTGTGAGTGATGTATCAAATTAAAGCTGGTTATGTAATTGCTGAGTCTGTCATATATTACTTTTTCGAAGAATTTAGCGAAGTAAGGGTGCACTGATATAGGTCTGTAGATAGCCGGGTTATCTTTTTCGCCTTTTTTAAAAATTGGTATAACCTTAGCCGTCTTTATCTTCAGTGGGACAATTCCATGTAGTAGGGAGCAGTTTATGATTGCCGCAAGTGGCTTAATTATCTGGGATAGGTTTGGAGTGGCAATGTAGGGATCGATGCCATCTACCCCTTTAGAGTGTGTTTTTTTAAGGATGCAGCCAATCCCCAAAAGTTCCTCGGGAGAAGTCAAGGATAAACCCATAGAGTTCAATCGAGACGGTGGCAAGTACTCCTCAAAAGATCCAGAGGAAACCTGGATTTTACTAGCCAGATCGTTAGCTATACTGGCAAAGTAGTTATTAAAATTATTAGCAATCATTCCTGGATTCTCCACCAAGATTCCATTAATTCGCAGGGAAGTTATTTTGAAGGCCTTATCATCGAGTTGCATTGCAGCTCTAATTAATTTCCAAGTAGCTTTTAAGTCATTGTGGTGTTTGTAAGATTCAGTTGTATAATAGTTGCGTTCTGCAAGCTTTCTTATACTTTTAAATTTGTTCCTATATTTAACATATTTTTGTTTATTATGAGGATTAGGAGCCTTCAGATATTATGAGGATTAGGAGCCTTCAGATATTATGAAGGCATCTGTCCTAATATGATACTAGAAGATGATGACCTCGTCCGTGCAGGTGCGTCCGTACGCAGGATAAACCATATGATGAGTCTGAATATGGATTCAACGGCTCATTTGTACTTGAACTGCTGTCTGCAATACCATCACAGGGTACTGCATTTATTTGGAAGCATATAATATAATAGAATTACGTCTGTTTGTATGATGATCAGTGATATTATACAAAAATTGCTATTTGTTGCAAAGTTCAGATGAAAGTAGGCCTAATGCCGTACCCTGTGAGGGTGCGCTAGTATCGAATGGGTACAGGTTTGAGTATATTGGTGAAGAGTGTTCAAATCCATCCGTAAATGTTCCGTTCCGGAACCTATTCTTCCGTTCCGGGACCTTGTTTTCTAGAAAAAGACACTGTATATTATTATATAATATTGTTATTGAGTTGGCTTCTTATGATCTTATCTGTCCTAATATTATGATCTAACTGCAGCACGTCTCCAATTTGCATGAAGTCATGCAGATGATACTAGAAGATGAGGACCTCGTCCGTGCAGGTGCGTCCGTACGCAGGATAAACCATATGATGAGTCTGAATTTGGATTGGACGGCTCATTTGTACTTGAACTGCTGTCTGCAATACCATCAATGCTTCCAAATCATGTTTTTGCAACTTCTTCATGTCTGTGAAACCGCTTTGAGCGCGTGGGATGCCATGACATTGAGGCAACTGTTGCAATTCTGCAGAACCGTCTTGAAAATTTCCCGCTAAAATAATGCAATTCGCTTGAGAAAGCACCTCGTGGAACTGCCGAACATACATTTATTTATTTATTTTATTTATTTCGGATATTTCTATAGTGCATCCTCAAGTCTACTACTACTCAGAGGCGCTCCCGACTACAGCATTGATACTGTGTCGGAGTTTTCACGCCGAAGCGCCACGAGCAATCGCGAGTGAAGGACTTGCCCAAGGTCCGTACGCAGCGGCTAGAGTGGGATTCGAACCTGCAACCCTCCGGTAACAAGGCGCCGAACCTACAACTGAGCCACCACGCCCCGCTTGGGAAAGCTATCCAGTGTTACAGCGTCGTTTATTGTCACGTCATGTGACAATAAACTTAATATCAAGTGGCGATCGTTGGAATTGAATCTATGGGTAGGTCTCTACAGCTTCGAGATTGTACACCAGACTAACTAATGGCCAGTCCAGTGTCGTTTCACCATGAGCTGTGTTGATCGAGCTGACCAACTATGGCTACCTACAGAACTACAATGAGGAGAAGGAAATGGTGATGGTCTCATGCATGTCTCTTATAATGGAAGACACCATCATACTGAATATTCTTGCTTTCAGGAGAGACGTCGTCCGTGTGTACCTTCAGCAGAGAAGTAGTCCGTGTGTACCTAATGCGACGTGCTCAACTGGCTAAGATCAGGTGCCTAGGGATAACACCATTGAACCAACTTGTTCTACTGGAGATTCAGTTTGACACACAATGCCACTTCTTTACTGATGCCCCAATAAAGACACGCTGTGCGCATTGTTGCAGAACACAAGAAAGCGGGGCACAAAGTGTGATATTGGATTTAAAATGCACTGTTTTAATAAATTTCATGTCAATATATGAGTCTATTTCAATGAATGTCATGGCACTTCTCGAGTGTCTAGCCAAAACTTTAATAAATGACAAATAAGACTGGGTTTCCTTTAGTAGCCATGAAATAATTATATCGTGAACTGCTTAACTACTTGCGCGCACCACTTTGACACAAACATTTTGCTCGGAGGCATTTATAATACATGTTTTACACCTTATGTTCATGTTTGCATGTCAGGATGAATTGAAAAATGTTAGTATTGTTTAGAAAAAAAGTTGGTAGATCCTGGGTTAAGATATTTAAGACATCCTCATCGAATTCGAAGTGAAGCGAAGTCTCTTTCTCGAATGTTCTCTATCTACAACTAGCTCGGTGCAAAGGGGGAGTGAAGCTGCCTTTTGCCAAAGAAGAGCTGATAACAACATTTGGTTCAGCTCATAGTTTACATAATTTTGAGTAGGCCTATTATAGAATGCTGACACCTTTAATATTAAAAAGTGTCACATTTGCTATACAAAGGAAGACTCAGTGGGTTTTGGTGTGACTTATATTACATAAGTTTTCCCCCGCATACCATCTTAAAATTGATAGGAATAGACTGCTTCACGGTTTCCGAATTTGAGACTTTCAGTGGTAGTTAAATTTATTATGGTTAAAGTCGTTTAAACTCCTTTATACAGTATAAGCCAATGCGTCAGCCTTTCCACTGATTTCACCTAAGCATAAGGCAACACTGGTGTGCGTTAAGGAGTGACAGGTTGGTAGTTACAGATGATTTGATTTATTTATCAGATGGAAAGAAAATGGTATGCTGGTGAGTCAAGAACGGTGGCAGGTGATGTTCGTAAGAATTGGTGATTTATAGGTGTATTGTACAGGTGCAACCAAATGAATGCAATCTCCGTATTGGGCTAAAGTTGTTTTTAAGCTGATCCAGGTTTTCGTCAACGCAAATAGTAATGTCAGGCTGGTGAGAGTATGCAACATTGAGGAGTGACAGCGAATATAATAGGCTGTCACGCAGCGTAGGCTGGATGTACACGGTGAGTCATTAAAAAACGTGTCCCTACATAACTCAACATAATTCATGCAGATAATGATCAATTTTAATGAAATTTCAGAATAATGACGCTTGATAGTCTAGCTAAGTGCTGCGTAAATTAGTTTTTAAGAAAATCTGGACCAGCCTAAACTATAATTAGGTCACGACAACCCCGACAAAATGGTGTTTACCGAAGAAGATAAAGTTTAATATGTCATAACATTTTAAAGAAAGAATGAAAATTACGGTACGAAACGTTTTTTAAAGAAATTTTCAGCTAAAGGGTGGATTCGTGGTGGATTAAATCTTCTCTTTTGATAAACTGGGTCTCTAATCGTCAGCCAGGTAGAGGCCGCCAGCGAACGGCCAGAACGGTCGACAATGTTGAACAGGTTGAATCGCTGGTGCTCAGCCAGGAAGATATGCCACAAACGCAAATATCTCGAGAAATAATAGTCAGCCAGTCAATGGTTAGGGGAATCGTTAAGAGTGATTTACATGTGCAATATTTATTTTTAAAGAAACGTCTCGTTCAAGAACTCACAGAGGCTAACAAGCAAGCAAGATTTCAACGTTCCAGTCAGCTATTGAGATTGTATCCTGCAAGCCTATTCAATTTCATCTTGTTTACTGAAAACACTCTCTACTGTAGCAGCACCCAGTAGGCCTTACAATTAGAATGATCGCACTCATGTATCCGTCGGTACAAGGAAGAGGGACGTTCCAGCAAATCGTCTTTTGCGCACTGGACCAACTTTCAGCAAATCTCAGAGCTTGGGAGACTGTTGAGTTACTGCAAACTGAAACAGCTGATTTCATTCCTCCTACTTTGTGGTCACCTAACTTCCGTGATTTCAATCCGGTTGTCTACAAAATATGAACTATTATGCAAGAAAATATCTGCAGATAGGCCTATCGAATACATAATGTCAGCGAGTTGCGTCATCGCATTTTGGAGGCATGGGACGAAAGAGACCAGCGCACCATTGATGAGTCAGTCAAGCGTCTTTGCTCATGCGTGGGTGCCCAAGGAGGTAAATTTGAACATGACCTTTAAATTTTTTAATGATCAGTAATTACTCTTCTATCTTTCCTTAAAATTTCTTTGACTTAATCTGATATCTGACGAAGTTAGAGCAAAATTAGAGGGACACGTTTTTTATGACTCACCGTGTATAATGATTACTATGTTCGGGCTATTTCGTCATATAGGCTCTAAAGATTATGTTAAAGTTTTCGCAAGTTTAAATTTGTCAATGTAATCTTATGGAAAATAAACTACAGAAGAGTTCCAAAGTCTCTGAGCAGTCAGAGAAAACCGACCTACACATAGAGAATTCTTTTTGTCAGTGAATGTTGCAGCTGTAGTCAACATACGATCAAACAAAATGTCCTTCGAGAGAGGTTGTTAGCTAGAATATAAACTTTCTAAAAGAGTAAACTAGTTTCAGAGCTGGCACAAGACAAGCTTACATTAAGCCTTATATAAATGTCATGTCATATCTCCGTCGTCGCTTAGCGATGGTAGACTGCAGGAATGGGTCAACATTGCCCAGCGTTTTCTATCTCCTACTGCGTCCATTGGCTGGTTCCTGATAGCCAAATCCAATTCTATAATGTTATCGACATTCTCGGTCTTCTGCAGTTGCGAACCCCTTCGATGATGCCTCTGGGTTGTCTCTTGATGTGTCCGATGTAACGTAGATTCCGGGTCCGGACGTGGTTCAGCAGTTCGCTCTTCGTTCTCGCCAGCGTGTACACTTATTTGGTGGTCATCCTTTTTGTCTAAGGAATTCTCAGTAACTTTCGGACACCTCTAAATCGCCAACTCTTACGAACATCACCTGCCACCGTTTTTGACTCACCTGGCTACCATTTTCTTTTCATATGATAAAGAAATCATCTGTAACTACCGACCTGTCACTTCTAATTTGTTCTCGAATGCCTGGATGCGTTTCTCTTCTTCTTTCCTTAGCGTCCAGTCGCACATACGTATGTTGCTGACGGCCATACCAATGCTCTCATCATCCGCAAATTCGGTGTCATTACGGATGTAAAATGTTGAGAATGCTAAATTTTGTGAGTGGAAATTGGAGTGGTAAGTTTAAGCTGTCAAGCGGTAGATATGATATGGATTTTTATTATTGAAATATGCCTACTATTTTACTAAGGTCTATCCATGCTAAGGCATCTTTACCATCATTATCATAATTCACATAGCGTCAATCCATCATGGTCTCTTAAAGTAAAATCGATGTCCAAGTCTTAATTCATTAAAGAAGTCAGATCGACATGCAATGAGAGACACCGGGAGTTAAGCAAGCCGGATGAGATGCGTTTTAAATTAGAGTGCGAAAATATATTACAATTTAGCCACTTCTCTTGTCTCTTGTAGTTTTGTCGGCGCACGTATCCGCATTTCTGCTCTAGCAAGATAAGTTTGTTACGCTACATGTACGTGCTGAAGCTAAAAAGGTAAACATAGGTTAAGAGAGTTTGAAAGCGCGTCTAAGATCTTTCCGTACATCTGCGCACTCTCGTTTAATCTCTGAAGTAGAAAATGTTCTTACTGGTATTTGTGTTGAATCGTATTCCCGGAATCTCCTGTGTTTAAATCCAATGCGTAAAACTCGAAGTCAAGTAGAAAGATCCTGTCTACATTATAAATGCGTGTGGACTAATAGTCCTAATTGCGTCCCTGCAGTATAACCTCAGCAGCTAAGCCAAGGTTGGCTGGCACACAGCTGGGAAATCTCGGGAAATTTTGTTCTGCGATATTTAGTTTTCAGACTCACCAAGTTCTGTTTACATATATAATTTCTTTCGCTATTGTTTAGGCTAATCATATCCTTCAACAGTGTTAACCCAGGTAGCCTGATTTCTGTGGGATTCCGACTTATCCAACGCTTCAGCCATGTGTTCTGTTGGCGCAAGTAACCATATTTCTCATCTTGTGTTTTGGTTATGGTCATCATCATCATCATCATCATCATCATCATCATCATCATCATCATCATCATCATCATCATCATCATCATCATCATCATCATCATCATCATCATCATCATCATCATCATCATCATCATCATCATCATCATCATCATCATCATCATCATCATCATCATCATCATCATCATCATCATCATCATCATCATCATCATCATCATCATCATCATCATCATCATCATCATCATCAATACTATTATGCATTAATTAAACCCTAATGATCAATTGATGGTGCTGAGCAATTGAATGCTGATCGACTAACAGGCCAAGTATTACAATCATTATTATTATTATTATTATTATTATTATTATTATTATTATTATTATTATTATTATTATTATTATTATTATTATTATTATTATTATTATTATCATTATTGCTTTTTTAATCATCATCATCATGATCATCATTATAATGCAGATGTTAAGCCTCGATATATGATGACCAAGCATCAACCGATGGTGCTAAGCAAGTGTGAGTGATTCACTTACTCAAGGTCCGTAGACAAAAACCGTCTAAGTGAAGAAGGATCGAACCCGTTCTCTCCGCGTTACAGGGCGAACAGGGCGAACGTCTAAGGAATCGACAGCCGTGTCCCGTAATTATGCAGATGTCACTGACGGTGATTCGTTTTCTTCTTTCTGACACGTTGAGACTCGTGAGTTCAGGCAACTACCACCGGAGTTATATCGAACACTGCAGTGAACGATATCTTGTCGTCATAGATAACCAGATCTCCCGAACCTCTGTGCAAAGACGAAGATGACTGTGAGTAGAATAAAATGCAGCTTATTAAATCCCATGTGATTTTACATACTCGGATATGCTTTGGAGATAAGTTAATGTTTCCACGCAGGACCTTGGGATTCATACTTCCCCACACTCAGTAAAGGCAACAAGCGGGAAATGAGCGCGTCCCATAGTGTTCCTTTATCTGTGTTTAACTTTCACTTTAGTTAATTGGATAGACACGGCAGTATTGAAAGAGTATAATAGGATATAAATTTCAATAAACAGCCAACTTTCGGTTATGGCTGGTTAGTTGCAGTTTAACGACAATGTGTCATGATAAAAATAATTAACGTTGCCCTGCTTTTTTCTCCCGGCTTGTGACTACGAGATGTGGCCAAGTTTTTGTTCCTTTGAATATAGCGCAGTAAATAGCCCGGACTCCCCGGAGTAATTAGGCCTATCATTTATATTACCCCACTAAATAGCCCATACCCTGTCATCTATTAAGGAAGAGACAACATGTTCTGTTTGTTAAGGCCAAACATTGTAATCATTGGATAAGCCAACCATTGAAAATGAGTTTCATTTTTGAAGGTCGTATATCAAACGCCGATTCCATTCATACAGTTGACAAAGCTCACACGGGAGTAGTTGTAAATTGCGGCACCCAGCACAACCACCCAATAACTAGGTTCATAATGCAATAACCACCCAATAACCACGCAATAACCATGTAACGTCACGACCATCGTATGAGTCATCGAAACTATTAATTCCCGCAGTTTTGATGACTCGCCTATGAGTCATGGGACGATTACGTTGGTTTTTATAACCGACAGTTATAAAAGCTATGATTCATCTTATTCCTGTGCGTAGAAAAGACGTCTTTGTCTAACGAATCGATCGAGGACTATGACGTCGTTTACTTTTACCTGAATAGACGGTTTAGCCCCGATATAGATATTATCGATGCGAATATCGCAAACAACCTTACAACGCGTATTTATGAGAGTTTTAGGATCTATCGGTTCATTGTTTAAATCGTAAAATCCTGTAGTTATCTTAGGTGGTACATCCGGATTTCGTGATTTTTCATAGGAAGTTAAAAGTTTCGGATATAGAGTAGGGGGTATATCGGGAAGGATTTTACCTTTCTCTTTCTTTCTGTAAAACATATCCATTTGATCAACATCCGCATTCATTTCGTATTTATTAAGCGCGTCTTTCACATCAGATTTTTTAAGATGTTCTTTTACCAGTTTTAAACAGGATTCAAAAATTTCAATCGTTTTCGCTTCGTCTTCGGTTTCACCAACCATTCTATCGTACATGTTTAATGGTAAAGAATATGAGTCTAACAGACCCGTTTGCGAAGCTTGATTTTCTTGAATCCCATAAGAATACAGCGGAGGAGTTTTTATAGATATTTTGTCGATTGTCCCATCGTCGTATTTGTACTTTAGAAATATGCGTTGAAATTTAGTTTCAGCGGGAGTAGACCTTTTTGTAACGTCTTCGAAAATAACATTATTAATATCAAAGTTTTTCCATGTCATTGCCATAGTATCTCTTTATTATATGAAAATTATTTTCTTTAAGTCGAAATAACATTTTTGAATAATCGTTTCACAACGTCATCAAGTTATCGTTATCGACCCAAGAATTGAACGAGTCTGAATATCCAAACCATTTAACGAGTGATTTCTTCCCACGTTTTCTAATCACTTTTTCGATCCTAAATATTTCTTGAGTCGTCTTCTGTAGCTCCTGTTCATAGAATGAGCCTTGTATCTCCTCACCATTAGAATCATTAATCTTATAAGTTGGAGGATCCGTGTATTGAACCTGGGATACTATAGAAACTTCCTCCGTCCATCTGGGTGTATATCCTTTCGAAAAGATATTCTTCTTTTTAGTTATCCTGACTTTATCTCCGATCGAGAATCTAGGTGTAATAGGCTGTGAGACCTCTTCGCCGTATAAATTCATAAATACAGTCTTTTCATTCGTTTTCATACTAGCCTTAGCGGGAGTCATTTTAATGGAAGAATGTCTTGTATTGTTGTAATTACTAACCATTCCGTCTAAAACGTCGATATATCTTCTCGTCGAATTAGCTGTAAAGTACTTAAACATTTTATCTTTCATCGTCCTGTTCCACCTCTCGACAACGCAAGATTTTTCTTCATTCTCCGTAGAGTACACCTCGAGCAAATTCTTAACGTCTTTGTTATAAAACTCTTTCCCCTTATCTACCCATAATTTAACAGGCTTTCGTCCACTCTCGAGTATCTTCAAGAAGCCGCTTGCTGTAGATTTCCCACTCTTATCATTCAATGGCATAATCCATCCGTACTTTGAAAACACATCTATAACGGTTAATAGGTATTTCGCACCATCGTTTTCTTTAGCGAAGGCTTGCATATCAACTAAATCAGCAGCCCATATCTCATCTATCCCACTAGCGTACACTTTTCTCTTTCTAAAATGTTTTACTACCGGTTTATGCAATTCATCCGCTAATTGATCAGTCCATTTCGGATCGGGGTTTTTTTTAAACCTAACCCGAGACTCGATTTAACAGACAATATAGGTTTAACTACCGCTCTCTCCATACGCTCTCGGATAGTAGGATTAGGAATATTATTCAAATCATTAATCATTGCTCTATCGGCAACATTCCTAGAAGCCGTATCGGGGTGTCGATCGTAAGCCAAGTCATGATAATATGCCGCGTTATCTACTCTGTTGATGGGGTTACTCCAATCTTTAGGAGTGCCGCCGGGATTCAGTCTTAAATCCAACCTAGTCCCAGGTCCCGTAAACGAATGACCTGGAAGATGCATCTCGCCTGGATATTTAGCCCAAGGTAATTTCACGTTTCTAGTGGCTGTATTCAATGAACCGACTAGATCTCCACCTTTCGCAGTGGCTCCTTTAACGAATTGAGTTTTAGTCGTTCCGCATACGACGCATACACCTCGAAGCATGGGTCTATTATTTTTACTGACGGCGTTCTGAAGATCTCTTGTTTCGGTCTTTCCTTTACACTTGACGCAATACATTTCTATTTTAATACAGAATGATTTATATTTAAAATGGAAGTGAAAGACTTATCGTGGAATGATTTCATATCGAAAAGATTTAACAACCCGCTATTACCTAGAAGTATAAGAGGGTTGATAGTAGGAAAGTCGGGTTGTGGTAAGACAACGTTGCTGTTAAACTTACTTTTGAGACCCGGATGGCTCGACTATAACAATTTGCAAGTATTTGGCAAATCTCTATTTCAACCGGAGTACCGCATTCTTAAGAAAGCATTCGAAGAAAAACTACCGAAAGAAGCGATCGTGAGGCTATTCGGTATTCAAGACGAGATTATGAGACTAAATATTTCTCCAGCATGCGTTGTTGAAGAGACAGCGAGAATGTTAAGAGACAAGTCGGATATAGAATGTAGCTTTTACGAATCCGCGGAAGATGTGCTGGATCCTAGTGACTTAAGCAGCGCAAAAAATAACTTGATGATTTTTGATGATTTACTTTTGGAGAAGCAGAACAAATGCGAAAAGTATTATGTCAGAGGTAGGCATAGTAACGTGGACTGCTTTTACCTATCACAAAGTTATTTCGAACTGCCTAGACGGACTATCAGAGGGAATGCAAACTTTATTTGCTTATTTCCACAAGACGGGAAGAATGTCGATCATATCTACAACGATCATGTAAGTACGGACATGTCTATAGAGGAATTTAAAAAACTATGCGTGGAGTCGTGGAAACAACCGCATCAATTCGTAGTTATCGACTTAACGAGTGAAAGGAGCAGCGGTAAATACCGTTGTGGATTAGATGAATTTTACATCCCTGAATTAAAATAAAATATACTAGTAAAAATGGAAGAACTCCTCGTGAAGATACAGGTGAACACAGCACAGACTGCGACTAACACGAATCCTAAATCGTCGTTTTACATTTTAGTGGGTAACGAAAAGGACAGAACCGCACGAATAATAACGAGGAACAATCCTGTAATCGAACTAGATAAAACCAAAAAGTACGAAATGGCTCTAGTCGATTTGTATACTTACTACGTGTTTCCTAACATAGACGCGAGCAACAACAACTTCAGGTATTCGCCGGATCATGGCGTGACGTGGTTTGACGTAGATATTCCGGAAGGGTCCTATGAGCTCGAGGATATAAACGACTACGTGAAGAAAATCATGAAAGAGAACGGCCATTACGATGCCGGAAACGAAGAATATCGCATTACGTTAGAAGCAAACACCAACACGTTGAAGGCGGTGTTGACTATCGCTACGAATTACGAGGTCGATTTTAGAACCGCGAACTCGATTAGAACCGTTCTAGGTTTCGAAAGTCGCCTATACATAGCTGGGTATAACGAATCGGAGAATATTGTGAACATAATGAACATAGACAGCTTTCGAGTAACTAGCGATATAATCGGGGGTTCGTACTCGAATGGATCGACGACGAACGTGATATATTCGTTTTTTCCTACCGTTGGACCTGGTTATAAGATCATCCAAATCCCGGCTAATTTAATTTATCTTCCCATTACGATGAATACGATTTCATCGATGGAAACGAGACTTACAGACCAAAATGGAAAACTAATTAACATTAGAGGGGAAGCGATGTCGATTAAGTTTCATATTAGAGAAGTGTGAAGACTTAAAACTTTATCTTAGTTATATATAAAATGACTCGATACACAGACGTAAGCGTTAATATTTCAGACGGGCAAAAAATCAAGATTAAACGAGCGCTCGAAGCGGGAATCGATGGCGTTAGTATTAGACTATCTCACGATGATCTGAATGGAGACCACGTTTTAGCTCTTACGAAAGCGCAAATTAACAAAGCGGCGAAAGCTTACCAGGACGGAAAGGGTATGACGATCAAATTGAGTAAAACGCAATTAATATATAACGCTAAAGTCGAAGGCGGTTTTATCGGAGCTATATTACCATTTCTAGCTACTGCTGGAAAATTTCTTCTTTCAAGCGTACTACCTAGTTTAGCACAAGGTGCTTTAACGGGTATAGGTTCCGCGGCTGCATCGAAAGTTGTAGATAAAATAAGCGGATCGGAGTAGTGTACGTTAAAAAAGGAGACTTGGGTTGTAAAGTAAGACTGAATGGAAACGGGTTGTATCTGTCTCCGTGGTCGAAAGGTAGTACGGTGGGAACGGGATTGTATATGAAAACGGGTAGCGGGTTGTATATGAAAACGGGTAGCGGGCTTATACTAGGGCCTAATTCACCTTTCCGAGATATTCCGATTCTCGGTATGTTGCTTTAAAAAATAATCCTCGTATAAATAAAATGTCGGGATTCAACAGACCTATCCATAAATTTATAACAAGACCCACTCGTCGGGTTGAAGTTAGAACCCAACCGAAAGAGGTGCGTTGGACGTTGAAAAAAGTGACGCATACACCCTGCAGACAACTGGGCGGACTAAGATGGGAGATTTTTGCGCAACAACTGATAACGATTCAACCTAGAGAAACAGCTACGGTAGCGCTAGGACTAGGTGTTCGAATGACTAAAGGGTCGTGTTTAGTTTCGCTTCGACAGGAAATCGAAGCGAGCCTACGAGATGGAGTCGTTATCGGACAAGTAGAAGACATCGAAATTACTATTCAAAACGACTCCGATTCCGTAGTTAGTATAATCGAAGGCGAATCGTTATGTTTCGTTAATTATATCGTAGTTTAAAAAATTATATCGCGTTATTATAAAAAGAATGGAGATCCCACTGAAAATCGATGGAAGCGCCCATGCTTTCCGACTTTCGAAAATCACTGAAATTCAACAAGAGCTCGAGCGGGAACTCAAAAAAAGAGAGACTCTAGGTAAAAAGTATCGTAAAGGTGTTAGGATTATCAACGTAGTAGACGGTATATCGACTCTAGTCGCGTTGGGCTCAACTGCTTCGGCAATCACGGTTCTGTCTACGATAGTCGCGACACCTATCGCGTTAGGTCTACAAGGACTGGCGGTTGGAGCGGGTGTTTTCAGCGCGATCGGACGCGTGATCAACAGAAAGCTCACACCAAAGGCGGAGAAGCACGAAAATATTAAAACGTTAGCCGAAGCGAGACTCAACGCCATCAGTCACTACATCTCGAAAGCTTTGGAAGACGGTAATATTTCGGATGAGGAATACTCGTTAATTCTAAACGAACGCGTGAAATTTAACGAAATGAAAGAAGAAATCAGAAAATCAGTCCAACAAGAAACTATAGCCGAGTCGTTGAAGGATGCGTTTGGGAAATCGATGAAAAACGAAGAACGTAAAACATAAACGTAAAAACGTAAAAATCACGTTCATCCCATATCAATGTTTTAACACGTGTTCCAAAAACGTGTTAAAACATTATACCACCTATTTAAAAAAACAATGTCGTTCCTAAAGATTAACGATCCAGCTAAAAGAGACTTTATCGTCGAAGAGTTTCTGAAGACGAAAAAACGCATTCAACAGAACTATTTATCGGAGAAACTAGGCGATATAGGATTGCAGCGAGATTTGGTAAAGTTGTACAAGCCGATCGTGGACTCGCAATCGACCTTATCGAAAGAACAAAACGCTTTGTTATCTACTATTAATGAAAATTCAGCAGCTACATCTAACGCGCTACAAGCGCTTCCCGCATCGATATCGTCGTCGTTAAAAGCCATACAGCTTCCACAGTATCCCTCGATAGAGGCTTAGGAGGATCCTGTAGAAGACGTTAGAATGTTAGAATTAGGAGACGTGGCAACGGAATACTTATCCAAATACGCCTCTAATAGAAAGTCTACCGATACGACGTTCGGTCTAAATTCTAAAGACGGGAAATTTTATATCGGAGACACACGCGTATCGTTCCAGAACGACGATATAATAGTCGGAGAGAAGACTTATACAGGTACTCCAGGACTTTGGGAGCTAGTGACTATGGCTAAACCGAACAGTTCGATTTACGACGACAACGATATGTCCGATTACGTCGAGATTCTAGACGCGACGAATGCGATGAGGCAACCTAACAATCCGAGTAAACCAAAATCGTCAAGAAGCTCTAAGTACAGAAATATCATTAAACCGATATGGGAAAAGAAGACTGGAAAACAGACGCCGAAGACGGGTAAAGGAGTCGTCGTAATTCCGCAAGATCCGAATGCTTTAGTAGAAATGTTGAGTCTGCGTTTCGCTAGCTACAACGCGGGTAATACGGGAGCGAGAAACGAGATCGTCGGTATATGCGATGAACTATTAAGACAAAACGTTATCAACGAAGAACGGTATAAAAACTTAATGTTGCGATTATAAAAAAAACTTTGAAGATTCTGTAACTCGCTTTAGTTACAGAATATCGTTTACATAAATGTCGTTGTCGTAAAGATCTCCCTTAGTTCTTCGTTCATACGGTTATGAAACGCAACCTTCGCCGTGAGATACCTCTTTTCCAAGCTATTGAGCTTGTTCTTAAGGTCGTGAATGATCGACTCGAATTCATTAGCAACGATCTTTTTAGTAAGCTCATCCGAGTCGTCATCCGAGATCAAACTGTCGCTATACTCGCTGTCGCTATACTCACTATCGCTATTCTCACTATCGCTACACTCACTACATTCTGAAGCGTCTCCGACTAGGTCGAAAACGTCGGTTACGAATTCACTACAAGCGTCTTTCACTTCGGAAATAAAAAGGGATATACTCTTTGCGTTATTAGAAGCCAGAGTTAAAAATGAGCCGGTCGATTTTTCAACGTGTTCTGCGTAGGAATCCATTTTATATTCTCGTGTTGTTTTTATATTAACGGGAGAATATAAATAAACATTCGTAATTCTAACATCGAACTGGATATAAAAACTTAATATTGCGATTATAAAACATGCTCGTCATCGCTAATAGAAGAATTAAGAGAAAACACGTTATAGGAGGAGCGGGAATAATGGATTCTATTACGGGAGTTTTCAAGAAGCTCTTCACTTCAGATGTCGGTAAACGAGCCGCATCGTCCGCCCTTAGCGCGGGTAAAGACGCCGCGAGAGAGTTGGCTAAAAAGGCGCTAGAAGTTGGAAAGAATACCACCGTAGAAGTTGGTAAACGCTTGATGGATAAAGCTGCTGCTAAACTCTTAACATCGTCGGTTCCGAAGCCGCACGCGATACCAGCGCTTACGCAAGAGAATGCGGCTATCTTAGCACGGCTAATCGATAACGATGCGGTAGGACCTGATATTAATAAGATACTAGCCGGTCACGGACTTTCTTCGAATGCCGTGTCCATTCGAGATCTCGTGCGTGGTCTCAACAAAAACGGAGCGGGATTAAAACTCGCGTGAGTTTAAATAAATAATCTTTAGTAATTAAAATGCAATCGAATATTCTAAACTTTACAGCACCCACAGAGGTCGACGAAGGAATCGAAAGATACGAATGGCACGAATACGAACCGGCAGCGAGATCGGATTTTAACACGCCCGGCGAGATTCGCATAAATATCGAAACTCAAGATCTATTTTGCCATCCCGCCGAATCTTACCTGCTATTCGAAGGTAGGTTAGTCAAAGGAGATGGAATGAATACCGCGTACGCTAACGGTGACGCCGCAGCCCTCGCAAACAACGGACTCTTGCATCTTTTCAGCCAAATCGCGTATTCCCTATCGAATCAAGATATCGAAACGGTATTTCACCCAGGACAAGCGACGACGATGTTGGGTTTGCTTAAATATCCGGACGACTTCGCCAAAGCGCAAGGTCTTAATCAATTATGGTGCAAAGATACCGTGCAACCGCGGTTATAGCGGATAATGCGGGTTTCGCGATCAGACAGGCGTATCTTATTCGAAAACCAACGACTAGGGGAACGTTTAGTTTCGTCGTGCCCCTCAAACATATTTTCGGATTCTGCGAGGATTACGATAAAATAGTATACGGTTTTAAGCACACGCTAACGATGGTTCGCAAATCGGACGACGACGCTATCTTTAGACACGCTACTGCGGATGCAGGAAAAGTCGACGTCGTGAAAATCTCGTGGTTTATGCCGCACGTTATTCCTGCGGATATGGAGAGGATGCAACTGCATAAAACTATCGAATCGAAAGCATCGTTACCCGTCGCATATCGAGCTCGACAATGCGATACAATAGGGGTTCCTCAATCGACTACTTTTAGTTGGCGTCTTAGCGTCAAGACGGCTCCTGAAAAACCTAGGTGGATAGTCGTTGGATTTCAAACCGCTCGAAGCGACGGCAACCAAGAACATAACCCCTCGATTTTCGATCATTGCAACCTCAAAAACATGTACGTGATGATGAATCAAGAGAGATATCCCGCGGTCGACTACGACCTATCGTTTCCCAACCAGAAATTTTCGAGAGCTTATAGAGACGCGGCGTCGTTCAGCGAAAAGTTCTACGGAATGGATCCGTTGATTACGCAAAGCAACATCACTCCAGCCGATTACAAAGAGCTATATCCGCTCGTGGTTTTCGATGTTAGTAAACAATCGGAAAGACTGAAATCGTCGGTCGTTGATATCCAAATCAAAGCTACTTTTAACGCCGCAGTCCCCGCTGACACGCAAGGTTACGCGGTTATAATTTCGGATAAGTTGCTAAACTTCCAGTCGGGTGGACAGAAAATGAGCGTAGTGTACTAATCGTCTGTATGAAAAATGTATTTCATGTTTAAAGACACTCTTGTAATATATAAAATGAAGCTGCCAGAATTACACAAGTTAGCGAAAGAGAATAAGATTAAAGGTGTCACTCATCTCAACAAACCGGAATTGGTAGAGCTGCTGATCGAGAAAGGATTGATTCCCACGGACAACTCCCTGTTAGGTAAACCGAAATTAACGAGAAAAGAATATCTAAAAGAATATCAAAAAGAATATTGGAAAGATCGTCGAAAAGAATATAATGACGATGGTAAATACGATAGATTGAAAGGTATCAGAAACAACCCGAAACGAGTCGTTATTTTTGACTTGGAAACGGGTGAAACCATCGAGTATTCATCGATGCACAAAGCGGCTAAAGCTCATAGAGAAAACGCCCGTTTAATATTGTATTATAACGGAAAAGTATACAAAAACAGATACGAAATTACGGTGTACGACGGAATCTGTGAGATCGATAAAGAGACTTCGAGAGCATACGATGAAACTATCGATGCAGTTGCACACCCAAGCGAAGAGTCTTCTCAATGATAAGATTTCTACATTTTTAGAAACCTATCGTTTGTATACACGCGATAGGTTTCTACAGTTAAAATTACAGACCTCGTAAGAATGCCGCTGAAAAGTCTCTAGCTATTATGGGTGTGGCGATGGACGAATAAACGAATATCTCGAGGTAATCGGTACCGGTTAGAAAAACTATAGTACTACCGGTTGAATTGTTATGCGCAATTCCCGTACCCCCTCCACCCGCAATTTGCATGTGCGACACCCCGTTTTTATATAGGAAGACGTTAGCAAAAGCGGTATTACTCGCGCTACAAAATTCTATGTACGTCGTAACGATATAGTATCCGGCTTTACCAGGAGTGAAACGAGTCGGTCCTGTACTGTTATCACTACTATCGGTATTGAATCTTACACTATCGAAAGAAACTATTGTGTGAGTTGCAGCGAGTATGGCTTGTTGAGATATAGTGTAAACGTTAAACGCGGGTCCGACTGCAGTCGTATCGACATATTTTTTAGTCGCTGCATCTCCATCGCCGCTGGGATCGCGTAGGCCTGTAATGTGCGCGCCATGCATAAAGATGGGCTTATGCACGTTTATTTTAGACGGAGGATTACCATCCATTGACTTAACCATCTCTAAGACGGTTTCATTATTTATTCTAAAACTGAATCCATCAGTCGATTGCGATATAATCGGTTGGTTTAATCGACCTTCTATTTTATTCGTTGTATTTCCTAAAAATATAATAAAAGCTTTATTTCCACCTAAATCCTTACATCCCATCCTCCGCGTAAGCTCTCTACCGACGCTTAAGAGTAAGTCGCCAGTCATGGTATCACCGGTTTTAGACACTTTCGAAGCATCGACGTATTTCTTATTCGTTAAATGATTATCGTTAGACGGTAAATCATCACACTTCGTTAACAAATCTATGGCTTGTCCTCGACTTAGAGCCTCATCCATTCCCGCTTCCGAAACGTTCGTCGTAGGTAAACCTCTAATGCTGTGGCCGCTCATTTTTAGATCTCCAGTCGCCGGGTTTGCTCCATCCATTCGAAGGAAAGTAGCATTTACTTGACTAAGAGTAACACCACCAGCAATTATTCTTTGCGTAGATCCTGAATCAGTATGTCCAAATTTATCTACTGGCATTGTTTTTAATAAGATTATTTATTAGTTTAATGCAAATCGTTTATAACTTCTTGAAATTCGCATCCGTCGCTGCATGTTTTCTTCAGTACATACAAACATAAATGACCGCAAAACACTTCGTTATCCGGCTGTATTCGCTCGCTGTTGTAAAGCAGCGGTCTTTGGAGATATTTTATCAATTCTGTAGGAGGAGGTAGTCCATAACTATCGAAATAAATTTTATCATTGCCGTTCTTAAAAAAGCCGACCCAGTGCCGTCCTACCCCATTAGAATCGTCTAAGTTCATTATCCCACACTCATTCCGTGTAGGTTTCTTCGGTAGGGTGTCTCGTAAGAACACGCCTCTAAAATTCTTGATATTCAGCTTCTTCGCAGCATCCAATAATTCAAAATTCGTTAGCGGTTGATTTGGAAGAACTACGCCTTCGACGTCGATGTTTTTGACAGTTGTAAAACTCATTTTACTATTCAGCTAATACTTTTATTGGCGAAGCGAGTAGTGGCCGTAGGCTAAAGTGTGGATACCGTCTTGCTGAATCACTCGTTTGTCGTCGTCGGCTGAAAGAGCGACTTTATTTACTTCTTCTGTATAGATTTCATGATGATAAGATCGAATAACATTCATTTTCCTTGACTGTTCTCTTCTCGTAAACACACACTCTTTGTAATCTTCGTGAGTTATCGTTTTACTAACAACGTTCTTTTTCACTCCTTTACACTTCTTATGATCTTCACCAGAAAGCCTGTACGAGTACAACTTCGACCTCAATCCAACGAACTCTTCGATCTGTTTTCCTGCCGCTTCATCTTTAAACATACCAATAACTTTCTTATTAACTCCGGTTTCGGTACATGATGGATGATCTTTCGGATACTCGCTCGTGTCGAACCTACTTCGAACATCGTCGGCGATATCGGTGTAAAAATCGTCGGTCTTTATTTCGTACGCCAACGAATCCGTATCGGTGAATAAAAGCTTAGCCCTATCTCTGTATTTAGTCTTGATGTAATTATAGTGGAAATCATAGACTAAAGTCTTACTCGAATCTAAAATACACATACCTAGATATATCGGCTTGTTATAGAACAGCTTGGTCTTTTTCATGTGAACGGCGATTAGATTTTCATCGAAAATGGTTCGACCGTCGTAATTAGGTTTCGACGTGAGCTTCGTAGCTTCCTTCTCATCACACACCAATCGTACGTCAACTCGATTCTCGATACATTCCATAGTCTTACCGAAGACGCTATTATTCATCAACTTGAAAAAGTCCTTCTCGAAATCGTTAGTAGCTCTCGTTCTCAATTCCGTATTCAAGTCGATATACTTTTTCAACCAAGCGCTTTCTTCGAATATTAACCCTCGATGTATTTTCGTTATCTTCAAACCGAGACTTTCGTACAACTTTAGATTACCGTAATGAACAACGTACTTCTTTTTATCGTTTAAACTCGGAATTAGTTCCGTTACATCCGATCCTACAGGTTTTATACTCTCAGGAGCTAGAGGGTAATCGTTATGCAGGTGGTGTAATTCCTTAGAATACTCAAGATCGACTTCTAACACGCACCCCACCCCATTTCGTTCGGTAATGCTTCTCCAATCGTTCAGCTCGTTACCACTCATCCATTTAAACCCATGAGTTGGTAGAGGTTTGCTCATCGCCCATCCGTACAAGTTATTCGCGTCTAAGTAAGGAATGAATACTGAAGGCTGGCTGCGATCAAAATCTTCTCCCATGTACTCGTTGTTCGCTTTCGCGTATCGTTTCGAAATCGTGCTGACTCCCCCTCTTATTCCTTGCTTGATCATCAGTAACATATCGTAGTCGCTCAACAATTCCAACTCTACACCAGTCAACTTTAACGCCGCGTCCCAAGCTAGTCCGGGTGAAGTGTAATACCACGCGGGATCGAGCCTATAATGTTCGATACACACGTCTCAAGTTTTCGAATACATCGGCTAATAATAGAACATCCGAAAGATTATACAAGTCGTGATATTCTCTTAACGTTTTACAACGAAATACTTTCCATACATTTTTGGCGTGCTCGTAATCTTCATCGCTGATGTCTGAATCGTTCAGTTTAGAATAGAATTTATGCTTCGGAGGCAATTCGGTCTCGTTTAATCGTTCAATACCGTCAACGTAATCGTACGCGTAAACACCTTTTCTGAGCAAAAGATCTAACTTCTCACCTTCGAAGAAATCGCCTAGATTCTTACACTGATCTTTACGAAGATTCTTCGATAACGCGTCGAGACTCGAAGGCATGAATCTAAAACTATCGATAAAACGTAATTCGCGCTTGACCGTTATCTCTTTTCCCTCTTTATTTACAAAGTTACCGACTACGATCTCTCGGCTAAACGATATATACTTCTCTTCGTTATTCGGAATACAGTTAATTTTCTCACCATTCTCACCTCTCAGTTTCTTCACGAATAGATGGCTGTCGTATCCGGATAGATTATGGAATACTACAGGGAAAAACTTGGGGATTTTATAGTTCATATTACAAATGTTATGTGCGGCGCCTCTGAATTTACCGCTTAAATGACAGTGATCTCTAACTCGATCTTTACCTAACTCTCCCCCACATATATGACAGTTAGTAGCTTCATCGAAACATTTCTTATCGGTTTTGCCGAATATCATATTCTTAGGGAATTTAAACTGGTTATATATTTCTTTTATATTTTCTACAAGAGAATCTACGAATATCTGAGCGACATCGTCGTCTTCGTTTTCAGCCGTGAACCTCACTGGCTCTTGGGAATAAACACCGTCGTCGTAGCATTTTATGTGATAACAAAACGAGCTGGGTGTATGCTTCTGATATTTATTGGTGTAAGACGTGCTAGGATCGGGTGGGCATGTATCGATAGGTTTAATAAAAGATTCAAAATCAGCGTAAACGATAAAAGGCACTCTCATCGATTTAAAATAATGTTTAAAACTTAGCATGGTTCCTGGTTCGGGAAGAACTATTCGTTGGGCGTCTTGCCTCGAACAGTACTCGGTATGCTTATTCAACGATTCTATTTCTCTATAACCAAGCAAACATCTTTTACAATAGTGCATCGAAATATGAGATGTTTCTGTTCGCGGATTCAACAATTTGTTGAAGTTCTTTATCCAACAATAATGCTTCTTTTCACCGTCGGAAATAAGCACATTAAGCAGTAGATCTACGCAGATATCGCTTTCGTGCTTCGATATATATATAATGGATATACATCCTTTTCGTAGCCGAATACGTTAACGCTAACGTTATTGTTACGTTCAAACTTATTCATAATATTAGCGTCAGCAGCAACCGGGAATTCAATACCTTTCCAATCGAGTTTCTTAGACTGTTCTTTTAGATCTTTTGTGATTCTTTGAGGGTTTTTATCCGTTGGATTCAGCGCTCTAGTAATACACCATTTAAAACATTCTTCGTCGTCGTTTTTCAGGTTAATAATAGCCGTTTTATTAGCTAAATACTCGGGAAGTGGAATATAAGAACTACCTTTCAATGGCTTATATACCACTGTATCGATATCCAACTTCATAACGGCTTTAAACCGCCAATTGCTACCTCTCATCTGAAAACTTGCCATGCTCTCCTTAATTTTATCCACTGCGTTGCTATATATTTCACACACGTCGGTTGCGTCTAAAATGATATCGGTCTTTGATTTAAAATTAGGTTCGGCTTCGACTTCTTCCCCAGATTTAATATCTACTTTCTTCATTACGCAATTAAGATTGAATTGAACTTTTACCCCACGATTTTTCGCTAACAGACTAACTACCTGCGGTCTTACGGCGTTGAGAAAAGATGTGACGTCGATTCCACCAGTTCCTTCGATCGTGTATCGCTTAGTAAAATCCTTAATAGCTTTTGCGGTCTCTCGAAGTTCGAACTTGTTTTTATTGATTTTACTGAAAATACTCAAAACCTTCGTCTTCAACGATTCCAATCTTTCATTCACGGTTTTCTTTTCCTTTGGAGGAATGGAACTAACCCACTGATCCGCAAAAGAATTAATAACGGACCTAACCTTAGTCTTCATCTCATTCCAAACATTACTAACAGAAGATTTCCAAGTATCAGACGGAGGCGTATACTTACCTGGAACAAGCGTTGGAACTTTAATGTCCGGAACAGGAGCGTCTAACGGATTGATCGCAGGCCTAGGCGACATTAATGCTACGAGTTCCGCTTTTCGCAGTCTCGAATAACCAACCATACCTCTCTCTCGAGCGATATTTTGTAGTTCTTTAACGTTTTTTGACGAATAGTCCATTTTATTATAGACATTTATTCCTTTAAGCGATTTCTTGAAATCAGTTCGTGTATCCATTTTATTATGGACATTCATGCCTTTAAGCCCTTTCGTAAAACTAGATTACTAGATACTATAGGAAATTCCCAACCAACGTAATCGTCCTAATGACTCATAGGCGAGTCATCAAAACTGCGGGAATTTCCAATAGTTTCGATGACTCATACGATGGTCGTGACGTCACATGGTTATTGCGTGGTTATTGGGTGGTTATTGCATTATGAACCTAGTTATTGGGTGGTTGTGCTGGGTGCCGCAATTTACAACTACTCACGGGTCCTTGTAACACAGACTTAAACTGCCATAACTATTATACCCCGGGTGGCATAAAGCCAATGAACCTGCATTCGGGCAGAGAACTCATCATCATCAACTATTATACAAACATGATCCATGTCACACAGACGTCAGCTATCACTGACTCGACTCACGCGCAAACCTCTACAACCAGACTCTTTCACCAAACGCTTTCAACATTCTCACCATCATTTCATGTGTGCCACCCTGACTGGTCACCCTCATATATATACTGCCCGCGGACTCAAGGTCATTTGCTAAAGCATAATATTATCTGCTTGTGCTAGAATTCAACTGTTGTTTCTTAGCTAAGTAATCGAATAGACTCTGAACCTCATATGATGTTTTTGTGCAGTTGTGTATCGGTTGGCGACATAATTATCCTGCGTTAAACGAGAAGCAATCGATGGTCATATCTCAAACCGTCAACTGTCAACATCAATCGCAACGATGACTAAGGGTCTACCTGTGTGCTAAAGACAAAAATAACATATCATTCCAGGTATCCGATTCTATAATGGGAAACCTCAAAAATCTATTGCATTCGCTCTATTATCATATTCATCATTTTCATCGCCATCGTCTTCATTTTCATTGTTATTATCCTGATAATTATTATCATAAGTAGCATGAGCATTATCAAAGCTTGATGTTTAGCCCAAGCGATACATATATTAACACAATATTCCTTACTTGAATATTATCCGTCTGAATTATGGTCTCCGTTGTCTTTGGCGATGGTGATATTCCTCTTTCCGGTAAGAACGGTTTCTGCATCTTGAACAATCAGCTGAAGACATTTCACTCTTGAGTTCCGTGGCATGCAATAAAAAAACTCAGTTGGCTAACTAACTATTCCATACAGATGGGACTTAGGTGAAGATGGAAAGGACGATGAACTCCGCATAACATTAGCTCAATGAAGTGTCACATATCGCTTTAATCAACAGATCCTTGTTACATAGACTTACTCTGCCATAATATTTACATCATTGAGAGAAATTCAACGAATTTTTCTGTTCTGTTCCATCGCAGGAAATGAATTTGCAGGACTCACCACAACCGATGCCGAAAGATGACCTCATGTTTTTCATAAGTCGTGGTCTTCAAAGTGGACTTGTCTGCTTCGAATCTGCGAAATATCGAAGTAAGAACGAAAAACTAAGGATTAAAAGAAACTCCATGTTTTGTGACACACTATTGACCTTTACGTAGTGAATGATTCAATGTGTGTAGTAAGTTCACTAGAAATAATGTGTCAAGTGTAGAATTATCTTGTATCTCTGGTCGCAATGTTTCTCTGAGCTAATAACTGTGACTGATTTTACGTAATAGTAAACTGCTTACTACCTCGTGTCTGATGCCGGACTGTTTCAATTAAGTCTGACTATTGTTGATTTGCAATCTTCACAAATGCAATGAAATATTTTCTGTAGCAGTCATGCAAGCCTTCAGTCATAATATCTGACAAAAGTGCATGTTAAGTCTGCGGCTGGTAATGGTTTGGGCAGACAGGTTAGAGCGCTCGTTGACTGTAACGCGAGGAGTATGCGATCGAGTCTCCACTGAGGCGGCTGCCGTGTTGAGACTTTCACAGAGTCCTTGACCTACTCAATGCAGGGACGTCATTTCAGCTTTTTCAAGGCGGCAGGGACGTCATTTGAGTATTTTTCCATTTTTAAGCTTTATATTTAGTCTACATGTGCAAAACTGTAACTGCACGATGTGTGATAGTTTCTCTGAACATTCACAGTTGGTTGTACCACGTTAAGCGCACGCGATTGGTCTATTTCAAAGACACGTATTAACCAAACTGAGACCCGTATTCATTATAGGTTGTAACATAGGTAATTTTCTCACACAAATACACTCAGCTTTTAGTTAAGAATGTGAGAAAATAACGTGACATGGGTGATTCAGCATCACAATGGTTATGCATTAATTATTCGAATAATTAACCAGCACGAAAATACCAGCACTGTAAGCATAATAATTAATGCTAAGTTAGAGGAAAAACTAGCGGTTTGGAGAATCATCAATTACGAGGCGTCGAGATCCGATCTTCGGTCGTCTGCTGATGACGTGGCAGTTGGCCGTGTCGCAA
Source organism: Allolobophora icterica (assembly GCA_963556255.1). Taxonomy (NCBI): domain Eukaryota; kingdom Metazoa; phylum Annelida; class Clitellata; order Crassiclitellata; family Lumbricidae; genus Allolobophora; species Allolobophora icterica. The sequence continues at coordinate 5,041,350 of OY744610.1, read as the reverse complement.
CCGATATGAAGGGTTGATGGCGAGAGAGTTAAGGCCGAATAACTCAGAAATTCAAGTGCACTAGGGAAGAAAACGCTCGTATTATTCGACGATTTTATAGTACATTGTACTAGGAACGATTTGAAACGATCTTTACGAAATTCGGCTGAATATCGACTAAGTTACGGTCGAGTGAAAGAATCGATGAGGCGAACTTGAATAAAACGTTGTCGTGAAAAAACTTTGCGAAACGTTCGAAGGACACTACCGTCGAGACGTGTGGATTGACACATTAATTGTCAATTGAACTCTTTGGGAAAGCGAATGCTATAGAGAGAATTTGAATTCTAACGTTCTGGTGAAATACAAATGAAATTTATTTGACGAAGTGGTCAGATCGAATGATTTCTACTCAACTATGAACAATAAGATGTGCGATGTGCGATGTGCGATGTGATTAAACGGAGATAAGGTCAGGTGGAGACTTCTGACGTTGACTTGTATTGCTATTGGATAAAAGTAGGTCGAGTCAAGTTAACCGTGAAGTTTGGTAGACAAACTGAAAGATTTGTAGAAGCACACAGAAAGTTTATATAGCGCCAAGTCAATAATATTTCTCTGCTTTGTTTTCTTTTAACACAGTAAGTTTTGTACGCAATACGTCGCGAAAAGCTACACTATACCGAATTGCTTTACGTTACAGTGACGATAGATAGCATTATCTGAAACGTCGACCCTGTGCAAAAATTTAAATGATCCGACTAACGACCTGTGGGACTTTAATAAGAAACAGCGCAGAAGGTCAGGGAGTTATAAGCAGACAGACAGACGGACCGAGGGGCGGACGGACGGACAGAGAGACAAACGGACTGACAGACAGCGCGACAGACAGAGAGCAAAACGGATGGACGGACAGATAGACAAACGGATGGACGGACAGAGAGACAAACGGATGGACAGACAGAGACAGACCGACGGACGAGAAAGGCAGGCAAACAGGCAAACAGAACGGCAGCTATGCAGATAGACAGCAGACAGAGGAAGGACTTACGGACAGATAAACAGAAAGGCAGACAAACAGACAAGCAGACAGAGCCAAACAAAAGCCGAACATTATTGCTTAAGCTTTTATTAAGCGCTACTATTTACTCTGACCAAACGTAACTCGATGACGCTGAGCAATTGTGAGTGAATGACTTACGTTACAAGACAATCGCTCTAACTAATCGGTTACCGTGTCCCACAATCGGTTACCGTGTCCCACAATCGGTTACCGTGTCCCACAATCAGTTACCGTGTCCCACAATCGGTTACCGTGTCCCACAATCGGTTACCGTGTCCCACAATCGGTTACCGTGGACCCACAGTTTATAATTTATGCACCCACTGAAGACCTTCTCAAGGAAAACTGTAACCAATCAACAACCTGCGTGAGCAGTATTATATTTAGATTAAACGTTTGCAAAGGTACGATAAGATCGCTAAATAAGGGTCATAGTACAACGTCCAAACGCAATCGCTTTGGTAGATATTTAGACACCTTTTAAACGGATGCAGAAGACGCAATATATTCGTCACTGTCTTGCGTTCAATTGTTGTATAAAACGTTCCTCTGTCTTGCTGTATAAATATTGACGTTAAGGCGAACGTTAGGTGTCGCAAATTTATAAACTACATATTATTGTTATTATTATTATTATTATTATTATTATTATTATTATTATTATTATTATTATTATTATTATTATTATTATTATTATTATTATTATTATTATTATTATTATTATTATTATTATTATTATTATTATTATTATTATTATTATTATTATTATTGTTACCATCATTATTATTATAAAAGCATCGATATTGTTTGGAATGGTTTAGAGACGTTGAGCAGTATTATATTTAGATTATTATGTATTATTATTATTATTATTATTATTATTATTATTATTATTATTATTATTATTATTATTATTATTATTATTATTATTATTATTATTATTATTATTTATATTATGTATTTATTATCCGCCACTATGTAACGACCAAGGATCAATTGATGGCGCTGAGCAAAATAATGTGAGTGAAGGAATTGCTCAAAGTGACTACATCGTCTCAGAGGAAGAGGATCGAACCCGTACACTCCGCGTTACAAAGCGACCGCTCTAACCAATCTGCTGCCGTGTCCAGGAAGAGAATCTGGTTGGTCCGGCGAGGTCATAGTTGACCATCAATCAAAAGTGGACACAAGAGGGAGATTGACGCTAGATTGACGCTAGGTCATTTTAGTGCGCAGTTTACAACACTTGATGGCGTTGAATGGACATGTCAATCGGCTTTCACTAAATGTGAAAAAGACTTGTTTTATTATATTTCGATCTGCTAAAAAGTCACTTCCGCCACTCCTAAACTCCCTCATGGTAGATGATATAACAATCAGTCAAGTCCAATCCACTAAATTTCTTGGGATCATTATTGATGAATGCTTAACATGGAAACATCATATCAATGCTGTGGCTATGAAAGTAGCTAAGAATATAGGTATACTGTCTAAAATATCGTATCTTATACCTGCCCATATACGGAAAAGCTTGTACTATACATTAATATACTCATACCTTACTTATGGTAATATCATATGGGCATCTACATATATCACAAGATTGAAGAAACTCTCAACACTGCAAAAAAGGGCTGTTAAAGTAATTGCACTTGACAAACGATATTCTCATACTAATATTAGATTCACTGAATATAACATTATAAAATTTCTAGATATAAATACTATGCAAGTTGGTATAATCGTGTATAAATATTTCAATAATTTGCTACCAACTTCTTTTCCTAGGCTTTTTACTAAAATAACTGAAATACATAGTCATTTTACAAGGTCAGCCATGGCAGTATCTAAAATATATACAAGAACTAATTATTACCGATTTTCCCTTCGTTCTGCTGGACCTAGAATATGGAATACTATACCACTGAGCATCCGACATCTAGCCACAATTAGTAGCTTTAAAAAACAATGGATAAAATATTTAAATGCCAAAGGAGCCTACCAGGTCTAAAAACATGATTGGGGAATTCTTTGTCTGCATGGGATATCAATGCTGATCCAGCTTTGCTAACTGATTGCTAAATGTTTGTTAACTTGCTAATTAACTGTCAAATAGCTGCTTAATGAGCGGTGCTGTAAACCAATGATAAAATAATGCATTTGCCATCAATATGTAGATGGAATGTGGGTTACCCTAATATAGCGGTTTTGGGTCGCCCTTGTTCCCGGTCCAGTGCAAAATGTGCTAATTCAGTCATAGTGCTTAACATGCAGTATTAACTCACTATTTAGAAAGTATAACAGCGAAGGTTCTAATGTTATTTTCAAACGTTACATATCGAATGAATGTATTAACATCATTGCTTTAATATTTCACATATTATGATGATACGTCGTGCACTGTTCAAGGAACAATAAAGACTGATTTGATTTGATTTGATACGTGTAGCGCTTTTTCTTAATATCGTCGAGAAAGGGTCAGTCAAGGCACGAACAGAAGGAGCGTCTCAGACGAGTCTCCACTCTCCCCTGAAGGACGCTATATAAATCTTGTATCTTAACCATAAGGTTTGTATGTATAGGTCTATTTGACAGTCATAAGTCGCCTTGGTTTGAGAATCCAACTGTTATAGATTCGAATCCCCGTCGCAAGATCAAGGACCGTTTTCTTACATTGGCGTCGTCTGACGGAGAGTAAGGACGAGGAGAATAAATTATTATAGTCAATGTATCTATTGCAGGATGGATGGGGAAAAGATGAATGATTGTTGTCCAGTGTCATATACCAAGGCCGAGATATTAGGTTCTCTAACGGTCCGGACCCACTGACACATCTCGGCGTGTTTTATGAAACTCACTACGAAACTCCCTAAAACACCTTTAAAACAGTGTTACTGGTGGCTTTTTTAAGCCACATTTAAACTCGGGCGATAATGAAACGGACCTACACCGATACTGATCAGCAACGGTCTCGTATTATGCCTAAATAATTTCTGTCAATGTCTCATTTTGATAAAAGCTTTAGGCAGTGCCAGTCCTAAGCCTGAAGAAAGGAGGAGGGCGACGCTATTGATCTTTGTCATCACACAGTGTCGTTAAACTTAAACTACTATTACTACCAACCGTGATGAACGAGCAACTTCACCCCTGGAATAGACACGTTAGGGAAAATTGCGACACTTGCACATCCCGGAAACCGTGCTACATTTCCTAATTCAGTGACCTAAACAGAGGATCCTGAAAAAGAGACTCCGAGATGGATGTTGCTGCTAAAATTTGACCTACGGCACTCGGACAATATTAACACACCCGATCTGCCTGGATATTATCTGTAAATATCTTATAGCCATACAGAGGACCTTGTAGAAATTTAACATGAACTTTTAAACTAACATTGTATAGACACCGTATAATAATAATTGATCACTCTCAAACATTATTATTAGCTTCGGATTCTAGATTCCCACTCAGCAACGCCCATCGTCCTTGTTACGGAAGCGTCGTTAAAATAAATAATAAAAAAACCTGAATGAAGGTGGAGGCCACGCTAATGATCTTTGCTATCACAGTGTCGTCAACCTGAAACTGCTACTCTAGTGAAGTAAGTTTGATGCCAGCGTTCGCAAGGTATCGTTAAAAAAACGCCAAATTTAAAAAATGCTATTGGGCGAAATAAGACTTTGGAAATTTAAATTCAGCTTAGACACCTTTTTACCTGTTTTTTCGTACGCAATAAGATATCTTCAATCGTCCAGAGTCTCAATCTCTCGGAAATCCTGTAGGGGGCGTAACGATCCCCACACATTATTCTCCCACATTTTGTAAATCAATTACTCATCGCATCTATCGGTAACGAATATAACTTACAATTCTCAATATTAGTAGTAATTTCCATTGTTTAACAACAGCTTGGTCATGACATTGCACCAATATGAGAAAAAGAAGGAAACTGAAATAGTGATAACTTTGGAAACACCGGATTTTAAGGTGTCTAAGTCAGACATTTCTCCACTAATAATTATATTCACCGTTAAACGACTACTTATTGCTGCCAGGGTCACTGACGTCGACATCATCTTAGCGATAATTATTCATTTGAAACGTCGTGTATTAGTAATTTCAGTTTAACGACACTGTGTGAATACAAAGATCATTAGCGTCGCCACCTCCTTTATTCAGGCTTGGGACTGGCACTGCCAGAGTACGACCTGTGGCGACGTTTAAATGTCGTGTATTTACTTTCTCAACGTCTTGTTTTTTTTGGTGCTATAGCATTACATAATACATAGCGTAAATGTTGGTCCTATTTAAATGACATAACGTTGCATTTAAGTAAGTAAGTATATCCTTTATTAATCCAACTGCTAACCGCATTTTGGTTTACAACTACATATTGCCTATGATCATTCATTCTTCCATCCTCTCTCTATATCTTTCTCTCTCTCTCTCTCTCTCTCTCTCTCTCTCTCTCTCTCTCTCTCTCTCTCTCTCTCTCTCTCTCTCTCTCTCTCTCTCTCTCTCTCTCTCTCTCTCTCTCTCTCTCTCTCTCTCTCTCTCTCTCTCTCTCTCACCCCAAGCTATGAGGCTGATGGTCATACTGGCATAAATTATGGTTTACCAGCCAAGAAATAAATTTTTAACGCAAGTTATTTGTGAAATACCATATATCAGTCGAATGAAAATTGAATTTGGATTATAACAAGCCAAATCCCGTTAAAATATTCCAATCCTGTACCCCACAACCAGGCAACAACTACATGCGTACAATTGAATACCTGCGATAAATCCCGAAATTGCAAAACACTACCTACTAGTATTAAAGTTCAAATAAAGTTTCACCATGTGGCGCTATTGTAAAATACCATATATCAGTCGATTGGAAATTGAATTTGGATTATAGGCCTAACACGCCAAACCCCGTTAACATAATTATTATTCCAATCCGTTCTCCAGATATCACAATGAAAACATTGGGGTCCGGTCGGACCCCCCCCCCCCCCGTTGGGCATTCGTGTACCAAAAAATAGCTTGGGCACTCGAGGGTTAAAAGCTCATCAAGTAGGCCTATAGGTCTAATGTCGCTGATCTCAATGACGTCATCTTAGTTGTGACCTGTGGATAAATTTAGAGTTATATAATTATGTGCTTAAGAATACCATACAATACAACTTAAATTTATAACGCGCCTTATTAACCAGGGTCTTACTCAAAGGATGCGTTACGATGCTGTAGTTAATAGTAAAGTAGCTAAGAAGTGTAAATTTAAGTAGACGTTTTTTAACTTGGAGCCAGGCTGCTAAAAGCGTGTTGAATTTGAGCTGGAAGAAGAAGAAGGGAACGGAAGACGACATATTTTTTAGTTTCATATCAACTTTCCTTCACTTAATCTGAAAGAAATTTTCTAAGAAACCAGATACCAGAACAAAACAGCTTTATGGAGCGACAAGCGGAGATAACGGAATGAGAAAATATTACCCAATACCTCGGTTAATTAAATAGTCTGGAAATGCCGGTGAGGGAGGAAATTGAAAGTAGAAAGCTTATTGCATTCTGAGAAACGAATCTTAGCTATGGTAATGCCATGGCCACAGCCAATAATTATTCAGCCGTCACGGAGTCCCAATCGGACGAGCAGGACTCGTCAACCAAGAAAGTAATAAGTGACCAGTGACCTTGGAACTTTTGAGACGTAGGCCTAGTAAACAGTTGCACCTTTAGTGAAGTTGCTATAAGGAAACAGGGTTGCGACAATTAGCTTAACTGGGTTTGATATCTGAGAGAGCGGAAAGATGGAGCGATGACCTTCACACTGGAGTATGCACCAGCACGAAATTCCTCTGACATTGGCGACTGCTGTGAGGCGCTCGTTCGATGTTAGAGGTCCTCTAGCACAGTAATTTGCTATCATTTCATTTTTATCTGTTTGCTATTGTTTCATTTTTATCTGTTGCTATTATTTCATTTTTGATATAACGTTATTATTACTGTTCTATTTTCTTTCCTGTTTGTGCAATATTGTATATAAAGCGCTGTGCGTTTGCTAGATTTATTAAGGAATATACTTAACTACTTACCTGCTTACTCCCGCTTCATGAGTAGGTTACAATGTATTCGCTAGATGACAGGCATACTTTTAAAACTCCAGCTTATTTGTCAATGTAATGAACCACTTTAATCGGTCGCCATTTTGTGATGATGATTGTATAAATCAGATTATTAGAAAATTCGACTTTAATGCCAAACCTGGTTAGATTTCAGACTCTGTGTATACAAACTAGTGAAGAAACATTTAATTAATGACAGTTAGGTCAATGAGAGAGTTGCTGATATCATGGTTTGAGTTTAAATGTTTTGTTCTCCTACGGCGTAGACAATAATTGCTGGAAGGTCATTCCGACGCACATTAGACCACTAGATGTCGTTAGGCGCAGTTTCTTCATCCATTGTTTTTACATTTCGTTGGTCAACATGTGTAAAGAAGTTATGTAAAGCCGGGAAATTAAGCTATCTTACGCGTTACCATTACTCATATATAAAATTATATAGGCTAAGGGTAGATCCTCGGTACTTGTTCCATGGATATCGTCTAGGGCTCTAGATCGATAGATACTGTCAGTAGATTGTGATTCATAGGCCTATACTGACTTGTGTATAATATACACGCAATTTATTTCTTACAGAGAGTTTGTTGACAGGAAATTAATGAATTAATTAATATGTGTTTAATATAAACGGGTTGTTTTTTTATTTAATGATGTGAGGGTTGTTAAGTTAGCATAATTCCAAATAGCAAAATGCTTATTTTTTAACAAAAAGAATTTTAATTTCACTTTTTTTTGCCTATATTTGATATTTGTTAGACCAATAATAAACCATTAGTTGATCCAGAAAGGAAATAATTTGAAACTAAAGCATTTCCTAAACATGTCGGTGAATGAAACATGCAAGTAATCTAAGTAATAGTAAATGAAACATTGAGAACAAGAATGATAGGCATAATCCATGTTTAACTGAGACATTGGAGTTGCATTGTTTTAAGTGTAGCTGCAGTGTTTTGATAGAATTGTAGTGTTTTTCCAATACATATTCTGTTTCAATGCAACTGTCAATGAAGGCAAGTGTATGAACTGCACCAGACCCTTCCAAAGAGATGGATACCTCTCAAGATGTATAAACAGATAAGCATTGATCAAGTAGAGGTGTGGGTTGAGCTAATATTGTTTGAACGGTGAAAAGCTGATGGAGATAGGAATGCTGAGAGGATTGAAGTGTGTTTTAGGTGTATTATATATTCTATTTGTTTGGTTATTAAAGCCAGTGGAGTGATTTGAGGACTTGAGTGATGTGGTAGTGTTTGGTCATGCAGGCCTGTAAGAGTTAATTAAATTTTAGGCCGATTCAAGAACAGGATATTTGATGTCATCTAGGAAGAGATTTGGGTAACCACATGGAGAAGATGATTTGTGGAGTGGGAGTTCTAAGCTCTTTGGAGAGAAAGAGAGGAATAGTTGGGTGTTGTCAGCATATATATACTAAGCATATATATATATACTAAGCATATCTATGGGCTGACGTGTGCTTGCTACTACCAACTGCGTCAACTTCGAGTCGTTTCCCGTTCTCTTTCTTTTTCTGCAGCCTCCACCTTGGTTCATGCATTTGTTGTATATCGCTTGGATTACTGCACTTCTCTCTTTGTTGGACTCCCTCAGGTCCGTCTTTCTTGTCTGGAGAGGGTTTTGCGGACGGCTGCACGCTTGGTTGGGGGTATCTCCAGATTTGATCATATTTCCGAATACATGAGAGATATCCTTCACTGGCTCCCAGTTCAGCAGCGCATTCTTTACAGGGTCTCCTCAATGGCCTGGCAATGTGTCTTAGGCCGGGCACCGGCTTACCTTTGTGAGCAGTGCTAGTAAAACTGAGTCAGGTTGACATAAAATAATAAATTGCAGTAGATCACAATTGCACATATTGCTTGAAGAAGTTTTTCTTTTGATCTTATTAGATAACCGCTATACATAAGCTATTGCATTTTATTTAACAGCAACATTACCGAGCATTGAAGACTTTTTTTCCTGAAATATATCTGAAGTTTCCTTGTGCATATTTCAATTGGAAGATTTAATTCTGATCTTCTAAAAGATAATATGAAAACAAATTAACAAATTTAACATGGTTTAGCTATGATACTTTGGAAACTACAAGCAGAATGTGATTTAAAATTTTCAGACCACTCTGTTTTGCGACAGAGATGTAACTTTAAAGGTTTAAGGAAAGCAAATTCTTAGCAGAAAATTAGTCAAAGAAGTCCTGGCCTTCTCTTTATTACTGACTAGTGACTCAACTAAGAATGGAGAACATCCATGCTACTGAAATGAGAGCAATGAAATATGTTCTATATTTTGAAACATGTTAAATATTGAGGTGTTACTGTTCTTTGTTTTTAGCAAGTATATGAAGATGACTAGAACATTCTGTTAGAACTTCAAAATGCAGTTGTGAGAGGAGGTCTACATTTCATTTATCTTCATCAAGAACATTACAGTGGATCAATCTGTGTACAACTTTTATGAATGTCAGCTATTTCCTCTTCGGTCAAAAATCATAGTGATCAATAGCATAAAAGTGTGCTATTACACAAAGGTTGGATTGCTTCAGAATTTCGTCATAATTTTTTTTCGGTGCGACTAATTCTTACCTTATTAAAAAAAAATAACTGCAACTGGCAATGAAACATGAACCCTTTCTGTGAGCATCTGAATGCAAAGTTAAATGAAGTAACCATATATGTGAGAAACTGCACACTACTGGAGTTGGAAAGGCTATAACAACAACAAATGCAGAAACATTTTACAGTTTGAATTACTTTGAAGTGTAATCGAAAACTCATGATTATCAAAAGTCATACAAAATCCAACTTTGTTTAGAATCTGTTGACTGGAGAAGCACATACGAATCATTTAAAACCACACAGGTGTCAATTATTTCAAAAACTGTATGATCGAGGTGATTATCTGAGAGCTCGTTAAAGGACCAATACTGTAGAAAAACAGTGAAATTAACAATTAAGTGAGCAGCCTAATAGCGAATACGAAAACCCATACAAAAGAAAAAGAATATAGGTGCGAGATATGTCGGAAGTCATTTGATCAGGGTTGTCATCTGAAAACGCACATGAGAATTCATACGGGTGAAAAACCATACAGATGCCAGTTATGTCGGAAGTCATTTGCTAAGGGTGGTGATCTTACAAGGCACATGAGAACCCATACTGGCGATAAACCTTACAGGTGCTATTTATGTCAGAAATCATTCAATGAAGGTGGTAACCTGAAAACGCACATGAAAACCCATACTGGTGAAAAACAGTACAGGTGCCACTTATGTTGTAAGTCATTTGCTCAGGGTGGTGAACTTAAAAGGCACACGAGAACCCATACTGGCGAAAAACCTTGGCCATAATAAACACCGAGGTGTATATTAGATGGAGCATAACCTCGATCACATGTGAATGGTGGTAATATATAGAGTATAATCATAAATACTGTAAAGTATGAAAATAATATTATATATAAGTAGAAAATTATAGGTTCGCCAGATGGCGGGTCAATTTAAAAATAATCCATGTCCTAGTTAGTACGGTAGCCATTATATATATTCGATTATCATAACAAGGGATGGGAATTCTATAAAAATGTCCGAAATATGTCAAAAATATTCGAAGAAATCAGTCAGGGTGAAACGGGTAAGTTCCGTAATGTAACGTGTGGTAGGCAACACTGTTAAAAAAGAAAGAGAAACAGAAAGAAAGCAAAGTGCGTCAAATTTAAAACCTTCCACTGTAGGTAGACGGATTACCTTACTGCCGAAAGGTCATGACGAAGGGTCTGGATATAGTACGTGAGTATATAATCAGGCAATCAGTAAATAACATGGTCACAATATCAATGGGACAGACAATAGGTTACACTTCTATAGCATCACACCTGCACCTTATATCTGTGCATATATTATTACTCAGTAAATCAAACATTTCAAATTTATGTAAAGTTATGTAACATGAATTCTGATAATACTTTCAGACAAAATCGCACCTGGAAGTTAACGGACTACACAAGAGGCGAAAACTACAGCGCAACGGTGACTGGAACAACATTTAAAGGGACCAACTGACATGAGAGGGTCAACTTAACGTGGACATCCAACAAACAAAATCCATGGTGTAAAAATGTCTCAATGGACAGGTCCCAGTTTCTGTAACAGGGCAATTAAATTTTAGGTTTAGTAATAGCTAGGTAGTAATAACTATATAGGTGTCTAATTAAAAACCTAGTCTAAGGTAATTTAGAAATAACATTGTTAATAATACTTATATAAATATATCAAAGTGCAATCTCAGGTTACGAGTTAAAATATATGTGGAACTCTAGGCTATGGTATAGTGGTTCATGCCAGACATGTACTGCATCATACCCTGCACTCAGCTACTGCGTATAGAATGCTTTCAAGAAAGTGTTCTAGATTCTGGTGAAAAACAGTACAGGTGCCACTTATGTTGTAAGTCATTTGCTCAGGGTGGTGAACTTAAAAGGCACACGAGAACCCATACTGGCGAAAAACCTTACAGGTGCCATTTATGTCAGAAATCATTCAGTGAAGGTGGTAACCTGAAAACGCACATGAAAACCCATACGGGTGAAAAACCATACAGGTGCCAGTTATGTTGTAAGTCATTTGCTCAGAGTGGTGATCTTAAAAGGCACATGAGAACCCATACTGGAGAGAAACCATACAGGTGCCAGTTATGTCAGAAATCATTTAATGATGGTGGTCATCTGAAAAGGCACATGAGAACCCACACTGGTGAAAAACGATACAGGTGCCAGCTATGTCAGAAATCATTTCCTAAACATGATCGTCTGAAAACGCACTTGAGAACCCATGCTGGCGAAAAACCATACAAATGTCAGTTATGTCAGAAATCATTTACTAACAGTAGTACTCTGAGAAAACACATGAAAATCCATATGAGGTTTAAACTCAGTTCAGGAACGCAGCCACAGGATCTTAGATTGGGAAGTGAAGTAACTGCTAACCTACCTGATCATCTCATCACATTTAGCGGTACAGGCGTTACTGATAAACGAAATGACCGTGTCTCAAAGAACATATATCCGGATTCTAGTGGAATTGCAGTTTCTATGCCGAAAATTAGAGATGGAGAATGTCTGTATATTAGCAAATTCAAATCTCCTGTGGATGAGAAAGCGGCTTCATCGAAATCTTTTGGATGTGGTATATGTGACGAATTGCTTGAAATAGAGAGAGAATTTCTAGAGCATTGTTCTAGCCATCGACTTTCACCACCTGACGACTTAATTGCTGATCGTGTGGATGTTAAATATGAATGTTATGTATGAGGTAAAAAAAACATACTGTGGAAGTTCAGGATACATACATGAATGGTTATTGTGTACCACTTTTGTTTCAGAATACTTAGACAGTGGACATTCTCATGTAAAGAATCTAGAAGTTCCTCTTTATAGGCACACTGTATCTAAGGTGTTACCTTCTTCTCACAAACATTTTAAGACTTTGAATTGCTGCATTTTATGAAAATGAATGATTTTATACTATTGCTGCTAAAATGCAGTCAAGTCTTCTGTTCTGAGTTCCACTATTTGACAACCCTATTGCTAAATATTAAATTTAGCTACATATTTACTTCTGTTGGGCTAGACATTTTACAGAGCGGAGCTGAGGACCCTTTTATGAGACTATTTTAGAGTATTGATGCTTGGTCTATTGTTGTTGCATTCATAATAGCTTATTAGCTTGCACTGCTTTGATTAAATTTGGATGTTATATATGGTCATTTAAGAAAGATAAATGTGTTATCAAGATTGTCATGTATCGGGAATATTTAAGAAAGATAAATGTGTTATCAAGATTGTCATGTATCGGGAATATTTAAGAAAGATAAATGTGTTATCAAGATTGTCATGTATCGGGAATATTTAGTATGTTTTTAAACACTTCATTATATTCTTGTCTTCTAAATAAATAAACTGTGTGACGTAAATTGCGCATATATTTTTCTGAATGGAATATATTTGTTTACTACACTGAAATTGTATAGGCCTACTTCATATTGATCGTTTTCATCTAATTTTAACCGGATTATATCCTTGTACGAAACTAATGTAAGCATCTTACTGTAGTGTAGAATAAAAGTAAACCTTTAAGGTACGATACGAATGTAAGCTATCTTGCTGTAAAGTGAAAACTTTAATTGTAAATGACTCATGTAGCACACATTCACATGGTTACCTAATCAACAGCGCAGTGGGTTTAAGTTCCTGATGGTAATGCATAATTCTCTAGCAGCATGTGCTATGTATCTTATTAAAGGGACTTTGCTTCTCTGTTTCTTCCATCTCTGGTGGCTGGTTTCTCCTCTTAGTCGAGCGCTTAAACGTTGAAAATCATTAAATATTATACATTTATAAGTGCTACATGCATAATTTACTATAGAATTTTTAGAGGAACTAACAGAAGATCATCTGATATTATGCTAGTTGAATAGACGGACGGACAGACGGACAGACAAAGATTGACGGACAGAGACAGAGGAACGGACAGACTAGACACAGACGGACAGACAGACATAGAGACAGACGAACGGACAGACACAGAGATAGACGGACTAACGGACAGAGAGACAGAAGAAAGGACAGCCAGAGAGACGGACGGACAGACATAGAGAAAGACGGACAGACAAAAAGACTAACGGACAGAGAGACAGCCGAACGGAAAAGACATAGAGACAGACAAACGGACGAACAGACAGACAGACGGAACAGAGATTGACAGACGGGAGGGCGTGTGGGCAGGCAGATATCGAGAAAGGCATGCAAACAAACGCACAGCTACACAGATAGATAGCAGACATAGGACGGACTGACGCACAGAAAAACAGAAAGGCAGACTAACAGAAAAACAGACAGAGCCAAACAAAAGCCGAACATTATTGTTACGCTTTTATTAAGCGCCAGAATCTACTGACCAAAGCGTCAATCGAGGACGCTGAGCAATTATTGTGCGTGAAGGACTTACGTTACAAGTCAATCGCTGTAACTAATCAGTTACCGTATCTCACAATCGGTTACCGTAGACCCACAGTTTATATACACCCACTGAAGACCTTCTCAAGGAAAACTATAACCGATGGGACTACCTGCGTGAGCAGTATTACATTTAGATAAAAAGCTTACAAAGGTAAGATATGATCGTTAAACAAGGGTCATAGACTCATAGAACAACGTCCAAACGCAATCTCTGGTAGATATTTAGACACCTTTTAAACGAATGCTGATGACACAATATATTCGTCACTTGCGTTCAATTGCACGAAACGTTCCTCTGTCTTGCTGAATAAATATTGACGCTAAGGAATTTATAAACTACATGTATTGAATTAAGCTTATGATTATTATTATTATTATTATTATTATTATTATTATTATTATTATTATTATTATTATTATTATTATTATTATTATTATTACTATTATTATCATTATTATACAACCAATAAACTAATGTGCAGACGAATTATGTTAACTGTTTGCAGTCACTATTCCTAGGCCGTCATTCAGTCCTGGCTGTACGGTCTTCTTATTGTTCCAATCAGAGGTGCCTAGAACAGATAGAGAGTTTCCAATCTGAAGGGCGACTGACAAACGCTGTAGCAGATGGCTGGTCTCACGTTGGTCACCTGTCGCTGCTTTAATTTTGCCTCCCAGTTCTTGAATAAAGTCCAGTGACTCGGTGTGCCAGCTTCCTGCGGTTTCGACTGCTACAGGAATGAAATGGTGCGACTGTGAGATGGCAACATATTTGCTTTCCTTGTTATGGGCTGCTTTTTCGGCCGCGGCGCCTGCTTTTTGCGATGTTAAATGCTCATATGATGTGGCGAACGTATCAGGTACCGTAACATCCCATGCTAAGCAACGACCTCTGGCCCAAGGTATTATTGTGACTCCGTCAGGCCTTTTGCCGTCAGATCTGGAGAGGCCATTGGGCTCTTTGATGGACGGTATTTTGGCTCTGATAAAAGCCCGCCAAATCACGTCATTGATCATGGCATGTCGTTGTTGCCTTCCTGTTCCTTTGATGCAAGAGAATCCGTGATGACCATTGGATTCTACTATGGCACTACATTTGCACGTGTGTTTTTCGCACAACACTGTGCCCAGCCGGATGCCGGATGCTATTCTCAATACCTCTCCTGGCATCCGTAATCCTGCTGTTGTTATGGGAAGTGCATGAAGCCAGTCTCCCGAGTGTGGTGATTGCACAGCTAACAGTCGGGCTTTAGCAGCGGAATCACTAGTTCTTTCTGACAGGCCTTGAAGTGCACGTGAGATCAGTGCGCTGTCCCATTCTCTTTGTATATGAGCCTTCTGTTCGATGGGAGGCGGTGCGTTCGATCTCGAAGACCACGAAATAGAGGCCTCCTCTACTAATGGATCTGTAGACGTTACAGTGACATCGTGTAGCATTTGGTCTTGAAGGCTTCGCGTGCCAGCGGCTGATGCCAAAAAGACGGAAGTTGCCAGCATATCGGCACTACGAATGCCCAGACCACCATTTCTCACAGGCAAAGAAGCCTGAATCCATTGATCGTCGCTCATGTCAATGTTGAGAAGGCTACACAGTCCTGTTCTCAAGATTTCGTCGAAGTCGCGTAGAAGTCCTTCGTTTAAGAAGCAGGCTGATGTTCTCAGTGTGTATAGCAACTTCGGTATGCTTAAGCTGCATCTCAAAAGGGTGAATGAGTCGTGTGGATGTAGTGTCTCAAGCCTTGTGATGACTTTCTCCAGATCTTTAATCTTTTTCTGAACGGATTTATCGACGGCTCTACCTGGTAGCAGCGGTGCTCCCAGCAATGTCAGATCTTCAACGGCCACATTTTCAAACTCGACGAAGGTCTGATTATAGTTTGCTTCATCATAACCTCTAACGGATGCTTCGCATTTTTCTCGATTCAGTTGTAAACCATACAAGGGCGCGTGTTTCTCTATCAAGCTGATGTCGTACTCCACTTTATCAATCGGTCCAGCAAGAGTGAGATCGTCCATATAGCCAATATTTAGTGGGGTTGTCAGACTCTCGAGAAGTGGATGTATCGTCAGGCAGAACTCCAGTGGTCCTAAGGGATGGCCTTGTTGAGTCCCTTCCTCTGACAGAATAGTATGCTGTTTAGTCTGTAGCTGGGGCGCGTAGGCATAGTTGTCAAAGACGTATCTGTATATTTTATATTATTATTATTATTATTATTATTATTATTATTATTATTATTATTATTAATTTTTTTTGCCCCGGGGTATCAAGGATCCCCCAGGTAGATAAAAATTGTCCAGAGACATATTAAAGAAGAAAAAATTATTCCTGGAACGGCCGGGCGAGTTTTTGCTGCGATATTGTTAAGCAACCTAAGAGAGCGACTGCGTTAAAGCGTTGGATGATAATTGATAAGCTTTGAAACAGGAAGCTTGTTTCCCTGTTGTCTCCGGAGATATTATTATTATTATTGTTATTATTATTATTATTATTATTATTATTATTATTATTATTATTATTATTATTATTATTATTATTATTATTATTATTATTATTATTATTATTAATTTTTTTTGCCCCGGGGTATCAAGGATCCCCCAGGTAGATAAAAAATTGTCCAAAGACATATTAAAGAAGATAAAATTATTCCTGTAACGGCCGGGCGAGTTTTTGCTGCGATATTGCTAAGCAACCTAAGAGAGCGACTGCGTTAAAGCGTTGGATGATAATTGATAAGCTTTGAAACAGGAAGCTTGTTTCCCTGTTGTCTCCGGAGATATTATTATTATTATTATTATTATTATTATTATTATTATTATTATTATTATTATTATTATTATTATTATTATTATTATTATTATTATTATTATTATTATTATTATTATTATTATTATTATTATTATTATTATTATTATTATTATTATTATATTAAAAGTCAAAGTAGAAATTCGATGATAACTAACGTGAAGACATGGCATTAATTTAGCAACGTAAACTACGGGCCTGAAAACATGTTGAATTTAGCAGCGAAAACTACGGTTTTACCGGTGAATCTCTCTACGGAAGAACTACACTAAACGGTAACTTCTCAGGTTTATTAACGGTCTCAATTAGGCCTACCTTATCAAACCGATCTACCGTGTAATAATCTATGCCAAAACCAATGGACATCCGGGTCTTGCCCTTCGAATTCACGGTAAGTGATCGAACATTTATTATTTTTGTTATTTCAAAGTTCGGCAAAGGATATAAGAAACCCCCGACGGAATACAATTGTCCGTCCCTTAAAACAACCTCTAAAAGGCAACTCACGTCAAGTTTCTTATTGAAACTGTCAAATTTATGTTTTTATGCGAATAAAACAACGAAAGTCTTGTCCAAAAAATCAACCAAGAACAACAAGATTGCGTCCTTAATTTTCGCAGACGAAATCTCAGGTTATTTTAGATCAATAGCAGAGCGTCTAACCAGTTTGGTCATTCGCCATTGGGCCATATTTATATACAGAAATAGGTCACTTAGGCGCGTTGCCTCATTCTCTGTTTGGCTCTCTTAGGACAATGAAGGGCCGAACCTTCACAATTTATACTATTGCGTGTTTTTAGTTAAGTTTTAAGTCAATGGCACGAAGTTTGAACTTCGATCACATCTTGTCTAAGGTGTCATTCAATGATAATTTAAAATTTATTATATCTTAACTGTTGGTAAAAGCGTTACGTAACGTTCATCTCCACACACCCACCCACCCACGTAACGTTTCGTAACGTTTTCAAGGACCCCACCCACCCACCCTCGAGCGTTACGTAATTATGCAATGAGCCCTAACCTGGATGACCTCCTATCTGACTGCTAGACCTCAAAATATCCGCCATACCGGCTCCTCTTCCGCATCGACTCTTTTCCCGTGGAGCTCCTCAAGGCTCAGTCCTGGGATTCATTCTTGACCTGCTTTATACTACCGACATGTTGATGAATCAACTAAACAGGACCTCAATAAAATACAATATAAAAATAAATATCGGAAAGACAAAGAGTATGAGGATACTGGAGAGGAGGAAGAGATAGCAGTGAAAATAACAATAAATGGAGAGGAGGTCGAACAGGTCAAGAGCTTCTGCTACTTGGGAAGTGTGATAACAACAGATGCAAGATGCCAAAGTGATATAAAACGAAGGATAGTATTGGGAAAAGATGCGTTCACGAAAAGAGGAGAGTTGATGAGAGGAGGGCTGAGCAAAGACCTAAAGAAGAGACTTGTCAAGGCACTGGTATGGAGTGTGGTACTGTATGGGTAGGAGACGTGGACCATCAGGAAAGAGGATATCAAGAGATTAGAGGCCTTTGAGATGTGGATCTGGAGAAGAATGGAAAGGGTGAGCTGGAGGGAGCGAATGACAAATGAGGAGGTGTTGCAAGTTGATTATTGTCGCCACCCCCCTTCTCCAGTCTTGGGACTGGCCCTACCTGAATATAAGGCAGTCACGCATTTTACGTAGAGATTTAATACAACGTAGTTTAAACGTGGAACGTCATTGTTTACAAGTGTTTGTGGTGGTTGAGCATTTCATGACGTATTCGTAGAAATGACCACGGCTTGGTTTTGGCGCGACTTTGGATGATTGATTATGCACAGGTGGTTGGAGATATAAGACAGACGGACAGAGGGACGGACAGTCGGACGGACAGAGGGACGGACAGTCGGACGGACAGAGGGACGGACAGTTGGACGGACAGAGGGACGGACAGTTGGACGGACAGAGGGACGGACAGTTGGACGGACAGAGGGACGGACAGTCGGACGGACAGAGGGACGGACGGACGAACGGATGGACAAAGGGACAGAGTTTTGTTTCGAGCCGCTTGGCAGAGGAAGTAAAGTTAAGCCATGTTGAAGTATTTCAACACAATCCGAACTATTCGGAATTATTCCGAAGTATTCCGAAGATTTTTTAACTGTACCGATAGTATTCTGAATTTTTCGGAAGCATAATTCTGAAAGTTTCCGAAGTATTCCGAATTGCAGCGAGCTGTTCCGAAGTATACCGAAGCTTAGCAGGAGATTGAATGTTGCTTCGGGGTTAAGTGATTCTGAACGCCAGGGTCAAGAAACGAACGCAGGGATTAATTTGCATTCGACAAATGCGATCTCGCCATCACTTGGCTGCGGATGCGTGATTAGCTGCAGCAAGAGCCGTGATGTGGTGGCTGGCTCTTTCCGTACACTAGATAATGCATTTGAGCAGATGTATTGATACGGCGCTACATAAATTGACTCATATATTGCATTACGTGTGAAACTTTAATTCTAATATTATTGTAAGACCAGATTTGTAAATGAAATTGTAATATTGTAAATCCAAGATTATATAGCGCCCGATTATAGTCTGATTTTCTCATAAATCTTATGCATTGATCGATGACGCTACAGATGCATTACGCAACGCATTTATCCACAACGCATTTATTAAGCGCCGCTATGTAATGACCAATGGCTGGACAGAGTTTAGTATTGTATAAACAACCGCTGTGAACTCCAACTTGAAACAAATCCTGTGCCGAACAGGAAGCCAATGCAAAGACTCAAACACAATAACTGGCACGAAGGTAGTGCATGGGAGAGATTTATTAAGCACAATTACTCAAAGAGCAATAATCAATCGATGGCGCTGAGCAATAATTGTGAGTGAAGGACTTGATCGAGATCTCTAAACAGCAGCCGTCTTGGAGAAGGAGGATCGAATCCTTACTCTCCACGCTACAATGTGGACGTTCTAACCAATCGAAAACTAAGAAGACCATGCCTTCAGTCATTCAAAGTATGGATGGATATAGAGTTTAACGACATCTTATGGCGACAAAGTCCATCGACGTCGACAGAAATTTGTTTGGAATAATACAGCTCCTCTATAACAGCGGTTTTCAGACGGTAGTAGTTGTATTTAGACTATTCTGGAACAACCACCCAATAACTAGGTTCATAATGCAATAACCACCCAATAACCACGCAATAACCATGTGACGTCACGACCATCGTATGAGTCATCGAAACTATTGGAAATTCCCGCAGTTTTGATGACTCGCCTATGAGTCATGGGACGATTACGCGGGCTGGGAATTTCCTAAAGTATCTAGTAATCTGGTTTTATGAAAGGGCTTAAAGGCATGAATGTCCATAATAAAATGGATACACGAGCCGATTTCATGAAATCGCTTAAAGGAATAAATGTCTATAATAAAATGGACTATTCATCGAAGACTGTAAAAGAACTACAAAATATCGCTCGAGAGAGAGGTATGGTTGGTTATTCGAGACTGCGAAAAGCAGAACTCATAGCATTCATGTCCCCCAGGTCTGCGAGCAACCTGCTAGACGCTCCGGTTCCGGACATTAAAGTTCCAACGCTTGTTCCAGGTAAGTATACGCCTCCGTCTGATACTTGGAAATCTTCTGTTAGTAATGTTTGAAATGAGATGAAGACTAAGGTTAGGTCCGTTATTAATTCTTTTGCGGATCAGTGGGTTAGTTCCATTCCTCCAAAGGAAAAGAAAACCGTGAATGAAAGATTGGAATCGTTGAAGACGAAGGTTTCGAGTATTTTCAGTAAAATCAATAAAAACAAGTTCGAACTTCGAGAGACCGCAAAAGCTATTAAGGGTTTTACTAAGCGATACACGATCGATGGAAGCAGTGGAATCGATGTCACGTCTTTTCTCGATGCTGTAAGGCCCCAAATAGTCAGTCTGCTAACGAAAAATCGTGGGGTAAAAGTTCAATTCAATCTTAATTGCGTAATGAAGAAAGTAGATATTAAATCTGGGGAAGAAGTCGAAGCCGAACCTAATTTTAAATCGAAGACCGATATCATTTTAGACGCAACCGATGTGAGTGAAATATATAGCAACGCAGTGGATAAAATTAAGGAGAGCATGGCAAGTTTTCAGATGAGAGGTAGCAATTGGCGGTTTAAAACCGTTATGAAGTTGGATATCGATACAGTTGTGTATAAGCCATTGAAAGGTAGTTCTTATATTCCACTTCCCGAGTATTTAGCCAATAAAAAGGCTATTATTAACCTGAAAAACGACGACGATGAATGTTTCAAGTGGTGCGTTACTAGAGCGCTGAATCCAACGGAAGACAATCCGCATAGAATCACTAGAGATCTAAAAGAACAATCTAAGAAGCTCGATTGGAAAGGGATCGAATTCCCGGTTGCTACCGACGTCAATGTAATAAATAAGTTTGAGCGTAACAATAACGTTTACGTTAACGTATTCGGCTATGAAAAGGATGTATACCCATTATATATATCGAAGCATGAAAGCGATATCTGCGTAGATCTGCTGCTTATTTCCGACGGTGAAAAGAAGCATTATTGTTGGATCAAGAACTTTAATAGATTGATGGCAGCACGAACAGAAAAATCTGTAAATTCGATGCATTATTGTAAAAGATGTTTACTCGGCTATAGAAGCGTAGAAGCGCTTGCTAAGCATAACGAGTACTGTTCGCGGCAAGACGCCCAACGAATAGTTCTTCCCGAACCAGGAACCATGTTAAGTTTTAAACATTATTTTAAATCGATGAGAGTGCCTTTTATCGTTTACGCTGATTTTGAATCTTTTATTAAACCTATCGATACATGCCCACCCGATCCTAGCACGTCTTACACCAATAAATATCAGAAGCATACACCCAGCTCGTTTTGTTATCACATAAAATGCTACGACGACGGCGTTTATTCCCAAGAGCCAGTGAGGTTCACGGCTGAAAACGAAGACGACGATGTCGCTCAGATATTCATAGATTCTCTTCTAGAAAATATAAAAGAAATATATAACCAGTTTAAATTCCCCAAGAATATGATATTCGGCAAAACCGAGAAGAAATGTTTCGATGAAGCTACTAACTGTCATATCTGCGGAGGAGAGTTAGGTGAAGATCGAGTTAGAGATCACTGTCATTTAAGCGGTAAATTCAGAGGCGCCGCTCATAACATTTGTAATATAAACTACAAAATCCCCAAGTTTTTCCCTGTAGTATTCCATAATCTATCCGGATACGACAGCCATCTATTCGTGAAGAAATTGCGAGGCGAGAATGGTGAGAAAATTAACTGTATTCCTAATAACGAAGAAAAGTATATATCGTTTAGCCGAGAGATTGTGGTCGGTAACTTTGTAAATAAAGAGGGAAAAGAGATAACGGTCAAGCGCGAATTACGCTTTATCGACAGTTTTAGATTCATGCCTTCGAGTCTCGACGCGTTATCGAAGAACCTTAGTAAAGATCAGTGTAAGAATTTAGGTGATTTTTTAAAGGTGAGAAGTTAGATCTTTTACTCAGAAAAGGTGTTTACGCGTACGATTACGTTGACGGCATTGAAAGATTAAACGAGACCGAATTGCCTCCGAAGCATAAATTCTATTCTAAACTGAACGATTCAGACATCAGCGATGAAGATTACGAGCACGCCAAAAATGTATGGAAGGTATTTCGTTGTAAAACGTTAAGAGAATATCACGACTTGTATAATCTTTCGGATGTTCTATTATTAGCCGATGTATTCGAAAACTTGAGACGTGTGTATCGAACATTATAGGCTCGATCCCGCGTGGTATTACACTTCACCCGGACTAGCTTGGGACGCGGCGTTAAAGTTGACTGGTGTAGAGTTGGAATTGTTGAGCGACTACGATATGTTACTGATGATCAAGCAAGGAATAAGAGGGGGAGTCAGCACGATTTCGAAACGATACGCGAAAGCGAACAACGAGTACATGGGAGAAGATTTTGATCGCAGCCAGCCTTCGGTATTCATTCCTTACTTAGACGCGAATAACTTGTACGGATGGGCGATGAGCAAAGCTCTACCAACTCATGGGTTTAAATGGATGAGCGATAACGAGCTGAACGATTGGAGAAGCATTACCGAACGAGATGGGGTGGGGTGCGTGTTAGAAGTCGATCTTGAGTATCCTAAGGAACTACACCACCTGCATAACGATTACCCTCTAGCTCCTGAGAGTATAAAACCCGCAGGATCGGATGTAACGAAACTAATTCCGAGTTTAAACGATAAAAAGAAGTACGTAGTTCATTACGGTAATCTAAAGTTGTACGAAAGTCTCGGTTTGAAAATCGTTAAAATACATCGAGGGTTAATATTCGAAGAAAGCGCTTGGCTGAAAAAGTATATCAACCTGAATACGGAATTGAGAACGAGAGCTACTAACGATTTCGAGAAGGACTTTTTCAAGTTGATGAATAATAGCGTCTTCGGTAAGACTATGGAATGTATCGAGAATCGAGTTGACGTACGATTGGTATGCGATGAGAAGGAAGCTATTAAACTCGCGTCGAAACCTAATTACGACGGTCGAACTATTTTCGATGAAAATCTAATCGCCGTTCATATGAAAAAGACCAAGTTGTTTTATAACAAGCCGATATATCTAGGAATGTGTATTTTAGATTCGAGCAAGACATTGATCTACGATTTCCATTATAATTACATCAAGACCAAGTACGGAGATAGGGCTAAGCTATTATTCACCGATACGGATTCGTTGGCGTACGAAATAAAGACCGACGATTTTTACGCCGATATAGCTCCTGACATTAGAAGTAGGTTCGACACGAGCGACTACGCGAAAGATCACCCATCTGGTATAGAAAGTGGGATCAATAAAAAGGTCATTGGTATGTTCAAAGATGAGGCGGCAGGTAAACAGATCGAAGAATTCGTAGGTTTGAGGTCGAAGTTGTACTCGTACAGGATGTCGGGTGTAGACTATAAGAAATGTAAAGGAGTGAAAAAGAACGTCGTTAAGAAAACGATAACTCACGAAGATTACAAAGAGTGTGTGTTTACGAGAAGAGAACAGTTAAGAAAAATGAACGTTATAAGATCGTATCATCACGACATGTATACTGAAGAAGTAAATAAGGTCGCTCTTTCAGCCGACGACGACAAACGAGTGATATTGGAAGATGGTATACATACTTTAGCTTACGGACACTACGCGCTTCGTCAATAAGAGTATTAGTCGAATATTAAAATGAGTTATGCAACTGTGAAAAACATAGATGTTGAAGGCGTAGTTCTTCCGAATCAACCGTTAACGAATTTTGAACTATCGGATGCTGCGAAGAAGCTGAATATCAAGAATTTTAGAGGAGTTTTTCTACGAGACACCCTACCGAAAAAACCTAGACGGAACGAATGTGGGATAATGAACTTAGACGATTCTAATGGGGTAGGGAAGCACTGGGTCAGTTTTTCAAAGAACGGTAAGGAGAAAATATATTTCGATAGTTACGGTCTTCCTCCTCCTACGGAATTAATAAAATATCTACAAAGACCGATACTTTACAACAGCGAACGAATACAGCCGGATAACGAAGTGTTTTGCGGTCATTTATGTCTGTACGTGCTAAAGAAAACATGCAACGACGGTTGTAAATTTCAAGAAGTTATAAACGACATGCATTAAAAAATTATTATAAATATAAAATGCCAGTCGATAAATTTGGACATACAGATGTTGGAAAAACGGAAAGAATAATTAGTGGAGGCGTTACTCTTAGTCAAGTAAATGCTAGTTTCCTTCGAATGGATGGAGCAAACCCGGCGACTGGAGATCTAAAAATGAGCGGCTACACGATAAAAGGTTTACCTACAACGAATATTTCAGAAGCAGGAATGGATGAGGCTCTAAGTCGAGGACAAGCCATAGATTTGTTAACGAATCGCGGCGATTTACCGTCCGACGATAATCTAAAAGTGTCTAAAACCGGTGATACCATGACTGGCGACTTACTCTTAAGCATCGGTAGAGAGCTTACGCGGAGGATGGGATGTAAGGATTTGGCTGGAAATAAAGCTTTTATTATATTTTTAGGAAATACAACGAATAAAATAGAAGGTCGATTAAACCAACCGATTATATCGCAATCGACTGATGGATTCAGTTTTAGAATAAATAATGAAACCGTCTTAGAGATGGTTAAGTCAATGGATGGTACTCCTCCGTCTAAAATAAATGTGCATAAGCCCATCTTTATGCACGGCGCCCACATTACAGGCCTACCCGATCCCAGCGGCGATGGCGATGCAGCGACTAAAAAATATGTTGATACGACTGCAGTCGGACCCGCGTTTAGCGTTTACACTATATCTCAACAAGCCATACTCGCTGCAACTCACACAATAGTTTCTTTCGATAGTGTAAGATTCAATACCGATAGTAGTGATAACAGTACAGGACCGACTCGTTTCACTTCTGGTAAAGCCGGATACTATATCGTTACGACGTACATAGAATTTTGTAGCGCGAGTAATACCGCTTTTGCTAACGTCTTCCTATATAAAAACGGGGTGTCGCACATGCAAATTGCGGGTGGAGGGGGTACGGGAATTGCGCATAACAATTCAACCGGTAGTACTATAGTTTTTCTAACCGGTACCGATTACCTCGAGATATTCGTTTATTCGTCCATCGCCACAACCATAATAGCTAGAGACTTTTCAGCGGCATTCTTGCGACCTTAAACTAAGTCTGTAATTTTAACTGTAGAAACCTATCGCGTGTATACAAACGATAGGTTTCTAAAAATGTAGAAATCTTATCATTGAGAAGACTCTTCGCTTGGGTGTGCAACTACATCGATAGTTTCATCGTATGCTCTCGAAGTCTCTTTATCGATCTCGCAGATTCCATCGTACACCGTAATTTCGTATCTGTTTCTCCATACTTTTCCGTTATAATACGATATTAAACGGGCGTTTTCTCTGTGAGCTTTAGCCGCTTTATGCATCGACGAATACTCGATGGTCTCACCCGTTTCCAAGTCAAAAATAACGACTCGTTTCGGGTTGTTTCTGATACCATTCAATCTATCGTATCTATCATCGTCATTATATTCTTTTCGACGATCTTTCCAATATTCTTTCAGATATTCTTTTCTCGTTAATTTCGGTTTACCTACCAGGGAGTTGTCCGCGGGAATCAATCCTTTCTCGATCAGCAGCTCTACCAATTCCGGTTTGTTGAGATGAGTGACACCTTTAATCTTATTCTCTTTCGCTAACTTGTGTAATTCTGGTAGTTTCATTTTATATACTACAAGATTGTCTTTAAACATGAAACTTATTTTCATACAGATGATTAGTACACTACGCTCATTTTCTGTCCATCTGACTGGAAGTTTAGCAACTTATCCGAAATTATAACCGCGTAACCTTGGGTATCAGCTGGAACCTGAGCGTTAAAAGTAGCTTTGATTTGGATATCGACGACCGACGATTTCAGTCTTTCCGACTGTTTACTAACATCGAAAACTATGAGCGGATGTAGATCTTTGTAATCGGCTGGAGTGATGTTGCTTTGCGTAATTAACGGATCCATTCCGTAGAACTTTTCGCTAAACGACGCCGCGTCTCTATAAGCTCTCGAAAATTTCTGGTTGCGAAACGATAGGTCGTAGTCGACCGCTGGATATCTCTCTTGATTCATCATCACGTACATGTTTTTGAGGTTGCAATGATCGAAAATCGATGGATTGTGTTCTTGGTTGCCGTCGCTTCGACCGGTTTGAAATCCAACGACTATCCATCTAGGTTTTTCCGGAGCCGTCTTAACGCTAAGACGCCAACTAAAAGTATTCGATTGAGGAACCCCTATAGTATCGCATTGTCGCGCTCGATACGCGACGGGTACCGATGCTTTCGATTCGATAGTTTTGTACAACTGCACCTTCTCCATATCCGCCGGAGTAACGTGCGGCATAAACCACGAGATTTTCTCGACGTCGACTTTCCCAGCATCCGCGGCAGCGAGTCTAAAAATAGCGTCGTTGTCTGATTTGCGAACCAGCGTTAGCGTGTGCTTAAAACCGTACACTATTTTATCGTAATCCTCGCAGAATGCGAAAATATGTTTAAGGGGCACGACGAAACTAAACGTTCCCTTAGTCGTTGGTTTTTGAATAAGGTACGCTTGACGAGTCGCGAAACCCGCGTTATCCGCTATAACCGCGGTTGCCGCGGTATCTTTGCACCATAATTGATTAAGACCTTGCGCTTTGGCGAAGTCGTCCGGATATTTCAGCAAACCCAGCATCGTAGTTGCTTGTCCCGGGTGAAATACCGTTTCGATATCTTGATTCGATAGGGAATACGCGATTTGGCTGAAAAGATGCAAGAGTCCATTATTCGCGAGGGCTACAGCGTTAGCATTAGCGTACGCCGTTCCATCCGCTTTGACTAACCTACCTTCGAAAAGCAGGTAAGATTCAGCGGGATGGCAAAATAGATCTTGAGTTTCGATATTTATGCGAATCTCCCCGGGTGTGTTAAAAGTCGTTCTCGCTGTTGGTTCGTATTCATGCCATTCGTATTTTTCGATTCCTTCGTCGACCTCTGAGGGTGCTGTAATGTTTAGAACATTCGATTGCATTTTAATTACTAAAGATTATTTATTTAAACTCACGCGAGTTTCAATCCCGCTCCGTTTTTGTTGAGACTACGCACTAGAACTCGAATGGACACAGCATTCGAAGAAAGTCCATCACCGGCTAGTATCTTATTAATATCAGTAGTTCCTACATCGTTATCGATTAGCCGTGCTAAGATAGCCGCATTCTCTTGCGTAAGCGTCGGTATCGTTTCGACTGCAGGCGTCTTCAGAACCGACGCTGCTAAGAGTTTAGTCACAGCTAAGGGCGGACGATGCAGCTCGTTTACCGACATCCGAAGTGAAGAGCTTCTTGAAAACTCCCGTAATAGTATCCATTATTCCCGCTCCTCCTATAACGTGTTTTCTCTTAATTCTTCTATTAGCGATGACGAGCATGTTTTATAATCGCAATATTAAGTTTTTATATCCAGTTCGATGTTAGAATTACGAATGTTTATTTATATTCTCCTGTTAATATAAAAACAACACGAGAATATAAAATGGTTTCCTACGAAGAATATGTTGAAAAATCGACCGGCTCATTTTTAACTCTGGCTTCTAATAACGCAAAGATTATATCCCTTTTTATTTCCGAAGTGAAAGACGCTTGTAGTGAATTCGCAACCGACGTTTTCGATCTAATCGGAGACGCTTCAGAATGTAGTGAGTATAGCGACAGCGAGTATAGCGACAGCGAGTATAGCGACAGCGAGTATAGCGACAGCGAGTGTAGCGACAGCGAGTGTAGCGATTGCCACTACATTAAAGTAGTCTCTAACGCGGAGAATAATACTGAAGAGACTACGAGTTTGTTCTCGGATTATGGCTCGGATGAGCTTACTAAAAAGATCGTTGCTAATGAATTCGAGTCGATCATTCACGACCTTAAGAACAAGCTAAATAGCTTGGAAAAGAGGTATCTCACGGCGAAGCTTGCGTTCCATAACCGTATGAACGACGAAATATGGGAGATGTTTACGACAACGACATTTATGTAAACGATATTCTGTAACTAAAGCGAGTTACAGAATCACACGACCCTAACTCTTCAAAGTTTTTTTTATAATCGCAACATTAAGTTTTTATACCGTTCTTTGTTGATAACGTTTTGTTGTAATAGTTCATCGCATATACCGACGATCTCATTTCTTACTCCCGTATTACCCGCGTCGTAGCTAGCGAAACGCAGACTCAACATTTCTACTAAAGCATTCGGATCCTGCGGAATTACGACGACTCCTTTACCCGTCTTCGGCGTCTGTTTTCCAGTCTTCATTTCCCATATCGGTTTAATGATATTTATGTACTTTTCACTTCTTGACGATTTCGGTTTACTCGGATTGTTAGGTTGTCTCATAGCATTCGTCGCGTCTAGAATCTCGACGTAATCGGACATATCGTTGTCGTCGTAAATCGAACTGTTCGGTTTAGCCATAGTCACTAGCTCCCAAAGTCCTGGAGTACCTGTATAAGTCTTCTCTCCGACTATTATATCGTCGTTCTGGAACGATACGCGTGTGTCTCCGATATAAAATTTCCCGTCTTTTTTTGAATTTAGACCGAACGTCGTATCGGTAGACTTTTTATTAGAAGCGTATTGAGACAAGTATTTCGTTGCTAGATCTCCTAATTCTAACATTCTAACGTCTTCTACAGGATCCTCGTAAGCCTCTATCGAGGGATACTGTGGAAGCCGTATGGCTTTTAACGACGACGATATCGATGCGGGAAGCGCTTTTAGAGCGGCTGCTGAATTTTCCTTAATAGTAGACAACAACGCGTTTTGTTCTTTCGATATGGTCGATTGTGAGTCCACGATCGGCTTGTACAACTTTACCAAATCTCGCTGCAATCCTATATCGCCTAGTTTCTCGGATAAATAATCTCGTTGAATGTTTTTCTTCGTCTTCAGAAACTCTGCAACGATGAAGTCTCTTTTGGTGGGATCGGTTATTTTTAGAAACGACATTTTTAAATTGGTGGTATAATGTTTTAAAGCGTTTTTGGAATACGCGTTAAAACATTGAAATGGAACGAACGTGATTTTTTACGTTTCACGTTTTACGTTTACGTTCTATGTTCTACGTTTATGTTTTATGTTCTACGTTTTTCATCGATTTCCCAAACGCGTCCTTCAACGACTCGGCTATAGTTTCTCCGCTATTTCTCGATTTTCTGATTTCTTCTTTCATTTCGTTAAATTTCACGCGTTCGTTTAGAATTAACGAGTATTCCTCGTCCGAAATATTACCGTCTTCCAAAGATTTCGAGATGTAGTGACTGATGGCGTTGAGTCTCGCTTCGGCTAACGTTTTAATATTTTCGTGCTTCTCCGCCTTTGGTGTGAGCTTTCTGTTGATCACACGCCCGATCACGCTGAAAACACCCGCTCCAACCGCCAGTGTTTGGAGACCTATCGCGATAGGTGCCGCGACTATCGTAGACAGAACCGTGATCGCTGAAGCCTGCGAGCTCAACGCGACTAGAGTCGATATACCGTCTACTACGTTGATAATCCTAATGCCTTTACGATACTTTTTACCTAGAGTCTCTCTTTTTTCACGTTCCCACTCGATCTCTTCTTGAATTTCAGTGATTTTCGAAAGTCGGTAAACGTGTGCGCTTCCATCGATTTTCAGTGGGATGTCCATTCTTTTTTATAATTATAGGATATTATTTTTAAACTGCGATATAATTAACGAAACATAGCGAATCGCCTTCGATTATACTAACTACGGAATCGGAGTCGTTTTGAATAGTAATTTCGATGTCTTCTACTTGTCCGATAACGACCCCTTCTCGTAGACTCGCTTCGATTTCCTGTCTAAGCGAAACAAGACACGATCCTTTCGTCATTCGAACGCCTAGTCCTAGCGCTACTGTAGCTGTTTCTCTAGGTTGAATCGTTATCAGTTCTTGCGCAAAAATCTCCCATCTTAGTCCACCCAGTTGTCTGCAAGGCGTATGCGTCACTTTTTTCAACGTCCAACGCACCTCTTTCGGTTGGGTCCTAACTTCAACCCGACGAGTGGGTCTCGTTATAAATTTATGGATAGGTCTGTTGAATCCCGACATTTTATTTATACGAGGATTATTTTTAAAGCAACATACCGAGAATCGGAATATCTCGGAAAGGCGAATTAGGACCTAGTAGAAACCCGCTACCCGTTTTCATATACAACCCGCTACCCGTTTTCATATACAACCCAGCTCCAACCGACCCGCCTTTCGGCCACGGAGACAGATACAACCCATTTCCTTCCTGTCTTACTTTACAAGCTATACCATCTCTGTTAACGTAACATACTCCCGACCCGCTTATTTTATCTGCAACTTTCGATGCAGCTGCGGAGCCTATACCCGTTAAAGCGCCTTGTGCTAAACTAGGCAGTACGCTAGAAAGAAGAAATTTTCCAGCAGTAGCTAGAAATGGTAATATAGCTCCGATAAAACCACCCTCGACTTTAGCGTTATATATTAATTGCGTTTTACTCATTTTGATCGTCGTGCCCTTTCCGTTCTGGCAAGCTTTCGCCGCTTTCTTAATTTGCGCTTTCGTAAAAGCTAAAACGTGGTCTCCCTCTAGATCATCGTGAGATAGTCTAATACTAACACCATCCGCTCCCGCTTCGAGCGCTCGTTTAATCTTGTCTTTTTGTCCTTCTGAAATATTAACACAGAAGTTTGTGTACTGAGTCATTTTATATATAACTAAGATAAACTTTTAATTATCTTCACACTTCTCTAATATGAAACTTGATCGACATCGCTTCCCCTCTAATGTTAATTAGTTTTCCATTTTGGTCTGTAAGTCTCGTTTCCATCGATGAAATCGTATTCATCGTAACGGGGAGATAAATTAAATTAGCTGGGATTTGGATGATCTTATAACCCGGTCCGACGGTAGGAAAAAACGAATATATCACGTTCGTCGTCGATCCATTCGAGTACGAACCCCCGATTATATCGCTAGTTACTCGAAAGCTGTCTATGTTCATTATGTTCACGATGTGCTCCGATTCGTTATACCCAGATATGTATAGGCGACTTTCGAAACCTAGAACGGTTCTAATCGAGTTCGCGGTTCTAAAATCGACCTCGTAATTCGTAGCGATAGTCAACACCGCCTTCAACGTGTTGGTGTTTGCTTCTAACGTAATGCTATATTCTTCGTTTCCGACCTCGTAATGGCCGTTCTCTTTCATGATTTTCTTCACGTAGTCGTTTATATCCTCGAGCTCATAGGACCCTTCCGGAATATCTACGTCAAACCACGTCAAGCCATGATCCGGCGAATACCTGAAGTTGTTGTTGCTCGCGTCTATGTTAGGAAACACGTAGTAAGTATACAAATCGACTAGAGCCATTTCATACTTTTTGGTTTTATCTAGTTCGATTACAGGATTGTTCCTCGTTATTATTCGTGCGGTTCTGTCCTTTTCGTTACCCACTAAAATGTAAAACGACGATTTAGGATTCGTGTTAGTCGCAGTCTGTGCTGTGTTCACCTGTATCTTCACGAGGAGTTCTTCCATTTTTACTAGTATATTATATTATTTTAATTCAGAATTGGGGATGTAAAATTCATCTAATCCACAACGGTATTTACCGCTGCTCCTTTCACTCGTTAAGTCGATAACTACGAATTGATGCGGTTGTTTCCACGACTCCACGCATAGTTTTTTAAATTCCTCTATAGACATGTCCGTACTTACATGATCGTTGTAGATATGGGAAACGTTCTTCATGTCTTGGGGAAATAAACAAATAAAGTTTGCGTTCTCTCTGATAGTCTGCCTAGGCAATTTAAAATAATTCTGGGCGAGGTACAAACAGTCGACGTTACTATGCCTGCCCCTAATATAATACGTTTCGCATTTGTTCTGCTTTTCTAATTGTAAATCGTCAAAAATCATCAAGTTCTTCTTTTCACGGCTCAACTCTCTCGGATCCGGTACATCTTCCGCGGATTCGTAAAACCTGCATTCGATATCCGACTTGTCTCTTAAATTTTTCGCTATCTCTTCAACAACGCATGCTGGAGAAATATTAGACCTCATTATCTCATC
Source organism: Allolobophora icterica (assembly GCA_963556255.1). NCBI lineage: Eukaryota > Metazoa > Annelida > Clitellata > Crassiclitellata > Lumbricidae > Allolobophora > Allolobophora icterica. The sequence continues at coordinate 5,008,650 of OY744610.1, read as the reverse complement.
TCGAATGTTAAACAGCTTGATGATCGTTTCTTTTGGTAGTTTTTCTTCGAATGCCTTCTTAAGAATTTTGTACTCCGGTTGAAATAGAGATTTTCCGAATACTTGCAAATTGTTATAATCGAGCCATCCAGGTCTCAAAAGTAAGTTTAACAATAACGTCGTCTTACCACATCCCGATTTCCCTACTATTACACCCCTTATACTTTTAGGTAATAGGTTGATATTAAATCTTTTCGATTGTAAATCGTTCCACGTTAAGTCTTTCACTTCCATTTTAAATATATAAAAGTTCTATATTAAAACTGAAATGTATTGCGTAAAGTGTAAAAGACAGACCGAAACAAAAGATATACAAGATGTCGTGGCTAAGAATGGGAGACCCATGCAACGAGGTGTATGCGTTGTATGTGGGAAAACAAAAACTCAATTCGTAAAAGGAACCACTGCGAAAGGCGGAGATGTAGTTGGTTCGTTGAATGCAGCCACTAGTAAGATAAAGTTACCTTGGGCTAAATATCCAGGTGAGATGCATCTTCCAGGTCACTCGTTTACAGGACCCGGGACAAGACTAGATTTGAGACTGAATCCCGACGGCACTCCTAAAGATTGGAGTAACCCCATCAACAGAGTACATAACGCGGCTTACCATCATGATTTGGCTTACGATCGACACACTGATACGGCTTCTAGGAATGTTGCCGATAGAGCAATGATTAATGATTTGAATAATATTCCTAATCCTACTATCCGAGAGCGTATGGAGAGAGCGGTAGTTAAACCTATATTGTCTGTTAAATCGAGTCTCGGGTTAGGTTTAAAAAAAGCCCCGACCCGAAATGGACAGATCAATTAGCGGATGAATTGCATAAACCGGTAGTAAAACATTTTAAAAAGAGAAAAGTGTACGTTAGCGGAATAGATGAGATATGGGCTGCTGATTTAGTTGATATGCAAGCCTTCGCTAAAGAAAACGATGGTGTGAAATACCTATTAACCGTTATAGATGTGTTTTCAAAGTACGGATGGATCGTGCCATTGAACGATAAGAGTGGGAAATCTACAGCTAGCGGCTTCGTGAAGATACTCGAAAGTGGACGAAAGCCTGTTAAATTATGGGTAGATAATGGGAAAGAGTTTTATAACAAAGACGTTAAGAATTTAGTTGGGTTATACTCTACGAAGAATGAAGAAAAATCTTGCGTTGTCGAGAGATGGAACAGGACGATGAAAGATAAAATGTTTAAGTACTTTACAGCTAATTCGACGAGAAGATATATCGACGTTTTAGACGGAATGGTTAGTAATTACAACAACACTAGACATTCTTCCATTAAAATGACGCCCGCTAAGGCTAGTATGAAAACAAATGAAAAGACTGTATATATGAATTTATACGGCGAACAGGTATCAGAGCCTATTGCGCCTAGATTCTCGGTTGGAGATAAAGTCAGAATAACGAAGAAGAAAAACATATTTGAAAAAGGATATACACCTAGATGGACTGAGGAAATGTTCACAATTGCGCAAGTTCAGTATACAAATCCAGCAACTTATAAGATTACTGATTCTAACGGTGAGGAGATACAAGGCTCATTCTATGAACAGGAGCTACAGAAGACGACTCAAGAAATATTTAGGATCGAAAAAGTGATTAGAAAACGTTGGAAGAAATCACTCGTTAAATGGTTAGGATATTCAGACTCGTTCAATTCTTGGGTCGATAACGATGTATTAGTTAATTTGTAAACTAGAAACTACCGGTTATTCCTTAGGCTTAATGACTCATAGGCGCGTGATCGATACCGCAGGGAGTTCTAGTAGTTTCGATCACGTGAAGTATTAGTCACGTCATCGAAACTGCGGCAATTTCCAATAGTTTCGATGACTCATACGATGGTCGTGACGTCATGTGGTTATTGCGTGGTTATTGGGTGGTTATTGCATTATGAACCTAGTTATTGGGTGGTTGTTCCAGAATAGTCTAAATACAACTACTGACGGTGGTGCTCGTACCACTATTGGTACGTCAGGTGTCGCTACGTCGTACGCGAATTAAAGAAACCTGGAAGTTATATCTTAATTTTTAAAATTTATCTACCTACAGCCCTGATCTAATTGCAAGGGAACTTCGCGCTCGCCTGCTGATTTTGATCTCACTTTTGCTGGTGGTACGCCAACATTTAATTTTTTTTACCTTTTGGTACAATTAAATAAAGTTTAAAAACCGCTGCTCTAGCAGGTATAAAACAGTTCACGCGGTTTCTTAGCAGTACTTTATTGGAATGTCTGTATTCGACTAGCTTGTGCGATGATTATATAGCATCGGTTGATGACATTTTAAAGGTGTCTAAAGAGAACTCACTCTCGCAGTAAAACCTAATCAGAGGCGCTCCCAGTGCGAGGAACTCCGTGAGAAAAGAAGTCTTGAGACAGCGAGAAGTAGCAGCAAAACCCCCAGTTAGGATCTGAGAACGAGTCATGGAAGGAAGATCACTCCAGATGCGTAGGCACTGTGTTGAGCTACAGAGGTCCGGATATGTTTGTGGAATAGAATTATTCAAGATTTGCTCGAAAAAAAACCAATGTAATTTGGGGAAAAAATTGTTTCTTGTATTAGTGAATTTAACATGTTACCGGAAAATGACTCTTGATTGATTATCTGTTACATTGATGCCATCAAATCGACTTAACCTTAGCTTTTCTAAGACCCAACTGATCTGTTTTGGTTCTAGCTCTAAGCAGCAACAATCTAAACTTGACCTTCGACTTCTGTCGTGACGACAGAAGTCTAAGGTCAAGGTCTACTCTGATTTTTCATTCTCACCCCGTGTCCGGAACGTGGGCGTCACCCTCGATAGGATTCTTTCGTTTTCTGAACGCCTTTCGCACCTAACGCGTTCCTATTTCTATCACCTGAGGCGCTTAAGAGTGGTCAGGAGATCAGTTTCTACTTCTGTCTTTGCTACTATGGACGCCTTCCTTTACTGCCGCATTGACTATTGTAATTCATTGTTTGCTTGGCTACCTTAGGCGCGCCTTTCGTCCCAACAGTCTGTTCTAATTATGCTTCCAGGCTAATTGCCCGTTTCTCTCGCTTCTCCCACATAACTACCTTTGTGACTGATGTACTTCACTGGCTTCCTGTTGCTTCCCGCATCCAATACAAAGTCCTCCTCCTGGTCTCTAGGACTCAGCAGGGTAAAGCTCCTAAGCACCTCTATGACCTAATGCGAAAACCTCTCTCTGTTCTCTCTTCCCGCCCTCTTCGATCTGAGGACCACCTTGATCTCCTTGTCCCTCAGGGTAGGACTTCGATGACGCAGCATCGTGCTTTTGCCGTCCTTGGCTCTTCTTCACGGAATGGCCTAGCCCCTCACTCCGTACCAAGATATTGCTTAAGATCTCGGCTTCTTCTCTCCGCTCCCTGAAGACGTTCTTTCTCCCTTGGGGCTGTGACGCTGAGAGCGCCTCTGAATAGTCTATATTGTGAGCGGCGTTTATAAATGACCAGATATGATAAAATTGCTTCGATTCAGCGATTCAACGAAAATATGACATATATATATGGTCAGAAATAATCGATATAAAGGTGTCTTATGGATTGTTCGAGAGTTTAACGACATCTTATGGCAATAAAGGCCGTTGACGTCGACATAAATTATTTTGGCATATTACAGCTCTTAAGGTGTCTTAACTGAACCTTGCAACATTTATAGCATCACAATCAGAGTGAACTACGACAGCAACATAAGGACATTGCCCTCTGTATGGCGAAAAAAGGAACATTTTCCAAGAAAAAGAGAACTTTAAAATACTATAGGCCTATATAAAATACTATATATTAAATAATATGCATAAAGTTTTTCGTATTGAATTGAAATTGTCGACAACGGCCTTTGTATCAAAATAATTAAGATACGTTAAACCTTGGAAATAATAAAAATTTGTTAGAAATTCAGCTTAATTAGTTCCGTTTTGTGACTTTTCTCCCGGTTTCCAAAACTGAGAACTGTAGAACATTATCTTCCTGTCGATGTCAACTGTATTTGTTTGCACAAGAAGTCGGTAGACTTAATAATAGTAACATTTTAACGTTGCGAATTGGACGCCTTTAATTAAATCTTTAATTGTGCTATAATAATCACGAATTGCGCTCGATCGCTGCCTGTTACAAATCAAAATCTCAGTTATCCCGATTAAAACGCTGTCTATAGACAACTTTTTCTTGAATATGAGTTGAATAGGTATATAGCCTACATATATACATATATAGAGAGCTCGCCTTGTACAGCGGAGAGTACGGGTTTGATCCTCCTCCTCTGAGACGGTTACTGCGTAGGGTAGAAACATTGAGTAGGTCCTTCACTCACAGTTACTCGACGCCATCGATAGATACTTGGTCATGAGATAGTGGCGCTTAATAAATGTGCAATGATAATAACTATAATAATAATTATAATAATTATATTAATAATAATAATGTTTGAAGTGGTGCCTAAAACAAGTCCTTCACTCAAAAATTGCACAGTTCCATCCATTAATTCTAGGTCAGCAGATATTGGCGCCTAATAAATGTGCAATAGTAATTATGTCCTGACTTTCAAGCGATCATTTTCTTCAACCGTTGAAATTGAAATCGTGTCCAACAGATCGATCAACGTCTCCGCATTCTAGGATTAGAAATACGACACGGATGTCTGAACATGCCAGTCTGGACCTGATCTCAACGTCCGACCTCGGCACATCTTACCTCATCTTTCCACCCCTCGCCTTGAACAACTCGAGTCATAGATGCGTAGAAATCTTGCTCGTCGCCGGTCACGACAAAACGAGGGTTACAGTGATCCAGACCGGAGCGGAAGCGACTACAACGGTAGAACTGGATAGCTTTGAGAAGTTTTCGATTAAGAGGACGGTGTTCGACACGAAAGAAATTCGAATTCTGTCGTCAAATCCGTTGCTCTATTTAAAAGTAATGATCAAAGTTTGGTCAATTTCCCACAACTGGAGCACAACATCTGTCATCTAGAGCTAATGATCTGAGTGGATATTTTATGGCGATGCAGATACAGATGCAGATACCACTAGCGACACCTACCGCCTGGAGATGGTTAAATGCCAACTTGATCAGATCATGATAGGGAAGTAACTGGTTTATATAGCGCCAACCTAGCAACAGAAAACGAGGCTCTTTGATGTGACCTGAATTGACTCGGACTGGTTTTCATTTATTTTATCTATTTACCTAACATTTTTTTTCTCTCTGGAAACGCAGATTAAAAATAGCACGATAATTAACAACGATCTGTGATGAATCTCAATAGTAGAGTATTCAGTCACGAATACTCAGAGACCCTCTGGCGAGACGCAGTAGGGCCTTTATCCAGTGTTTAATGACATCTTGTGACTGCTGACGTCGACTTTACCTTATGATATTTCTTAATAGAGAACTCACCCAAACCGCATCATCCACTATCACTCATACGTCGATTGCAATATTTTGAAAGAGGCTTATAAGGAACTTATATTAGTTTCCAGAGAGAACCGACATCTCATGGCTGCTATAGATCCGTTACAATCGATCTTACATTTGCTTAATTTTGGGGGACTAATTATAACCGGCACTGCTTCCATTCCTACATATAGGGCGAATAAATTACTTATTTGCTCTGCATTCATCTAAAGAGGCAAATGTACCACCTAAAGGTGTATAAGGAACTGTTACCAATTTACAGTCTTTAATGACACGACTTTTTTGGCTGTACGCGCTGTTGTCATCGACCTTAGCTGCTTACCTTAACATGTAGGCCTAATGCCTAGAATTGAAGGAAAAGTAACATTTATAAGAAATATACAATGTGACTTTTCTTTGACTGGCTTATCTTTGACTGGCTTTTCTTTAAGGTGAGGTTGACGTCAAAAGGCTCTGGCAGATACCAGATGTCGATAAACAACGACTACTGATAAATTGTCTGTGTCGCACCTGTAGACTCCTCAAATTTGTTCAACCACTACTAACCTACGTGTAGTAGTGCCAGTACCAAGCATGGAGAAAGGAAGAGGGCAACGCTGATCATCTTTTTTTATGACACAGCTTAGTTAAACAGCAACGAGCCAACTAATCAATAACTACGGGTTCAATATGGCGTACTAACAAAATTATTTAAAATGATTAAAATCTGCTTAGACACCTTTAAATTTTGAGTTGCATAAATTATTAATTCATCATTTTCGTTTAATCACATATTCTTGAGGTCATTTAGAGGCAATTAGACATGGAGAAGTTGACTTAAAACGTTCAATAATTAAACAGCGGTTTGTTTGCTATTCTTGTACGCAGATTTGTCGATATTATTTTCTACGTAAATGTTTTCTCTCCAGAATCATTTACGGTAAATGATTCTGGGATAAACCATCGCCATAGACGCCAAATAGAATTCTGCTTCAGTTGAAAAAAAAATAATAGCTCCAATATATGAGTATTCGCATAATCTACGCGAATGGTTTACTCTTAGTTTAAGAGTGGCGCTATATAATTGCTAATAACAGTTACAACTACTTTATCATAGGTGAAATATGGTAACCGTACCCCATGTTCCTTTAGTTGTATTTGTGGTCGAATTTAGTTAATCTTATACCAACGAAATGAAACAAAGCGTTATGCCAGATGCACTCATGGAAAACCCAGGCAAAATTCATCATTGCTAAATTTAGGTAAACCCGAAGTGTCCTACTTTCTTAATTCATTCAGTGTCAATGTATTATAAATATAAATACATTTTGTAGCCTATAGCAAAGTGTTTCCTAAACATTGGATATTCCGAAATCGTATTTTGATAACGTTTATGCCAAATTTTAGTTAACTCAGTGGTTCCGATTGTGACTACTATATACACTAGATCTCGCTTACACCTGAGCAATCGTAGGTGTACAGCACGGCACATGTATAATCACGGAAACTAGAATCGAAGCTCCAAGTTAGCGAGGTGGTTAAATTGATTTTGGGTAATGCAGATTCAGATTCAGATTGTTTTATTGAACACCATGTCAGAAAATGCATTTCCAAACAGTCACATAAAATGACGCCAATTGGTAAACCCATAAGTAACACAAGGTTCCGCTATCAGGGTCAACCTACTTACATTTATAATCTGAACCGTTATAGGCGTAAACATCTTTAAGTGAACATGTCTCTAGCTTTCTACTGATTTTTGAAGTAAACATTTGTCTACAATTCTTGACCTTACTGACTTGCTCAATATTCCTACACACTGGTATCTCACAAGAGGATGGAACTCGCATAATACCTGTTACATAGTGTTAGAGTACATCACGGAAATCAAAGAGGCTGGTGGTCAAATCAAACAAAAGAAAAGCCTTCACGATGTGAAATTCGTTTGAAAGAACGACTGTGTTAGATTGTTTAAGTAAGTAAGTAATTAGTTTACTCGCCACCAAATAAAACAAATCACAATAATTTCACTTATACTAATACAGTGGCAGGCTGCTGGAGAAGTCTCGTAGGACTCAATTCGCCGGTTGCCAAAATAATACAAATCAAATCAAATCATATGCTCATTATAACAAAAGACACCGGACATATACACATAACACTTACTTAAGTGTCACATTACACAAGTATTATGCTACTAGTTCTTAAAATCGTCACACTGTCCAAACGTGTAAATTAATCCGCTATGCAAAATACGGCAGCAAATAACTAATTACTTAGTTTATCCAACACATTGGCAACTTCTTGATAAATTATTACTTCAAAACTTAACTAAGCAAACTGATTTGGTCTTGCTAAATCGCCAATCTTGACTCTGTTTAACATGAATGGCAAATTGTTTAGCCGTTATAACCTAATTGTTGTTTGGTCATTTCATAATGGTTCCAACATTTGTATATAATCAATCGATCAATCAAACATTTATTTAGCGCCTCTTCAGGAAGCTATTCAGAGGCGCTCCCAGCCCAACCCCTGCGAAAGAGAACAGTCTTTAAAACAGAGAAGAAAGCGGTGGATGAGTTTCGAGGAAGAGACCGTAGCTCAGGAGGAAGCCCATTCCATATTGCGGGTCCAACCACGGAGAAAGCGCGCTGCTGCATAGTAGAGGTGCGTGCGAAAGGAACAGAAAGATCACGGGTTGTAGAGCGAAGAGAGCGGTGATCAGGTGGAATAGAGTCATGAGAACAGAGCTCATGCAGATAGACAACCCGGTAGACAATGCGTTGCAAGAGTGGTAATCAGTGGAAACATCTCGTATGTATTCAGAGACATGGGCAAATTTAGGATTGCGCCTAATGAAGCGCGCAGCGAAACGCAGAACCCGTTCGAGGCAGTTCAAACGAGAGAGGGGAAGCCCAATAGAGAGGGAGCAGCGGTTGTCAAGCCGACAGGTAATGAACGCATGAACGAGTGTATCAGCAGATCGGAGGGAAAGAGAGTGAGAAACAACGCGAGCTGTCGTAGCTGAAAGTAGCAGGCGCGGCTCAGCTGCAAGATATGTTGAGAGAGGTGAGCTCTAAATCCAAGATGACGCCAAGATCTTTGACGGAGGTGGAAAAGACGATCTGGGAACTCAGAGGTAAGACAAGCGTGATCAATCTTAGCAAGCTGCCTAGGAGTGCCCAGCCATATGTATTGAGTCTTAGAGGGATTCAAGTTAAGGCGGGTGGAAGAAATCCAAGCAGTCAAAGAGTCAGTGGAATGGCACATGAGGCGGACTGCAGCAGCGGCGTCAGAAGGAAAGCAGTGGGTGAAAGCCTGTGTGTCGTCAGCATATAAGTGATTGGACAAAGAGCAGGTGGCAAGAAGACGACTAAGATCAGAGGTGAAGATAACATAGAGGAGGGGGCCCAAGACTGATCCCTGGAAATATAATACAATATCACTAATATTCTTTAAACATAATTATCTTCTAATCTTCCCATGATTTATAAAAACGAATGAATATACTAAAATTATATAAATATATATATATATATATTATATCGTTAATGTTTTTTCCCGACGTTGTACAACTTAATATAATCAATTAAGACATATTTGTTTATGAGTCTGAGACAAGAGCATTCTAGATTTCCTAGATTCTGAAAGGTTTTCGCCAATCTTAAACAGCTTTCTACTTGATGTCATTTAACCTCGAAGATGTCTGAAGTGTTTCTCAAAAATCTGTAATTAGCCAATCTGGGATCAGAACTTCTGAAAACAATTTAAGCATCATTTTCTAAGCGTATGCATGGTTACTAAAACAAGCTACAGCAGAAAACAACCAATAACACTGAATACTATTCTGCATATGTCATCGCCAGTAGCATATATTGTAGCCCGCACTACTTTGCTTTCACACCTTTCTGAAGCTGTAGAAGATTTTGTTGAAGATAACAGCGCATCATTTGCTCAAAAGGAAGACTAGTTTTGAGTTTCTTAAATTCGAACATTGCGTCTGAGAGTGAGTTACAGCAATCGATCAGACATCTCACTTTTAAATATCTTGCCAGGAAATGTCTTCTGAGAAAATAATGGCATTTCGTGGTATAATCCTCTGTAAGAACTTCAGAAAGAAAAAACTTGCCAGAATGAATCTTTCGGACAAAAAACTGGTTGATAGCCCATTTAGAAGTTTCTTCAGTTTTCGGCAGATCTTTATACAGAGTCGTTAAATAAAAGAACAGAGTGTGAAATCCAAGCAAACATCGGACTTCACCGTCGAAAAAAGAGTCAAGCGGTGGCAACACCATTATATTGGCAAATGCAAGTTCCTTTAAGTCCCTCTGTAGATCTGGCTCGTCGAGAATTCGTTCACACAATTGCAAGACTTCTGGAAATCTACGACACTTGTACAGATATGCAGCACGGTAACAGTCAGCTGTATTACAGTGAATGTCAAAGTCTTTGCTGATCGAATTGTAAAATGATGTCATATTGCTTAAGGAATATTCCATCAGCAACTGAATGATATCTTCATCTACTTTTGGGAAACGTTTTTTGATGGGCGCTTTTACTCTATTCTTTGGATCGGTTCTTCGACAATAGCGCAAAACTCTGGTTGATAATCGGGAATATTTCCAATTTGTAATACTCCCTAAAATTGAATCCAACGGAAATGTTGGAGTTTCAAAAATATTGTTTAGTCTAAAAACACCAGTTGTTCTTTCAAATGACGAAATTGTTAAATAATGAGCAAACAACTCAGGCGTAAGACGCAGATCTAGAAAAAACTGCCTCTTGGTATAATGCAAAAAGGATTCTCTAGTCTTCCTGAATATCAAGTAAAATCCAATTATTTTAGAAATGTCTTCAATATACAACAAACAACCTGCGTTTAATGTTTCTGTATCTTCTTTCTCAGGCTTTTCATTCATGATCACTCTCGAGCAAAGATCTATAACAATTTGATATTCTGAAGCGGCAAAATGAAAAGCCGCCATGTGAGCCAAAGTCGCCTTAGCAGTAGTATTTGTTTTAGAATCATCACATTTCAAAGCTTTCCTGAGCAGTCCCTTTGATATTTCACACAGAACTTGAAATTCTAGATTATCATTTGGTCCAGCCAGATTTTCCATCAGATCCTGAGCTTTTGTTATATATAATTGGCTTCTATTAACACCAGAGTTCAATGGTCTTGAAAAGTTGTGGTGCTTGGATCGAACAACTCTTGGTTTAAACAAAACCTGCCTGATTATGTCAGCAAAGCATTCGCTGTCATAGTGTATATCTTCAGAGTCTAATAAATGGATAGCGTGCATTATACGCAGCATTGAACCATAAAGAAAAAAGCATGAGTCAGTCTCTCCGAATGAGCGATAATCGAATATATTCTCAATTAATGAACCAAACCTAAAAAAATATTTGTGAAAATAGGAATATGCGAAATGATATTTGAATTCGATTGCTTTCTTGATTATCCTATGTGCAAATGTAACATCAATCCAGAATCCTGACGAAACATGGATGTCGATAGCTTCTGATTTATTTGCCTCAATGGCTCTACAGGTGTGCAACATATGCTCACGAACACGGCTGGAAACATCAAGAGCATAGTTTGCTTCAAATACATCAAGAAAACTTAGCTTCACATAATGGTCCACAAACCACTGGCTCAGAATGTCGGTATTGTTATAATAAATCAAACTTTTAGCAGTTTCATCAACGATTATCTGGTTAAAATGTTCATGAAACAAATTTGCCTGAGGAATAAAATAGTTTGGACATCTAATCTGTTTTAGCCATTCTGAAAGTTTTTCAAATAAATTACAGCATATTTTAATAACAGACAAGGAATTCCACCACTCTGGTGACATCTCTTCACAAGACCACAACATAAGTGTTTTAAAATGGTATGTACGAAGAACTTCGTCTTCCTTTGGACAGTCTTTTTTGATTAGTTCTCTTTTGGCAAAGAATCTGAGCATATGATAGACAATCTGCTGAACTGGAGTCCAACTCTGAAGTAAAATGACTTCCGCAACTGAAAATGACAGCCTCCACTGGTGTACGTCATTTCTGCATGAAGGATGTTTTGCAGGTACAACATGACAGCCATTCTGTACAACCTCGTGGATGATGGCAGTCGTCGGCCATCCGTACTTTCTTTGTCGGAAAGGCCAATCTTTTCCTTCGTTTGGCCACTGTGGGCACCACATGGATTCAACAACATCAAGTGAAAGTAGATCTGTGTTTAGCATTCTTCTCGCCGGACCAACCATGTACCATTCCTCACCATTTTCATGTGTGTCACTTTCATCCCTTTCGGTTGTTTTTAGGAATCTGTGGACATTAACTCGAATAAATTCAAAGGTTTTGCGTTCCCAATTATACCTCATTTGTCCCAAAAGGCGAAGTCGTACATAAGCTGGATAATCAATGTATGGTTTCATCAAGAAACCGTCTATTGCATCAGCCATACGACGGACATCATATGGCAATACTGGCTTTTCGTCTGTAAAGGCCAGTGAATCTGTTTTTGTCTTAAAGCAATCAACGTCGCCGATGCATGAATGTAACGGTTTAATGAAGAACTCAGCGCAGCTGCCACATACAATTTCATACCCTTTTAAGCGGAAGGAACCTTGTGAATGCATTGCCTGAAAAATGTTTATGTAGGACTTCGGCAGCATTCGACATGTACGGACAATGAATTCCGACACACTGTCGTCCATTGCTGCAACGAAAAAGGAGCAAAATATAATAAGTATCATCATGATCATCACTATTTTGTGGTCGTCGTCACACCACAGGTAATGTCTGTTAAGTTTCTTGGAGTTTATCGGTACCAATTTCTCAAATGGAACGACCATATACAAAATATCTCATCAAAAATTGCTAAAAGTGTAGGGGTTTTAGCTTAAGTTGATCATCCGTTGGCCATTCGTATATGAATCATCCTGCATTACTCAATAGTTGCTCCATATTTTACCTACTTCAATTTAATGTTTAACAAGGCTCCAATTATGCATCAAGATTAAGAAGATTAGAAATATTTCAAAACAGATCCTTTCGGGTCATTATTAATTATCCACGAACTCTTGTAAAAAATTTTTTTAGCGGACCTGGCATATCAACAAGCGACCACACCCAAGTAGTGTTGTAACCCGGTCTACCCGGTTCGTCGTCAACAACAGAGACATCTGACCCAAGCATTGGTACACGTACAAAGAGACGGTAAACGGTAGCTCACACATGCGTACTCGTACAAAGAGACGAACAGAAAGCTGGCTCAGACATACGTACACGACTACACGTACAATAATAATAATAAGAGACGGACAGAAAGCTGGCTTACACATACACGCGCAAAGAGGCGGACAGAAAGCTGCATCACACACACTCACACGTACAAAGAGACATACAAAGAGACGTACAAAGAGACGTACAGGGAGTACACACATGGAAATGCATATAAATTATTTCTAAGCAATGCATAATTATGGTAACCGAATTTTACATGCAAGTACAAGGCATGATTATGGGCGCCAACAGAATTCTCTCTTCTATTACTGGTTGTGTTCAAAGGTCGCCAAGATCATACTAACTTCATTTATTCATTCATTTTGAATGCCACGGTAACCCTATTAAATTTAATTTTTAAAGTTATATTTCGTTGATTTATTTTGTTATGTATTATAAGTTATACGTCTACTCTTGAACGATACAATTGGCTAGTCCATTTCTACATCCGAATAAGCCGAGTTTTGTCCATTTATTTAATGCATAGTTAGGACCTAAACATACAAGCGTGTAATACTACTTATTCACACGTAAGCTGAGAGATGGATGGGTGCGTTAAGGAAGGGATCGCACCTATGTGTAGGCCTTCATACAACACATAATCATGGATACAATATTGATTTTACGCTATATATGTTTAATGTTTTAAAATACCATAATATATATATATATATATATATATATATATATATATATAATTACCGAATGTATAAAATAAATGGACAAAACTCGGCTTATTCGGATATAAAAATGGACTAGCCAATTGGATCGTTCAAGAGTAGACGTATAACTTATAATGCATAATAAAATACACTAAGTACGGAACGAAATATACCTTTAAAATTTAAATTTAAATGTAGTTAACGATAATTAAAATAAAATTATTTTGGCAATAGCTGCGAATAGGGTTAACCGTGGCTGGACTGGGAGCACCTCTGAGTAGTTTTCTTGAAGAGGAGCAGTATAAAATATCAAAATGAATGAATGAAGTTCGTGTCAGCTTGGCGATTCTAGACCTTAAAACATAACCATCACATAAGAGAGAAATCTTATAGCGCCTTGTACTTGTATGTAAAATTCGGTTACCATATACATTGTTTGGAAAGAATTAATGCAAGTATAAAATACTCCTGTACGTATTTTTGTACGTCTCTTTGTACGTCTCTTTGTACGTCTCTTTGTACGACTCTGTGTGTGTGTGTGTGTGTGTGTGTGTGTGTGTGTGTGTGTGTGTGTGTGTGTGTGTGTGTGTGTGTGTGTGTGTGTGTGTGTGTGTGTGTGTGTGTGTGTGTGTGTGTGTGTGTGTGTGTGTGTGTGTGTGTGTGTGTGATTCAGCTTTCTGCCCGTCTCTTTGTACGTGTATGTAATAATAATAATATTAATAATCTTTTTCTTTATTTTAAGCGAATGCTAACCGCACTGCGCTTGTACAGTGAACAAATATATAGTAGAAACGGCAGCCACTCAGGGCGCCTTACACACATGTTTAGTTGTATACAGTAGAACAGCGTTTCCCAAAGTGGGTTCTGCGGAACACAAGGGTTCCCCGAAAGTTGAGATTTAAAAGAATTTCTATGAGAAATTTCATTGGAATAAAACATTCCAAGCAGTTTTTAAAAAATACACAAAAAGTTTTTTAAAAATTCAAAACTGCCGTCAGTTGTCTCTTTGTATTTTGCCCTCATTGAGCGATAACCCGAACGTTCAATGCCCATTAGCTATCCAGTAATTATAGAATTATAGATTGCAGAGGTCACTGCAGGGACCTATATACATAGGTCATAGCTGTAAACTTGTCTGAATAGGTACGTAGCCATCTTTGTTATCCTTAGGCAAATTTAAGGGTTCTGAACTTATGTTCAAACTAGTAATGTGGACTGTTTTCCAACTTTGTACGAGTTTTTAGTCGCAATGGATTGCGTTCAGGTCCAAAATATTCGTTGAAAAATTGCAGATCATATTCACGACCTGTAAGCGAACTTGGTTAAATACTTTCCTCCCATGAAGGGTGATTTTAATTGGATTCGAAACCCATTCAAAGTAGCCGAAAACTAGCAAACTTTTGTAATAAAGGTTATGAACTTCTTATTGAGATAACGTCGGACTCGCAAGAACTTTCATGAATCAATTTATAGAATGGGCCAATTAAAGAATAGCCTACTCCACTTTCGCGAAATGTACAGTTACTTTGCTTCTGCCATTTGCCACAACGCTGGATTCTCATAGTAGACTATACTGCAACATAAACCAAATATAGAAATTGGCTATTGGCTTATGCTGCGCCTTACATAAGAATCCAGCTTTCTAGCATTAAACCAAATATAAAAAATTGGCACGAGAAAAAACAAAATCACAGTACATAATATTGAATCTTCATGTACTCCCAATATTGTGCTCCATAAGCCTAGTTTGGTCTTAAAAACTGTACACTTTCACATTTGACATAAGAGAAAATAAATTTTATGGGTGTGTGTTTAGTTAGGCCTATATTAGTATGCTTCTCAAGCGCTACGCATGCCTCAATACGTTTAGTTCAGGTTGGGGTTCCGCCATGATTTGAAAAGATGACAAGGGTTCCGTGGCCAAAAAAGTGTGGGAAACGCTGCAGTAGAAGCACATGATAACAGTTAACAAATCTAAATATAACTGTTTATACGGAAGCCAACAGGGCGCCACCACGGCCTACTATTCAAGTAACCACCGCCGCCACCTAGCGACTGGAAGGCTGAATAAACCTTTACGGGGTCTACGGGATTCGATCTTGGTACCTATTGCTCTTTAAGCCAGTGTATTATCGATTACTCTACGGCCCCCCGTGTGTGAGTCAGCTTTCAGTGCGTCTCTTTGTAAGTCCTTCTGTATGTGTACGGAAGCGTGAGCTACCTTTCCATCCGTCTCTTTCTAGGTGTACGTATGCCTAGGCAAGGTCTCTGTTGTTTACGTCGAACGAGTTGAGCCACGCCTGTCTATTACCCCACTACTCACGCATCCCAACGCGTGAGCAGGTAACCTTTCAAAAAAACATATAAACAAGTGCCTTCATCATTTAAAAATTACTTCCAATCCAAGTCTGGATCCAATCCTTTTGCTGTACGTTCCTCAGTCAATTACAGGACCATATATATATATATATATATATATATATATATATATATATATATATATATATATATATATATATATATATATATATATATATATTGTTATATGAATATGTTATATGAATATTTTATATGTTGAACGATTAGAGAAACAGAAGGGAAGGAAGAAGAAGATAGAGAAGGATACTCTGTGGGAGTGTGTGTGTCGTTGATTAGAGAAATAGAAGGGATGGTCGAAGAGTGAGAAGGAGACTCTGTGGGAGTATGTTTGTGTGTTTGGTTGCTTGTCCTAAGGATGGACTTGTTAGATGTTTCTGAGTGTTGTTTGGTGTATGTCTGAGTGTGGTTTTCAAAGGTTATATAAGGCAGCCCGAAGGGGGCGTGTGAGGTCAGACGGGGATTAGAGAAAAGAAAGAAGAAGTTTTATGTTGAAACGACCGTTTTGTTCTTTTTCTACATTAAACATCGAGCGACATATATAAAACTATAAGGGACCTCTGACAAATGGGGGCTCGTGCCGAAAGTGATGATTTTTCATTTAATTGTAGAGACGGTGATGTCGAGGATAGTCGAAGTCGAGTTTATGGTCTACGACGCTGGTCGCAGTCGGTCGAAAGTCGAAGACGTTGGTCCAATTCTGTCAGTCGTTACGGCACGTGGTCGAACTACAGCGCGGGTGGTCTGAGGTCGGTCGGAGACGGTCAACACGCCTGGTCAAGCTCGCTGGTTGGTGGTGGCCGTGTAAATTCAACTTCCATCGCGGGTAGTCGAGTGGAACACCTGAGGTCAGTCGAGGATGGTCGTCGGGAGAGAATTCGGTCGGAGGCGTATGCTTCTGAGCGATGGTATCCACCATGTGACCGGTCGTCGGAAAGACGTCCGTTCAGACAGGCGTATGATTCTGTACCTGCGTACGCTCCTGGTTTTCGTTCTGGTCAAAGGGAGGGACGAGGACGAGCGAGTGTCTTTGAAGAGTTTTCTCGCGTTCCTCCGATGTCGCAGAACGTCGTGGCTCGGTTAACTCGTCCTGGTGTCGACGGACAACTGTCTGCATTACGCGAAGAAAGGTTGTCAGCGGGACACGTGTTTAACCGGTCGACGGGCCATGGACGGTCTATTGAACGGTCTACTGAACGGTCTAATGAACGGTCAACTGAACGGTCTAATGAACGGTCAGGTATATCTGCAGAAAATACTCCCAATGTGAATACAGGTTTATATACACCTTACTACTGTGAGTGTGGTCGAAGAGTTGAATACGGTGGTTGGGACTAAGATATGTGTAGTCGTGAATGCGAAAATAATTAGTTGAATAGTTTCGTGTGATATGGACTAAGTTTTTTTTAATAGGTTTTTTTTTAAATCAGTGAGTGATACGAGTTCAGGAATGATAGGTGAACTAGTCAGAAAATGCTTGCTGTGTTATTTTGCTAATAGTTTGGTTGAAGGAGAATTTAGTATTTCAATAGCTCCGTGTGGTTATTTTACATTTTTAGATAGACAGAAGTTTTTTTTCATTTATTCATGAGGTGTCTTTAAGGAGTTATAAGATACGTTTGATGTTCTATCTGAATAGGTTATAGAATCAGTCTGTTGAAATTGACAGTCTGTTGAAATTTACAAGAGTAGGTTTGAGCATCATATTTTCTTGGTAACATGGAAGAAACAAGGAATATAGCGGCTTATTTCTAGTGAGAGTAGAGATAGGTTTTGAAGTGTTGGTGGGTTTAGTCTGTTATAATGAATGCCCGTGAGAGGAGCTTTATTATTTTGAACCTGTGGCAGAGGTTGTTTTTTATTATTGCCATAGAGCACTGTTTTTTTGAAAGAGTTTGGAGACATAGCATGTCCGACTGGGCCGTGAGCAATAGGTTAGTGAAGGCAGCCTTTGTAGCTATTTGTTATAGTCTGTATTAACAGATCTGCTAGTGCCACGAGCTTTTGAATGAAAATGTGTGAATATATTTTGCCTGATCCATGTGACAGGATAAAACAAAATCTTTTGAATAGTTTTTGATGGGTTTGACTGATATAACATTGTTTGCCTTATTTCTTATGATGGTTATGTTCGAATGGGCAGTGAGCAATAGGTTAGTGAGGGCAGCCTTTGTAGCTATTTGTTATAGTCTGTATTAACAGATCTACTAGTGCCACGTGCTTTTGAATGAAAAATAAGCGAATATGTTTTGCCTGATCCATGTGACAGGATAAGCGAAATCGTTTGAATAGTTTTTGCGTTCGAATGATACACTACGGTGTGCATTGTTTCTTACTATCAGTGTAACAAAGTGGTTGTTGATTGTATATTAGGTTTGATTTAATGATGTTGCATTGTATCGGAAACCTACTGGTTTCCTCTGTTGTAAGAGGGGGGATATGTTATATGAATATGTTATATGAATATTTTATATGTTGAACGATTAGAGAAACAGAAGGGAAGGAAGAAGAAGATAGAGAAGGATACTCTGTGGGAGTGTGTGTGTCGTTGATTAGAGAAATAGAAGGGATGGTCGAAGAGGGAGAAGGAGACTCTGTGGGAGTATGTTTGTGTGTTTGGTTGCTTGTCCTAAGGATGGACTTGTTAGATGTTTCTGAGTGTTGTTTGGTGTATGTCTGAGTGTGGTTTTCAAAGGTTATATAAGGCAGCCCGAAGGGGGCGTGTGAGGTCAGACGGGGATTAGAGAAAAGAAAGAAGAAGTTTTATGTTGAAACGACCGTTTTGTTCTTTTTCTACATTAAACATCGAGCGACATATATAAAACTATAAGGGACCTCTGACAAAATATATATATATATATATATATATATATATATATATATATATATATATATATATAAGTAGTTGTATTTAGACTATTCTGGAACAACCACCCAATAACTAGGTTCATAATGCAATAACCACCCAATAACCACGCAATAACCATGTGACGTCACGACCATCGTATGAGTCATCGAAACTATTGGAAATTCCCGCAGTTTCGATGACTCGCCTATGAGTCATGGGACGATTACGTGGGCTGGGAATTTCCTAAAGTATCTAGTAATCTGGTTTTATGAAAGGGCTTAAAGGCATGAATGTCCATAATAAAATGGATACACGAGCCGATTTCATGAAATCGCTTAAAGGAATAAATGTCTATAATAAAATGGACTATTCATCGAAGACTGTAAAAGAACTAAAAAATATCGCTCGAGAGAGAGGTATGGTTGGTTATTCGAGACTGCGAAAAGCAGAACTCATAGCATTCATGTCCCCCAGGTCTGCGAGCAACCTGCTAGACGCTCCGGTTCCGGACATTAAAGTTCCAACGCTTGTTCCAGGTAAGTATACGCCTCCGTCTGATACTTGGAAATCTTCTGTTAGTAATGTTTGGAATGAGATGAAGACTAAGGTTAGGTCCGTTATTAATTCTTTTGCGGATCAGTGGGTTAGTTCCATTCCTCCAAAGGAAAAGAAAACCGTGAATGAAAGATTGGAATCGTTGAAGACGAAGGTTTCGAGTATTTTCAGTAAAATCAATAAAAACAAGTTCGAACTTCGAGAGACCGCAAAAGCTATTAAGGGTTTTACTAAGCGATACACGATCGATGGAAGCAGTGGAATCGATGTCACGTCTTTTCTCGATGCTGTAAGGCCCCAAGTAGTCAGTCTGCTAACGAAAAATCGTGGGGTAAAAGTTCAATTCAATCTTAATTGCGTAATGAAGAAAGTAGATATTAAATCTGGGGAAGAAGTCGAAGCCGAACCTAATTTTAAATCGAAGACCGATATCATTTTAGACGCAACCGATGTGAGTGAAATATATAGCAACGCAGTGGATAAAATTAAGGAGAGCATGGCAAGTTTTCAGATGAGAGGTAGTAATTGGCGGTTTAAAACCGTTATGAAGTTGGATATCGATACAGTTGTGTATAAGCCATTGAAAGGTAGTTCTTATATTCCACTTCCCGAGTATTTAGCCAATAAAAAGGCTATTATTAACCTGAAAAACGACGACGATTAATGTTTCAAGTGGTGCGTTACTAGAGCGCTGAATCCAACGGAAGACAATCCGCATAGAATCACTAGAGATCTAAAAGAACAATCTAAGAAGCTCGATTGGAAAGGGATCGAATTCCCGGTTGCTACCGACGTCAATGTAATAAATAAGTTTGAGCGTAACAATAACGTTAGCGTTAACGTATTCGGCTATGAAAAGGATGTATACCCATTATATATATCGAAGCATGAAAGCGATATCTGCGTAGATCTGCTGCTTATTTCCGACGGTGAAAAGAAGCATTATTGTTGGATCAAGAACTTTAATAGATTGATGGCAGCACGAACAGAAAAATCTGTAAATTCGATGCATTATTGTAAAAGATGTTTACTCGGCTATAGAAGCGTAGAAGCGCTTGCTAAGCATAACGAGTACTGTTCGCGGCAAGACGCCCAACGAATAGTTCTTCCCGATCCAGGAACCATGTTAAGTTTTAAACATTATTTTAAATCGATGAGAGTGCCGTTTATAGTTTACGCTGATTTTGAATCTTTTATTAAACCTATCGATACGTGCCAACCAGATCCTAACACGTCTTACACCAATAAATACCAGAAGCATACACCCAGCTCGTTTTGTTATCACATAAAATGCTACGACGACGGCGTTTATTCCCAAGAGCCAGTGAGATTTACGGCTGAAAACGAAGACGACGATGTCGCTCAGATATTCATAGATTCTCTTGTAGAAAATATAAAAGAAATATATAACCAGTTTAAATTCCCCAAGAATATGATATTCGGCAAAACTGAGAAGAAATGTTTCGATGAAGCTACTAACTGTCATATCTGCGGAGGAGAGTTAGGTGAAGATCGAGTTAGATCACTGTCATTTAAGCGGTAAATTCAGAGGCGCCGCTCATAACATTTGTAATATAAACTACAAAATCCCCAAGTTTTTCCCTGTAGTATTCCATAATCTATCCGGATACGACAGCCATCTATTCGTGAAGAAATTGCGAGGCGAGAATGGTGAGAAAATTAACTGTATTCCTAATAACGAAGAAAAGTATATATCGTTTAGCCGAGAGATTGTGGTCGGTAACTTTGTAAATAAAGAGGGAAAAGAGATAACGGTCAAGCGCGAATTACGCTTTATCGACAGTTTTAGATTCATGCCTTCGAGTCTCGACGTGTTATCGAAGAACCTTAGTAAAGATCAGTGTAAGAATTTAGGTGATTTTTTTAAAGGTGAGAAGTTAGATCTTTTACTCAGAAAAGGTGTTTACGCGTACGATTACGTTGACGGCATTGAAAGATTAAACGAGACCGAATTGCCTCCGAAGCATAAATTCTATTCTAAACTGAACGATTCAGACATCAGCGATGAAGATTACGAGCACGCCAAAAATGTATGGAAAGTATTTCGTTGTAAAACGTTAAGAGAATATCACGACTTGTACAATTTGTCGGATGTTTTATTATTAGCCGATGTATTCGAAAACTTTAGAGACGTGTGCATCGAACATTATAGGCTCGATCCCGCGTGGTATTATACTTCACCCGGACTAGCATGGGACGCTGCGTTAAAGTTGACCGGCGTAGAGTTGGAGTTGTTGAGCGACTACGATATGTTACTGATGATCAAGCAAGGAATAAGAGGGGGAGTCAGCACGATTTCAAAACGATACGCGAAAGCGAACAACGAGTACATGGGAGAAGCTTTCGATCGCAGCCAGCCTTCGGTATTCATTCCTTACTTAGACGCGAATAACTTGTACGGATGGGCGATGAGCAAAGCTCTACCAACTCATGGGTTTAAATGGATGAGCGATAACGAGCTGAACGATTGGAGAAGCGTTACCGAACGAGATGGGGTGGGGTGCGTGTTAGAAGTCGATCTTGAGTATCCTAAGGAATTACACCACCTGCATAACGATTACCCTCTAGCTGCTGAGAGTATAAAACCCGCAGGATCGGATGTAATGAAACTAATTCCGAGTTTAAACGATAAAAAGAAGTACGTAGCTCATTACGGTAATTTAAAGTTGTACGAAAGTCTCGGTTTGAAAATCGTTAAAATACATCGAGGGTTAATATTCGAAGAAAGCGCTTGGCTGAAAAAGTATATCGACTTGAATACGGAATTGCGAACGAGAGCTACTAACGATTTCGAGAAGGACTTTTTCAAGCTTATGAATAATAGCGTCTTCGGTAAGACTATGGAATGTATCGAGAATCGAGTTGATGTACGATTGGTGTGCGATGAGAAGGAAGCTACGAAGCTCGCGGCGAAACCTAATTACGACGGTCGAACTATTTTCGATGAAAATCTAATCGCCGTTCACATGAAAAAGACCAAGTTGTTCTATAACAAACCGATATATCTAGGAATGTGTATCTTAGACTCGAGCAAGACTTTAATCTATGATTTCCATTATAATTACATCAAGACCAAATACGGAGATAGGGCTAAGCTGTTATTCACCGATACGGATTCTTTGGCGTACGAAATAAAAACCGACGACTTTTACGTCGATATCGCCGATGATGTTCGAAGTAGATTCGATACGAGCGAGTATCCTAAAGACCATCATCCATCAGGTATAGAAACCGGAGTTAATAAGAAAGTGATCGGTATGTTTAAAGACGAGGCTGCGGGTAAACAGATCGAAGAATTCGTAGGTTTGAGGTCGAAGTTGTATTCGTACAAGATGTCTGGAGAAGATTACAAGAAATGTAAGGGTGTGAGGAAAAACGTGCTTAGTAAAACGATAACTCACGAAGATTATAAAGACTGTGTGTTTACGAAAAGAGAACAGTCAAGGAAAATGAACGTTATACGATCGTATCATCACGACATTTACACCGAAGAAGTAAATAAGGTCGCTCTTTCAGCCGACGACGACAAACGAGTTATATTGGAAGATGGTATTCGTACTTTGGCATACGGACATTACACATTGAAAACTACTTAAAGATAAATATAATGACATAAAATGGAAGTCTCTAAAGTGTGTTCCAAATGTAAAATAGAAAAACGCTTAAACGAATTTCGTGAAGATAAACGTAGTAAGAGCGGGTATTGTTCTTGGTGTAAATCGTGTAAAAATTCCAAAGTAAAGGAACTTAGACAAAAATACTCTAGTCTTGAGTCTAGGGAAATAAAAGATAAAAAAGTTTGCGGTCGATGTAAGAAAGAGAAGAATATATTAGAATATGTAAAAAATAGATCTTGTACAGATGGGTTTGGTAGTACATGTAAGGAATGTAAATGTAAATATAATAACGCGTATTCTAAAGCCCGAAAGCAATACGACCCAGGGTTTAAACTACTTAAAAATATGAGGAGTAGGCTTAGTCATGTATTAAGAGGTAAGTTGAAATCACAAACGACGCGGCAACTTATCGGCGTTGACTTTGAAATATTTACTAAATGGATTGAATTTCAGTTAGAAGAAGGAATGACTATGAAAAATTACGGTTCGGTTTGGCAATACGATCATGTTTTACCAATATCAACGTTCAACTTGCTAGATGAAGAAGAACTTCTTAAAGCTATGAATTGGAAGAATATACGCCCTTTGATACCACTTAAAAATATCCAAAAATCAAACAAAATAGATCGCTGGCTATACGTAATGCAGGAAGTAAAAGCGTATTACTTTATAAAACATTTAGATGAAATGTAAAATGAGTTTTACAACTGCGAAAAACATCGACGTTGAAGGCGTAGTTCTTCCGAATCAACCGTTAACGAATTTTGAACTATCGGATGCTGCGAAGAAGCTGAATATCAAGAATTTTAGAGGAGTTTTTCTACGAGACACCCTACCGAAAAAACCTAGACGGAACGAATGTGGGATAATGAACTTAGACGATTCTAATGGGGCAGGGAAGCACTGGGTCAGTTTTTCAAAGAACGGTAAGGAGAAAATATATTTCGATAGTTACGGTCTTCCTCCTCCTACGGAATTAATAAAATATCTACAAAGACCGATACTTTACAACAGCGAACGAATACAGCCGGATAACGAAGTGTTTTGCGGTCATTTATGTCTGTACGTGCTAAAGAAAACATGCAACGACGGTTGTAAATTTCAAGAAGTTATAAACGACATGCATTAAAAAATTATTATAAATATAAAATGCCAGTCGATAAATTTGGACATACAGATGTTGGAAAAACGGAAAGAATAATTAGTGGAGGCGTTACTCTTAGTCAAGTAAATGCTAGTTTCCTTCGAATGGATGGAGCAAACCCGGCGACTGGAGATCTAAAAATGAGCGGCTACACGATAAAAGGTTTACCTACAACGAATATTTCAGAAGCAGGAATGGATGAGGCTCTAAGTCGAGGACAAGCCATAGATTTGTTAACGAATCGCGGCGATTTACCGTCCAACGATAATCTAAAAGTGTCTAAAACCGGTGATACCATGACTGGCGACTTACTCTTAAGCATCGGTAGAGAGCTTACGCGGAGGATGGGATGTAAGGATTTAGGTGGAAATAAAGCTTTTATTATATTTTTAGGAAATACAACGAATAAAAAAGAAGGTCGATTAAACCAACCGATTATATCGCAATCGACTGATGGATTCAGTTTTAGAATAAATAATGAAACCGTCTTAGAGATGGTTAAGTCAATGGATGGTCTAAAATAAATGTGCATAAGCCCATCTTTATGCACGGCGCCCACATTACAGGCCTACGCGATCCCAGCGGCGATGGCGATGCAGCGACTAAAAAATATGTTGATACGACTGCAGTCGGACCCGCGTTTAGCGTTTACACTATATCTCAACAAGCCATACTCGCTGCAACTCACACAATAGTTTCTTTCGATAGTGTAAGATTCAATACCGATAGTAGTGATAACAGTACAGGACCGACTCGTTTCACTTCTGGTAAAGCCGGATACTATATCGTTACGACGTACATAGAATTTTGTAGCGCGAGTAATACCGCTTTTGCTAACGTCTTCCTATATAAAAACGGGGTGTCGCACATGCAAATTGCGGGTGGAGGGGGTACGGGAATTGCGCATAACAATTCAACCGGTAGTACTATAGTTTTTCTAACCGGTACCGATTACCTCGAGATATTCGTTTATTCGTCCATCGCCACACCCATAATAGCTAGAGACTTTTCAGCGGCATTCTTGCGACCTTAAACTAAGTCTGTAATTTTAACTGTAGAAACCTATCGCGTGTCTACAAACGATAGGTTTCTAAAAATGTAGAAATCTTATCATTGAGAAGACTCTTCGCTTGGGTGTGCAACTACATCGATAGTTTCATCGTATGCTCTCGAAGTCTCTTTATCGATCTCGCAGATTCCATCGTACACCGTAATTTCGTATCTGTTTCTCCATACTTTTCCGTTATAATACGATATTAAACGGGCGTTTTCTCTGTGAGCTTTAGCCGCTTTATGCATCGACGAATACTCGATGGTCTCACCCGTTTCCAAGTCAAAAATAACGACTCGTTTCGGGTTGTTTCTGATACCATTCAATCTATCGTATCTACCATCGTCATTATATTCTTTTCGACGATCTTTCCAATATTCTTTCAGATATTCTTTTCTCGTTAATTTCGGTTTACCTACCAGGGAGTTGTCCGCGGGAATCAATCCTTTCTGGATCAGCAGCTCTACCAATTCCGGTTTGTTGAGATGAGTGACACCTTTAATCTTATTCTCTTTCGCTAACTTGTGTAATTCTGGCAGTTTCATTTTATATACTACAAGATTGTCTTTAAACATGAAACTTATTTTTCATACAGATGACTAATATACTACGCTCATTTTCTGTCCATCTGACTGGAAGTTTAGCAACTTATCCGAAATTATAACCGCGTAACCTTGCGTATCAGCTGGAACCTGAGCGTTAAAAGTAGCTTTGATTTGGATATCGACGACCGACGATTTCAGTCTTTCCGACTGTTTACTAACATCGAAAACTATGAGTGGATATAGATCTTTATAATCGGCTGGAGTGATGTTGCTTTGCGTAATCAACGGATCCATTCCGTAGAACTTTTCGCTAAACGACGCCGCGTCTCTATAAGCTCTCGAAAATTTCTGGTTGGGAAACGATAGGTCGTAGTCGACCGCTGGATATCTCTCTTGATTCATCATCACGTACATGTTTTTGAGGTTGCAATGATCGAAAATCGATGGGTTATGTTCTTGGTTGCCGTCGCTTCGACCGGTTTGAAATCCAACGACTATCCATCTAGGTTTTTTCCGGAGCCGTCTTAACGCTAAGACGCCAACTAAAAGTATTCGATTGAGGAACCCCTATAGTATCGCATTGTCGCTCTCGATACGCGACGGGTACCGATGCTTTCGATTCGATAGTTTTGTACAACTGCATCTTCTCCATATCCGCCGGAGTAACGTGCGGCATAAACCACGAGATTTTCTCGACGTCGACTTTCCCAGCATCCGCGGCAGCGAGTCTAAAAATAGCGTCGTTGTCCGATTTGCGAACCATCGTTAGCGTGTGCTTAAAACCGTACACTATTTTATCGTAATCCTCGCAGAATCCGAAAATATGTTTAAGGGGCACGACGAAACTAAACGTTCCCCTAGCCGTTGGTTTTCGAATAAGATACGCCTGTCTGATCGCGAAACCTGCGTTATCCGCTATAACCGCGGTTGCTGCGGTATCTTTGCACCATAATTGATTAAGACCTTGCGCTTTGGCGAAGTCGTCCGGATATTTAAGCAAACCCAACATCGTAGTCGCTTGTCCTGGGTGAAATACCGTTTCGATATCTTGATTCGATAGGGAATACGCGATTTGACTGAAAGATGCAAGAGTCCATTGTTTGCGAGGGCTGCGGCGTCACCATTAGCGTACGCCGTTCCATCTCCTTTAACCAACCTACCTTCGAAAAGCAGGTAAGATTCAGCGGGATGGCAAAATAGATCTTGAGTTTCGATATTTATGCGAATCTCCCCGGGTGTGTTAAAAGTCGTTCTCGCTGCCGGTTCGTCTTCGTGCCATTCGTATTTTTCGATTCCTTCGTCGACCTCTGTGGGTGCTGTAATGTTTAGAATATTCGATTGCATTTTAATTACTAAAGATTATTTATTTAAACTCACGCGAGTTTCAATCCCGCTCCGTTTTTGTTGAGACCACGCACGAGATCTCGAATGGACACGACCGTCGAAGAAAGTCCATCACCGGCTAGTATCTTATTAATATCAGTAGTTCCTACATCGTTATCGATTAGCCGCGCTAAGATAGCCGCATTCTCTTGCGTAAGCGTCGGTGCTGGTATCGTTTCGACTACAGGCGTCTTCAGAACCGACGCTGCTAAGAGTTTAGTCACAGCTTTATCCATCAATCGTTTACCAACTTCTACGGTGGTATTCTTTCCAACTTCTAACGCCTTTTTAGCCAACTCTCTCGCGGCGTCTTTACCCGCGCTAAGGGCGGACGATGCAGCTCGTTTACCGACATCCGAAGTGAAGAGCTTCTTGAAAACTCCCGTAATAGTATCCATTATTCCCGCTCCTCCTATAACGTGTTTTCTCTTAATTCTTCTATTAGCGATGACGAGCATGTTTTATAATCGCAATATTAAGTTTTTATATCCAGTTCGATGTTAGAATTACGAATGTTTATTTATATTCTCCTGTTAATATAAAAACAACACGAGAATATAAAATGGTTTCCTACGAAGAATATGTTGAAAAATCGACCGGCTCATTTTTAACTCTGGCTTCTAATAACGCAAAGATTATATCCCTTTTTATTTCCGAAGTGAAAGACGCTTGTAGTGAATTCGCAACCGACGTTTTCGATCTAATCGGAGACGCTTCAGAATGTAGTGAGTATAGCGACAGCGAGTATAGCGACAGCGAGTATAGCGACAGCGAGTATAGCGACAGCGAGTGTAGCGACAGCGAGTGTAGCGATTGCCACTACATTAAAGTAGTCTCTAACGCGGAGAATAATACTGAAGAGACTACGAGTTTGTTCTCGGATTATGGCTCGGATGAGCTTACTAAAAAGATCGTTGCTAATGAATTCGAGTCGATCATTCACGACCTTAAGAACAAGCTAAATAGCTTGGAAAAGAGGTATCTCACGGCGAAGCTTGCGTTCCATAACCGTATGAACGACGAAATATGGGAGATGTTTACGACAACGACATTTATGTAAACGATATTCTGTAACTAAAGCGAGTTACAGAATCACACGACCCTAACTCTTCAAAGTTTTTTTTTATAATCGCAACATTAAGTTTTTATACCGTTCTTTGTTGATAACGTTTTGTCGTAATAGTTCATCGCATATACCGACGATCTCATTTCTTACTCCCGTATTACCCGCGTCGTAGCTAGCGAAACGCAGACTCAACATTTCTACTAAAGCATTCGGATCTTGCGGAATTACGACGACTCCTTTACCCGTCTTCGGCGTCTGTTTTCCAGTCTTCATTTCCCATATCGGTTTAATGATATTTCTGTACTTTTCGCTTCTTGACGATTTCGGTTTACTCGGATTGTTAGGTTGTCTCATGGCATTCGTCGCGTCTAGAATCTCGACGTAATCGGACATATCGTTGTCGTCGTAAATCGAACTGTTCGGTTTAGCCATAGTCACTAGCTCCCAAAGTCCTGGAGTACCTGTATAAGTCTTCTCTCCGACTATTATATCGTCGTTCTGGAACGATACGCGTGCGTCTCCGATATAAAATTTCCCGTCTTTCTTTGAATTTAGACCGAACGTCGTATCGGTAGACTTTTTATTAGAAGCGTATTGAGACAAGTATTTCGTTGCTAGATCTCCTAATTCTAACATTCTAACGTCTTCTACAGGATCCTCGTAAGCCTCTATCGAGGGATACTGTATGACTTTTAACGACGATGATATCGATGCGGGAAGCGCTTTTAGAGCGTTAGACGTGGCTGCCGAGTTTTCCTTAATAGTAGATAACAAAGCGTTTTGTTCTTTCGATATGGTCGATTGCGAGTCCACGATCGGCTTGTACAACTTTACCAAATCTCGCTGCAATCCTATATCGCCTAGTTTCTCGGATAAATAATCTCGTTGAATGTTTTTCTTCGTCTTCAGAAACTCTGCAACGATGAAGTCTCTTTTGGTGGGATCGGTTATTTTTAGAAACGACATTTTTAAATTGGTGGTATAATGTTTTAAAGCGTTTTTGGAATACGCGTTAAAACATTGAAATGGAACGAACGTGATTTTTTACGTTTCACGTTTTACGTTTACGTTCTATGTTCTACGTTTATGTTTTATGTTCTACGTTTTTCATCGATTTCCCAAACGCGTCCTTCAACGACTCGGCTATAGTTTCTCCGCTATTTCTCGATTTTCTGATTTCTTCTTTCATTTCGTTAAATTTCACGCGTTCGTTTAGAATTAACGAGTATTCCTCGTCCGAAATATTACCGTCTTCCAAAGATTTCGAGATGTAGTGACTGATGGCGTTGAGTCTCGCTTCGGCTAACGTTTTAATATTTTCGTGCTTCTCCGCCTTTGGTGTGAGCTTTCTGTTGATCACACGCCCGATCACGCTGAAAACACCCGCTCCAACCGCCAGTGTTTGGAGACCTATCGCGATAGGTGCCGCGACTATCGTAGACAGAACCGTGATCGCTGAAGCCTGCGAGCTCAACGCGACTAGAGTCGATATACCGTCTACTACGTTGATAATCCTAATGCCTTTACGATACTTTTTACCTAGAGTCTCTCTTTTTTCACGTTCCCACTCGATCTCTTCTTGAATTTCAGTGATTTTCGAAAGTCGGTAAACGTGTGCGCTTCCATCGATTTTCAGTGGGATGTCCATTCTTTTTTATAATTATAGGATATTATTTTTAAACTGCGATATAATTAACGAAACATAGCGAATCGCCTTCGATTATACTAACTACGGAATCGGAGTCGTTTTGAATAGTAATTTCGATGTCTTCTACTTGTCCGATAACGACCCCTTCTCGTAGACTCGCTTCGATTTCCTGTCTAAGCGAAACAAGACACGATCCTTTCGTCATTCGAACGCCTAGTCCTAGCGCTACTGTAGCTGTTTCTCTAGGTTGAATCGTTATCAGTTCTTGCGCAAAAATCTCCCATCTTAGTCCACCCAGTTGTCTGCAAGGCGTATGCGTCACTTTTTTCAACGTCCAACGCACCTCTTTCGGTTGGGTCCTAACTTCAACCCGACGAGTGGGTCTCGTTATAAATTTATGGATAGGTCTGTTGAATCCCGACATTTTATTTATACGAGGATTATTTTTAAAGCAACATACCGAGAATCGGAATATCTCGGAAAGGCGAATTAGGACCTAGTAGAACCCGCTACCCGTTTTCATATACAACCCGCTACCCGTTTTCATATACAACCCAGCTCCAACCGACCCGCCTTTCGGCCACGGAGACAGATACAACCCATTTCCTTCCTGTCTTACTTTACAAGCTATACCATCTCTGTTAACGTAACATACTCCCGACCCGCTTATTTTATCTACAACTTTCGATGCAGCTGCGGAGCCTATACCCGTTAAAGCGCCTTGTGCTAAACTAGGCAGTACGCTAGAAAGAAGAAATTTTCCAGCAGTAGCTAGAAATGGTAATATAGCTCCGATAAAACCACCCTCGACTTTAGCGTTATATATTAATTGCGTTTTACTCATTTTGATCGTCGTGCCCTTTCCGTTCTGGCAAGCTTTCGCCGCTTTCTTAATTTGCGCTTTCGTAAAAGCTAAAACGTGGTCTCCCTCTAGATCATCGTGAGATAGTCTAATACTAACACCATCCGCTCCCGCTTCGAGCGCTCGTTTAATCTTGTCTTTTTGTCCTTCTGAAATATTAACACAGAAGTTTGTGTACTGAGTCATTTTATATATAACTAAGATAAACTTTTAATTATCTTCACACTTCTCTAATATGAAACTTGATCGACATCGCTTCCCCTCTAATGTTAATTAGTTTTCCATTTTGGTCTGTAAGTCTCGTTTCCATCGATGAAATCGTATTCATCGTAACGGGGAGATAAATTAAATTAGCTGGGATTTGGATGATCTTATAACCCGGTCCGACGGTAGGAAAAAACGAATATATCACGTTCGTCGTCGATCCATTCGAGTACGAACCCCCGATTATATCGCTAGTTACTCGAAAGCTGTCTATGTTCATTATGTTCACGATGTGCTCCGATTCGTTATACCCAGATATGTATAGGCGACTTTCGAAACCTAGAACGGTTCTAATCGAGTTCGCGGTTCTAAAATCGACCTCGTAATTCGTAGCGATAGTCAACACCGCCTTCAACGTGTTGGTGTTTGCTTCTAACGTAATGCTATATTCTTCGTTTCCGACATCGTAATGGCCGTTCTCTTTCATGATTTTCTTCACGTAGTCGTTTATATCCTCGAGTTCATAGGACCCTTCCGGAATATCTACGTCGAACCACGTCACGCCATGATCCGGAGAATACCGGAAGTTGTTGTTGCTCGCGTCTATGTTAGGAAACACGTAGTAAGTATACAAATCGACTAGAGCCATTTCATACTTTTTGGTTTTATCTAGTTCGATTACAGGATTGTTCCTCGTTATTATTCGTGCGGTTCTGTCCTTTTCGTTACCCACTAAAATGTAAAACGACGATTTAGGATTCGTGTTAGTCGCAGTCTGTGCTGTGTTCACCTGTATCTTCACGAGGAGTTCTTCCATTTTTACTAGTATATTTTATTTTAATTCAGGGATGTAAAATTCATCTAATCCACAACGGTATTTACCGCTGCTCCTTTCACTCGTTAAGTCGATAACTACGAATTAATGCGGTTGTTTCCACGACTCCACGCATAGTTTTTTAAATTCCTCTATAGACATGTCCGTACTTACATGATCGTTGTAGATATGGGAAACGTTCTTCATGTCTTGGGGAAATAAACAAATAAAGTTTGCGTTCTCTCTGATAGTCTGCCTAGGCAATTTAAAATAATTCTGGGCGAGGTACAAACAGTCGACGTTACTATGCCTGCCCCTAATATAATACGTTTCGCATTTGTTCTGCTTTTCTAATTGTAAATCATCAAAAATCATCAAGTTCTTCTTGTCACGGCTCAACTCTCTCGGATCCGGTACATCTTCCGCGGATTCGTAAAATCTGCATTCGATATCCGACTTGTCTCTTAAATTTTTCGCTATCTCTTCAACAACGCACGCTGGAGAAATATTAGACCTCATTATCTCATCTCGAATGTTAAACAGCTTGATGATCGTTTCTTTTGGTAGTTTTTCTTCGAATGCCTTCTTAAGAATTTTGTACTCCGGTTGAAATAGAGATTTTCCGAATACTTGCAAATTGTCATAGTCGAGCCATCCGGGTCTCAAAAGTAAGTTTAACAATAACGTCGTCTTACCACATCCCGATTTTCCTACTATTACACCCCTTATACTTTTAGGTAATAGGTTGATATTAAATCTTTTCAACGATAAATCGTTCCACGTTAAGTCTTTCACCTCCATTTTAAATATATAAAACTTCTATATTAAAACTGAAATGTATTGCGTAAAGTGTAAAAGACAGACTGAAACAAAAGATATACAAGATGTCGTGGCTAAGAATGGGAGACCCATGCAACGAGGTGTATGCGTTGTATGTGGGAAAACAAAAACTCAATTCGTAAAAGGAACCACTGCGAAAGGCGGAGATGTAGTTGGTTCGTTGAATGCAGCCACTAGTAAGATAAAGTTACCTTGGGCTAAATATCCAGGTGAGATGCATCTTCCAGGTCACTCGTTTACAGGACCCGGGACAAGACTAGATTTGAGACTGAATCCCGACGGCACTCCTAAAGATTGGAGTAACCCCATCAACAGAGTAGATAATGCAGCTTACCACCATGATTTGGTTTACGATCAACACCCCGATACGGCTTCTAGGAATGTTGCCGATAGAGCAATGATTAATGATTTGAATAATATTCCTAATCCTACTATCCGAGAGCGTATGGAGAGAGCGGTAGTTAAACCTATATTGTCTGTTAAATCGAGTCTCGGGTTAGGTTTAAAAAAAGCCCCGACCCGAAATGGACTGATCAATTAGCGGATGAATTGCATAAACCGGTAGTAAAACATTTTAAAAAGAGAAAAGTGTACGTTAGTGGAATAGATGAGATATGGGCTGCTGATTTAGTTGATATGCAAGCCTTCGCTAAAGAAAACGATGGTGTGAAATACCTATTAACCGTTATAGATGTGTTTTCAAAGTACGGATGGATCGTGCCATTGAATTATAAGAGTGGGAAATCTACAGCTAGCGGCTTCGTGAAGATACTCGAAAGTGGACGAAAGCCTGTTAAATTATGGGTAGATATGGGGAAAGAGTTTTATAACAAAGACGTTAAGAATTTTCTCGAGCTGTACTCTACGGAGAATGAAGAAAAATCTTGCGTAGTCGAGAGATGGAATAGGACGATGAAAGATAAAATGTTTAAGTACTTTACAGCTAATTCGACGAGAAGATATATCGACGTTTTAGACGGAATGGTTAGTAATTACAACAATACAAGACATTCTTCCATTAAAATGACGCCTGCTAAGGCTAGTATGAAAACGAATGAAAAGACTGTATTTATGAATTTATACGGCGAAGAGGTCTCACAGCCTGTTTCCCCTAGATTCTCGGTTGGAGATAAAGTCAGAATAACGAAGAAGAAAAACATATTTGAAAAAGGATATACACCTAGATGGACTGAGGAAATGTTCACAATTGCGCAAGTTCAGTATACAAATCCAGCAACTTATAAGATTACTGATTCTAACGGTGAGGAGATACAGGGCTCATTCTATGAACAGGAGCTACAGAAGACGACTCAAGAAATATTTAGGATCGAAAAAGTGATTAGAAAACATGGGAAGAAATCACTCGTTAAATGGTTAGGATATTCAGACTCGTTCAATTCTTGGGTGGATAATGAAGACTTGGTTAATCTATAATCAGAAACTGCAAGAAATTATTCCCAACCAACGTAATCGTCCCATGACTCATAGGCGAGTCATCGAAACTGCGGGAATTTCCAATAGTTTCGATGACTCATAAGATGGTCGTGACGTCACATGGTTATTGCGTGGTTATTGGGTGGTTATTGCATTATGAACCTAGTTATTGGGTGGTTGTTCCAGAATAGTCTAAATACAACTACTTATATATATATATATATATATATATATATATATATATATATATATATATATATATATATATATATATATATATATATATATATATATATATATATATATATATATATATATATATATATATATATGAAGGAAAAGAAGAAGAAGAAGAAGATATATATATATGTGTGTGTGTGTGATTAGTACTTACTTTTATTGACTGGGCGTTCCTAGTTGCTCAGACAGAAGGTCGAAGGGGTTATAAGACAGGAGAGGATAGAATCTTGATTCTTAAAATGGATAAGAAACTTATTAAAGCAAAAGCTGCAGAAGAGCGGCATGAGAGATTAAAGAATGATGTGGAGGTTCTAACAAGCAAGGACATCTGGAGTCGAGCAGCAGTGATAAAGACACGTCTGAGGAAAACAGTGACTCAGGTTGTGGTAGTCTGTCAAAGAGGATGAATAAAGAACAACTATGTTATAAACAGCTAAGCAAGAGACCCTTTGTGATTAATCGGGTAGCTGTAGCATTGGATCGAACTAAAGTCACTGACAGAAAATCACCACATCTATAATATTGGCTACTACTGCTCAACCTCTAGGCCATGATGTTCGAGGCTTGCCTTTGAGTCGCAGTTCTATTCGCCAAGCCAGAAGATTATATCGAGAAGAGCTCGCCAGTACGATGAAAAATGAATTCTCCAGATCGTGCATTGGGACGGTAAGCTGTTGCCCGACATCACTGGTTGGGAGAAGGTAGATTGGCTGCCTGTTATTGTGTCTAGTATCATCAGACTCCCTCAGGATTCCTTAGAAAATGCCATCATGCTGGGTCACGTTGAAGGATATCGACGCCGTGGAAGACCACGAATTAACTGGATAGACAACATTTTTCCTGGTCCCATCTCTCTGGATCTTATCTTCTCGCTGCTGCACGCAACAGGCGTCAGTGGAGAACCCTAGTCCATGCATGTGACCAACCAACCGTCGCGCAGCGACGTCGGTGTTTGACATGACATGACATTGGAACAGAACTTCTTGGTGTCCCGAAGATTAACTCAGGCACTGGGGAAGCTCAGGAATGTGCCGTGATCCGATGTATTGATGACTGGAACCTGAAAACGAAGATTAAGGGGATGTGCTTTGACACCACAGCGAGCAATACTGCTCATGCATGCACTCTGATAGAAAATGGACCTGGTTGGAACTTAATCTAGCAGGTAGTCACCATGTGATGGAAATCGTTGCTGAATTCAGTGTCATGAAAATTGCTCCCTCCACTAGTCCAGATATTCAATTATATCGCCGTTTACGTGACCATTGGAGTCGAACTCAAGTAGGTTTGAGACAGCAGTGGATCTGGTAGATACACTGTTGTCTGAATTCAGAAGGCAAGTTATTTAACTGAGTTATGAAACAAAGCTGGAGGCCAATCATCAAAGAGATGACTATAAGGAGCTTCTTAAATTTGTACTAGTCATTTTTCTTGGTGGAGCACCAATTCGAGGATTTCACTTTACAGCACCTGGAACTTTTCATTGGGCTCGTTGGATGGCGATAATAATGTATTCATTCAAGATGTGGATGCTTCGATCTCAATTCAAACTGAAGCTAGTCGATGAAATGGGTATCTTCAATTTCCTTCTATTTATCTGTAATGTGTACGTCCAGGCACGGTTTCAAGCTCCCTGTCCTGTCTCGGCTCCTGCAAAGGATCTTCGCTTTCTTCAACAATTGGCTGAATACAGAAACCAAGAAATTCGTCAGGCCTCCACTACAGCATTTCGTAGACATCTGTGGTACCTGAGTGAGGTCACAGTTGGACTGGCTTTCTTCGATCCAATCATTGAGTTTGCTTAGAAAGAAAAAATGGTAGACAATTTGTGTCAGCACATGGATTGAAGCACCCACTTCCCAAGCTGACATCTGTTGATGTTAACAAACGGTCACTCAGTTCTTTTATCACCACCAATACAGTACAATTTTTCATATCCTGGCACCAAAGGATTCATTTCTGCAGTTTACATTGAAAAGCTGGAATGATTATGAAGATTATCTTAAATCACACTCAAAGTAGGCTTAGTCAACGACACAGCAGAGAGAGGTGTTTAGAGCTAATCCAGGATTAAAACTCAATCCTGACAAATGAAACACTATTTGCATTAGTTTTTAATGCGCATCGCCATCAATTTCCTGACCCGAACAGGAAGACATTGCTGGCAGTATGGAAACGACTGCTACTCAATGATGACATATCGAAACATTTCTGACGTTATTTTCGGTCTAAAACTTGCAGTTTACGAACACAAAATGCTATTTAATCACAGAGTTTAATTGCTGAAACCATGAATACATTGTAACGCTTTTGTAACCGATGTTTGTTTGCCATCAATACATCGTGTGGATTTGAAGTATGCATAACATACTTTGGTTGACTTGTGCAACCCCTAAATATGGTTCAAATTGGTTGAAATTTTCAGCATATTAATTTTTCAATAGATGGACTGCAATGGTGGGTTCTAACTTTGACCTTTAAACAAAAATGTTTTTTGGACCACCCTAATATATATATATATATATATATATATATATATATATATATATATATATATATATATATATATATATATATATATATTAGTGTGGTCCTAATTTTGCAACTTTCAAAATTGTGTTCTCCCACCCTCCAAATAGGTTCTCCCTTTGAAGAAACTAATTGGTGTAAAATTTCTTAACTATTGGTCGATATTTAGGGTATGCTCAATCCACTTGAAAGTTTTGCTCATTTTGTGCAATCACATACATGTAAATAAAAAGTCTTCCGATATGATATGATCAATCATTCGATTAGGCAGTAGTATAATGGACAGGCGCATTCAAATAGTTCATAGTACCAGTGCCGTCTTAAGGCATGGGCACGCTGGGCAGTCGCCCCACATTTCTAGGGGCCCCCAAATAAAAAGACCCCCAAATTAAAGCGTATGTGACCTCCATGCGCGGCAGTGCATTGCTTTGCCTAGGTTCAACAACAATAATAAGATGGCACTGCATAGTCTAGTCAAGTGCATTCCGCTATTTAAGTTCAGTGCCGGTGTCCCGAGATATTCTATCCCCCCTAAAGCGTATCCCCCCGGATGGAATAAACCGGTTTAGAGTATCCGGTGGGATGAACCATTCTATCCCCCTCGTCATACGCATCACGATAGCCTCGACGAAATTCCAGTAAAAATCACCAAAAACAAAGTAAATTGATTTCAGGTCGACGTACAAACTAAAGATACGCAATTCAAAAATTGTAAGTGTGCAATAAATCCAAACAGTACGACTGAATACACTTAGAAACCGCCAAAAATGCAAACTAAACCGAATACTCCATTTCGCTAAGGGGATACGCATGTATGGGGGATACTCTATTTCGTGACACCGGCAGTTTGGTATGAAGCAGAAGCGAGACCCTGGAGGACAGTAGCCTTCTTGCTATCGGGGTAGAGCCTGTGGTCTTCTTTGATGACAAGAAGAGCAAATTGAGTCTGTTTCTCGTCTTTTGTCAGCAAAGCAGTGTATTCTTGCATCAGTGCCACCCCTCGTTCTGCAGTAGGGCCTACCGCTGACAACACGAAACTCTCTAACAACATTTTTCTGCTTGAAGATAGTCAAGATTTGTCAGCCAGAACTCCGGGTTGACTTCCAGGAAGGAATCTTGCAGGTCAAGAAACTGGAAGAAATTGCGTATGTTAGCTGTCACGAAATCATGTAGTCTTAATTCTGGAATCTTGGACTGGTCCAGAGAAATACGAGTCCTTCCACCACTGCTCTTTTCTCGACTACATCAACGCCTCGGTCAAAGAAGACTAATGCTATCAGCTCTTCATTTTCAACCAAAACTGCCCACACAACTTCTTCAGAATACCCTTGGACGCTGGCGAGTCAAATGTCGTGAGTAGTTTCAATAGTTTCAAGTCACTGTTAGGAGCTGCAGTTCGTAGTCGGGAGAGGAATCAATGTTTTATATACACCCCGACATCAAAGAAGTAGAAATGTTCAAGATCGTGTACTCTCATTTCGCCAGTTTGAAGCCGGAACCTCTGGACAGGAAGATCTCAAAGGCGTATGTTAATCTGTCCATGAATCGAGCACGGTGGATGGCACCTGGTTTCACGACGGAAACTCCACGAGGTGGAACTCCTCCTAAGAACACGTTAGGAAGCTTGATGAGTTCACGATAGTCATCACGCTGATGTATTAGTTCAAGCTGATTGATCGCAAAGTCCATGACCTCAGACGAAATATCACAGAGTGCAGCTGCAATGCCCGTGCCGGAACTTCCACACCAGGCTTGTAATCTGCGACAAGAATATTGGGCCAGAATGCGTTGAACCTCTTGAACAGGAGGATTTTAGGCCCACTGGCTGGTCCTATTGTGGTGCTAAAGGCTTCCTCCAAAAGAATATTGTGGATATGATGCCTGCACGCCAAGTAGAGCACTTTTCTCTCCAGCATCTTTTCTACCAAAACGCAAGCTCCATTCTTTCGTCCTGTGTTGCAGGAAATTGTGTCAAAGCAGAGTCCTTTGATGCAATCCAAGTCAGACAGGACCTCAAGCATTGCATTTGCATTTGCCTGACCAGTTCCGGAAGACAACTTCGGAACAGAGAGGAGTTGGAATAAAAACTTTTTTAACCGTTCACAATTTCGCAGAGTTATATTTTGTATAGCACCAACGACGTTCAACATCCCAAAAAGAAATGGATTGAGCATAGCCTAAATGTGCAATATCACATCCAGTTTTGGCAGCAATAAGGTTTTACTGGAGGAGTACCATATAAGAGGGTGGGAGACAGTAAAGGAGAAAAAAATTTTCCCCCATGTTGCTGAGGACCACCCTAATATATATATATATATATAGGGTAAAATGGGGTAATTTCGGCAACTTAAGCAATTTCTTCAATATTTAAAATGCTATCACATCTGTAGGACACATTGAGGTTTCCGCAGTTTGCTGCAACCCTCTGCTATGAAATGGCGCCTTCAAACTGTGAATCGTCTTTCATAAATTCCTGTTTTAACATGGGAAGTGTACAGAGGCGGC
Source organism: Allolobophora icterica (assembly GCA_963556255.1). Lineage (NCBI taxonomy): Eukaryota > Metazoa > Annelida > Clitellata > Crassiclitellata > Lumbricidae > Allolobophora > Allolobophora icterica. The sequence continues at coordinate 4,969,570 of OY744610.1, read as the reverse complement.
GGTACATCAGGGCGCGCCAGGTCACATGCCCTGGTGAAAAAGCCTTTGCCCTGGTCGATGCCCTGCCAGAATTTTTGCCCTGTCCATAATTTTTTCGGGCATATTTTTATATCCGGATATATAAATTCACTTAATTCACTGAAATGTTAAAATTTGCTTTACAAATGTCATAAGGCGTTCAGCTTCCGGGGAAGGGCTTCGCCCATCTGACCTCCTGACTGTAGACAAATATAATAGTGCAGGGGTTGGGGCGGTTTATGGCGAGCGCGGTAGGGCGATCTTATATGGTCACCATTTAAGCTCGCGATACCGCGTTCTCCATAATTCGCCCTCTGCACTGGTTACTTGTATGACTGCCCTGGCTATGCCCTGGTCACAAAAGTGTCTGGCGCCGCCCCTGGAAGTGTAGGCATTCAAAAGCCGAAATTACCCACAGGGTAGGGTAATTTCGGCAGGGGTGACTGTCACAAAATGGCCTGTATAACTAAAGACCTTTACCTGAGGTCCGCACACCTGTAAGGTTAGGCTAGACTGAGGTAGGCGAAGTTCGCATGAACAATTAGAGGATGGGTTGGAGGTCAGTTAGAAGACAGTCGGACAGAGATAGTCGGTGAAGACAGATGGTCCGCTGGGGGGAATTCGAAGAAGACATCGGGGAAGGACGGACGGACTAACGACGTAGTGGACTGCAGGAAGGGTTTTAGTGTCGTCGTGGCTTCGTATTCGTAAGTATACTAAAGAATATATTTCAGTTGTCTAGAATAGTTTTGGAAACGTAAATAAATGAATAGGGTAAAGAATGTTTGAACTTTCGAAGCGTCCGTGTAGGAATTTTGTTTTGTAAGGGCATATGGGCCTATAATTATATAGTTAAGACTTGGGATTTGGCTTGAAATAGTTTTATAAGTATATATACCTATCAAGTGTATGGACTTTCGGCGCGTTTGTACGAGTTTCGTGTGCGGTATTTGGCTAAGGCATAGGAGTATATATATATATATATATATATATATATATATATATATCTGTGTGTGAGTGTGTGTGTGTGTGTAACCTCCCACCCTTGCTTATGCTAAATATCTCTTTCGACCACGGTAGCCTGATATCTGTCGGATTTCGACCTACCCAACGCTTCGGCCCTAATTAAGTTCTGTTATATGGTGCAAGTAAACATACATGTATTTCTCATCCTTGGTGCAGGTTAGTGCATGACATCTTCAACTACATGTCGTGGGTTGTCTCTGTATCTGTTTCTACTGCTTCTCTTGGCTGGTGACATTGAAATAAATCCTGATTCGGTTAGAATTCAGAGTTTGGTGATTGGTCTATTAAATAGATATTCTCTTCAAAACAAGGCTGCAGTCTTACACAATTTCCTTTGTAGGCATTCTTTACATATAGATCTGCTTGCTCTGAATGAGACTTGGCTGCAACCCAACGATATAACCGCATTCACTTTTTAACTGACTCCCCAACCTTTTCTATCCTGACCTGAATGAACCTCGGTCTAGTGGTAAAGGTGGTGGGTTGCTTTTCTTTTCAAATCATATCTCCCACTGCATACATGTAAGTTCACTTTGCCTATTCCAGCGCCCAAGTCATTTGAGATGTTTAGCGCCCACCATCCTTCTCACTGGCTGACTTTCTTAGTGAATTTGAGTCACTACTCAAGGATTTGATTTCCTCTCCTTCTCAAATATTTAACATGTGTGACTTTGATATTCATGCAGATGTAGCTAAAAACTGTTCCTTTGCATTTCTTGATTTTTTGAAGGTTTTGACATACTACTGCTCATAATCTTTCCTACGCTGTATAAGGGTCGCACTTTGGATGTCCTGAAAACTAGTTCTGATTCTAAATAACTTCATTCTGTTACTTCTCTAGAGTCATATTTTTCTGATAATTTCTGATGCTAAGCTTAGAAGAAGTCAATTGGAGTGATGGTGGCGCCACTCTCGTCTGTCTTCTGATAACATTAAGTTCAGGTATTACTGCAAACGTTTGCGAAACTTGTTTCATCTGCCAAATCTGCAGACTTACCTAATTTAATTGCTGAACGTTCTGCATCACCAAAATACATTGTTGTTGGCCTTAACCCTCGTAGTATGTCGCTAAGTAGGTCACACTTAGGGTGTTGGGGTCCATATGGACCCCAATGTTAAAACCAACGGATTATTGGTAGAACGTTATGTAATAGCAATAGGATATGTGGTCATATCATAGGCGTAATTTGTGGGGAGTACGAGGGGTACCTGTACCCCATACTTTTTGGACTGGGGGTACCGTACCCCGACTTTTGAACAATGCTAATCAATATCTTATTATTGTACTATCCCAGAGATCGCAGTCTCCGCCTTGCTTCGAGTATGTATACGTAATTGGTTCCCCTCGCATTTTAGACCAAAGTTAAGCCCCTCGGTCAGATACTGTTTTGCTTTCTAATAAAAAGGTGGCAGTTGTTATGTCTTTATATTGTGATAAAAGGAGCTGAAAATGAAAAAGCAAGAAGGCAGGGAATTGGCTAAAATTTCAAACTTGTCATTGTATCTTAGTAATTTTTCTGCTGTTGTCTTTGTATCTTAGTAATATTTAGAATAATTATCTGCTGACGGTGGCAGTCGAGTTTACTACCCATGACTACTTATGTTCCTGAGCATACAACTACAGCAGGCACATAAAGAGTTATACTTAGGATTTTTTTCACGTGTTTTTATGATAGGCCAAAAATACTAAACCCTAGTACAAACGCAACTGACACGTTTTTCGTCCATCATTACAAAGGATCTAAATTTGCCACAAACTGTTCGTATTTTTTGTCTTTTTCACGTGCATAATTTGCACCTTCCAAGTTTTCTTTGAGGCTGGCGTGATGTTGGTTGCTATCTATATTATCATGCATTTGTCACGAACTCATGTGATCACACAAACACAAGAGCAAAATTGTGTTGAAAACCGAGTAATACATACATAAATATCAATACAGTTTACAATAGTACAAATTGCCACAAACGGTCCGTATCACACGCCTCTTTTTCATTTGCTACTCTCTGTGTCATGTGATTGATGAGCTCCAACTCGTTAATTAGCTACGGGTTCTACGCTCAACTACTCGACCCGTCGGGCGTAACTCCAAGTATGCTCCTGTCTCTGCCTAAATGTGCGATGTGTTGCGCTGGCTCCCTATTGCCCAGCGTATCTTCTGTCGGGTCGCTGCTTTACTCTCTCGCTGTCTTCTTGACTACGCCCCATCTTACCTACGCGACCTTTGCCGTCCGGTGTCCGACGTCGTAGGGCGTCGGGCAGCTCGCTCCTTACCAGAGGGTAGCTCTTGGTCCCATGTCCTCGTTCTTCTACTAGGCAGCGCCGGGATTTCTCAGTTGTTGGTCCCTCTACTTGGAATGGACTCCCGCTGGAACTGCGCCTACTACCTCTGAACAATATACCTGCGTTACATAAATCATTCCAAGTCTTTCTTTTAGCCGTTGTTTGATTGAGAGTGCTACTGAGTATGTATGTAACTTGAAGGGGCGCCATATAAATTCCCAGAATGAATGAATGAATGAATGAACAAATACATTGTTACATAAACTAAACCAATGACACTGCAATGTAAAATCTTGAATTAAATTGCAAAATTCAATTTTTGTGTTGTCTCCAAATGCATTATCACCGTTGGGGTCCATTTGGACCCCAACACCTCAAGTGTATAATCGTCTCATACCAGGCCCCACAATTGGTGTGGAATATTTATTTTAACAGGAATTATTCCTTGCCATAAATGATGAAAAGTCATAAAATTTCAGCTTCTTAAGTGCACGGCATCCCTACATTTTATTTACACGAAGACGCGCTTGGGGTCCATATGGACCCCAACATACTACGAGGGTTAAATGAATTGCTACACCGGATGAATGTACACATGACTCCTACTTAGGTGCCTATGATCTTGCAAGGAATTTCTTGACCTTTTTTTGAAGACAAACTGCAAAAAAAGACTAACTGTTTCTCAGTTCCTTTGCACTATACAAATTCCTCCATTAAAATGTGTACACCTCCTATCATGGACTACATTCTGCCAACTACTCTGAAAGAGATTCAAACACTTATTTTTTCATCGCCTAACAAAACTGTCAACTGTCTCCTTGACACTATTCCTACTTGGTTTCTGAAAGAGTGCTTTGATGCTCAACATGGTCCAACCATTACGATTATCAATTTCTCATTGCACGAGGGATCTTTCCCATCTGCTTTTGCTCATGCCATAGTTCATCCGCTGCTTAAGAAACCTTCCCTTGACCCTGATGATCTGTCAAATTACAGGCAATCTAAACCTTTAATTATATATCTAATATCAATCTCACTAACCTCCCCTTTTCAGTCGGCTTATCGTAAGTTTCACTCAACAGAATCCGCACTGCTTAGTGTTCATAATTATATGCCCAATGGACAAGGGTAGGTGACAGAGGTTGTTTTTTTTTATTTGTCTGCTGCTTTTGATGCTGTTTATCATTCTCTTCTTCTTCATCGCCTCAAGTAGGCCCTACTGGAATGGGATCTTTGGTGCTGCACGGTCTGCACCAAATTGGTTTTTAACTTATCTGAGTCCACGGGCTCAATCAGTGTATTTAAATGGTAATTATTCATTTAGTACTTTGTTGGCATGTGGTGTTCCAAAAGGTTCTGTGCTTGGTTTTCTTTTGTTTACTTTATGCACCACACCACTAGGAACGTTGCTGGTAATAATTCACTAGTATATCATTTCTATGCTGATGATACTCAAATCTACATTTCATTTGACAGTGCGTCATGTGACATGTGACTCATCTGTGCAGCTGTAGTCAGCTGTCTTTGATGAGATACGGTCTTTATTTACGGCCAAGAAACTCCTTCTTAACTAACTCATCACAGACTGAATTTCTGCTACTTGGCGCTCCACAGCAACTTAACAAATTTGGTGCGCTTAAGTAATTGAAACTGCGTGACTCAACTGTTGAACTGGCAGACACTGTTCTTAACTTAGGCGTTATTTTTTATTCTACTATATGTCTCACTGGCCATGTAAACAGTATATGTAAGTCATCACAATTATATGTTCATTCGTGACATACACAGAATCAGCCGTTATGTGCCCATGTCTGCAAGGATATATCTGGCAAATGCATCGGTTTCCAGTCGCCTAGATTATCGTAACTCGTTTCTTACTGGTATCAATAAGTGAAATATGCTGAAGATGCAGAGAGTTCAAAACTCTTTGGCTAGAGCCATTATACTAATACACCCAAATATGAACATATAATCCCTGTGTTTAAATCTTTGCCCTGGCTTCCTGTTCTGTTCAGCCTATCGATCCGAGAGTCTTGCCTACCTGCCTCTCAGAAACACTCTCTGCTTCACGCTTCGCTATCGCCCTCAGGCTTTCCACTCCAGACTAGCCTCTCCTTTTCAAAAATTCCTACCATGATCCATCCTTGCTACGCCGTCCAATCTCTGTTATCCGAAACAGAATCTGCCTGAGAAGCTTCTCTCTCTGGTCTTTTGGCAATCGGACTTCGATCTCTATTTTATATATCAGGAGGACACCTCTGACATTTAGCTTCTGGTAGTTCTTCAGAAATTTGTAGATTTCTACTAAAATTGCGAGTACGAGTTCGTTCGGTTATTGTGTTAGGACCTTGAGCAAGTCCCTTCATTCACAATTATTTCGTGCCTCAAAATCAGGTCCTGAGCTAGGAACCCATCTCTTTAAAGAGTAGATGTGCCACGTAAGAAACGAGATCCGCCTGTAAGACGCTTCTGTTGTCGTATTTTATGATGTCATCATTGTATACAGAGCTCTGGAATAGCCGATAAAGAAATACGGGAAAAACTAGTAAATGTGTTTTTTATTACAATAATCGACGACTAAAATAATGCATCATCGTGTTTCACGCATTTTATGTTCTATCCGAATAGCGACTAACGAGTATCGCTTAGAGATTCTTCACATAGGCTTAGGTTTTAAAATTTAAAATAATTGGAATTCTATAATTACCTGCGAATAAGCAATCTGACTACTGGTTGTAACTTGTAACTGACTGCTGCAATGCATATTGTTTATTCTGTTGGTATAGCTTATAGGGTCGACAGTCTAGCACTCTATTTAACCACTTGATTTTATCGTGCACACATAACAGGCGTTGTTTGCAAACCAGTAAATTCCTGCATATGATAGTGCATGTCAGAGCTGCATTTCGCAGAAGTCGGATAACAACTAAAATGAACCGCATTCAGAGAAGGCGTATCTTCTGCTCAGTAAGGCCAGAAATTGTCATTCCATCGTTTTATAGACGACAATAATATATGGGACAAAGTCAATTACAGCGAGTCTTTTATGGTACCACTTCGAAAGCCATCTGATAAGAACTGTTTAAACATTTATAGCGCATTGACGAAGCAAAGGGTCCTTATATCTGAGGAACGTTTTATTGCACGATGTCTAGTCTTCTTCAATTTATTGAAGGCAGAACTGAACTACATCCAATCACCTCCTCCCTCCGCTTCCCTTCTCTTTCCCCTTTTCCCTCTCTCCTCCCGCCTCTCCTTTCTCCACATACGAATCTAGTATGCTTTGACAGCTACTTTAAGGTTTATCGCATATCATAAGGTACAAGCTACGGCGAGCTGAGACAGCAGCGACAAGGAAAGTCTGAAAGTATAGCAAACTTCAGCTTACATAATTATATTTTCATACCGGTTGGCCATCGAAACTCTGGCCCAATGAAAAATTAAGACCTGTCGCTGATAGCGGATGTGGGCCGACACCTGACCAAAATCTACGGAAACAAGAGGGAAAGAAGTTTCCTGTTTCAAAGTCTATCAATAATTATTATGCAACTCTTTAATGCAGTCGCTCACCATGGCTCATGAACAACATCGAAGCAAAAACTATCTCGGCCGTTCCAGGAACAATCTTTTTCTGTTTTCATGTGTCTCCGGACAATTTTTTCTCTACCTGAGGGATCCTTGATACCCCGGAAGAAAAAAAATAGCAATAATACTAATAATAATATTTGCCAAAACCCAGAAATAAAAAAAAAACTACTCGCACCAACATTAAGGCTCGGACATTTCCACGGTCGCTTCTCTTTTTTCCCAGCCACGGCCCTTTCTCAGGTCATAAAAGGCCAAAAGTTTATGCAGCGTAAGTGTCTATTAAGAAGAGATAGTTGAATTTAGAATTAGGACAATTTTATTTCTGCTTGGAATGCATTGTAACTATTTCGTCGTTCTCTTCCTCACAAACATTGTACCGCTTCTCGGATTAGTCAGCAAGATTCATCTGACTGACAACATGGTTCACAACCACGGCCCTCGGGATTACGAATATCCCGGGTCCAATAATTGTAACCGAAAATTTATATAGCGCCACTCAAATCAGAGGCGCTTTCAACCCGCATCAATGCCAGCACCGGCAAAAAGGAAAGTTTTCAGGCGTCTACGAAACTGGAGAGGAGACGGCAAGAAGCTCTTGGCGGAGAAACAAGGGGAGACAGTTCCAAGCAGAGGGGCCAATAGGCCTCCAGCCTCCGTCATTACAACATAAGATAACCCGAACTTAACCCCCGCTCATTTAGTTTCTTTACAGATCACAACATCCACTGCTGCAAGGCCTTGTAAATTGCAGTCTGCTCGTGCCCTTGCTTCTCCTCTTATTAACACTGTCAGCATTTATTTCCTCGGGAGCTTACTCAAGCATTTATCAAGGAGGGCTGGATGGGCAATTTTCAACTTATTAGTTCCCATAAATAATTATTGATTGCACTGTTCTGTGCCCTTGAAATGAGAACAAGTGGGTTGCACTTCTGTTTGGGGAGTACATATCATGCCATGGAGAAGAGAAGGCAGTCAACACAACGTGTGTTCAAAATTACACATGATAAAACACCTCTGGTCTTATTTCGGTTTCAAAGCATGTACTTCTTGAAGTATCAACACAATCTTAACTACTGTTTAAATCCTTTGTAACTATGAATTATTCTTACTTCTCTGTGCTTTTCCTGTCAGTGATCTGTATACGCTGTTTCCCGTTTCCTTTCTATTTCGTTTGTATCTTAAACTTTCTCATCCAACCCGGATAATATAAGCTCAAGTCCAAGGTAAACGAAGTCTCCTGTTTGACTATATCGTTGCAGAGAGAAGTAAACCGCTATTGTTATTAACAATTTAACACCGAGCTGTTAACCCTATGACGCACACCTGGGGTCTACTGGACCCCAGCGATGGCAGTTTCTTGATAACTACGTCGCTACAAATAGTAAAAATCTGATATATTTCTAATTCCTCAGATATTCATCCCCCTACATTTTTGGATAATTTTGAAGAGATTTATGTTTTTGGTTAAAGAGTAAAAAAAATCAAATAAACACCTCGGGCATATTTAGCATACCTGGGGTCCAACAGACCCCACGCTGTAACATTGATAATCTCATGACCCATTGACTATTGCATGATCCCGGTTACATCAATAATGGAAAGACTTGTATTTCCATGGTACAAAACTGGAAGAAATATAACGATAGACAACCAGCAATCAAAATTTCAGGCAGCACCTCAAGCCCGGTAAAAGCGCTGTTTTATCTGTCTGCGTATACGTTTGAATAACTGATTATTGTTCATCACAATAAAAAAAATTCTTACAGTGAATAATTATAACATCATACCATGATCCAAACATGTTGCATAACTGCATGCACTCTCTCCCACCTAAACTAGGATCATTCATTTCCATGTTCTATTAAAATTGTACAACTGGGGGCCGTGTTAGCGATGGGGTCCATTAGACCCCAGGTGTGCTAAATGTGTTGGATCGGAAGGTGTGCGTCATAGGGTTAATAGAGTCAACCATATTATCTAGGTGGCGGTCATTAAGACTATCGCGGTCAAAGGTGAAATAAAACTCTCTGTCTGTCTGTCTGTCTGTCTGTCTGTCTGTCTGTCTGTCTGTCTGTCTGTCTGTCTGTCTGTCTGTCTGTCTCTCTCTCTCTCTCTCTCTCTCTCTCTCTCTCTCTCTCTCTCTCTCTCTCTCTCTCTCTCTCTCTCTCTCTCTCTCTCTCTCTCTCTCTCTCTCTCTCTCTCTCTCTCTCTCTCTCTCTCTCTCTCTCTCTAGTATATATATGAGACTTCGGGAAATATATATATATATATATATATGTATATATATATCTGTCTCACTCTTTTCCCAACACCGAGCTGTAAATAGAATTGAAGTCAGCCATATTAATCATGTGACTATCTCGGTCCAAAGGTGAAGTGAACCGCTCTAGTTATCAACACCGAGCTGTCAACAGAGCATTTGCCAACCACATTATTCTAGTGACATCCATTAAGACTATATCGGTGCAACGGTGAAGTGAATATATATAGTTATCAACACCAAGCTGTTAATATTATTGTAGTCAGCCGTATGAACGGTATTACTCAGGTGACGGTCTTTGAGACCGATGGACGGATCGGATACCTAAACCCAGATATGTGTCTGGTTGAAAGGACAGTTGGATATTTTAGAATAAGACCAATTACGTAGATATACAAGAGACGATTTATTTATGCCTGGCATACATTGTCACTGTTGTTGTCGTTCTCGTCCACGAAAACATTCAACCGCTTATCGGATCGCATCTCGGTTATCACAACATCATCACTGTCAATATCGTCGTCGTCGTCATCCTCCCCTCCTCCTCGTCATTATCATCACCATCACGTCATCATTAGCATCACCGACATCATCATCGTCGTCATCATCGTCATTTTCATCATCATCATCGTCGTCGTCGTCATCATCATCATCATCATCGTCATCATCGACAACTTCATCATCCTCGTATAGTCATTATCATACTCATCATCATCATCGTCATCATCGTTATCACCGTTATCATCCTCATATTCGTCATCAGCATCATCATACTCTACATTGTCAGCGCACGTTTTGAGAACAGCGATATTCCATTATCGATTAATTTGCTTGGCAGTGGTATCTTGTTCATAGATATGTTAGTTAGTCGCCAGGTGGCCAAGATGGACGCTCAAGGACTTCATGCGTTGAAAATGCGTTGAAAACCTCAGTATTTTCTCTAAATTTTCAAGTTTACTGTGTTTTCTACTTTGTTTTTATATCTCAGTGTTCCGGAGTTTTACTATTTATTTCGCTTATGAATCGGGATTCCACGTCGTCCAGGATGTTAACTTAAGTTTTACAAAACCTTTTTATCGACTGCAAACGTTATGCGACCGTTATCACTTAAAAATGACCGACATACATTAAAAATGCCTTGTTGACAGCAAAGACGTTGTACGCACAGTATTCACCAGTTCTTACTTTCGCTGGCCATCAGTCTGAACTTTTCTGTACAAGTAGAGGAGATTTCGTCATAGGGGAGACCGGGGTTGGTTGCAACAAATTTCATATTTGTTGTTATATTTTTTTATTTTTGGAACAACCTAAAACCAGTTTAGCCCATATATATCCTTTATATCTCGGCACCAAATCAAGCTATGGCGACAGTCTCTGTGAAAAAACATGTGCCCACAATAGCCAATTGAACAGAGGGCTTCAAAGTGTTGCAACCAACCCCGGGCCGGGGTTAGTTGCAACGACCCAGGGGATGGTTGCAACAGTATTGAAAGTAGTCTAATTATTCAACTCAGGCTGTTTACTGAGGCCTGCCTACATCTAAGAATGTAATAAACTGAACAAATTAAAAATTCATGTAATCAAAGTCATCAATAAAAATATAAAACTGTCAATTGAATGGCCACACTCTAGATACCCGAAACCCTGCTTGTATATTTGACGGCGTTATGAAGTTTGGGAGGGCTTGAGATACAATTCCTGGTAAATAAAAAATTGTCATGTTAATCTCAGGTTGATTTTTCATCCAATATTGAAATATTTCTTGAAGGACCCATAGACATTGCGGTCAAGTGGGGGCTGAAGTTTGCGAGAACACTGTGGTGGAAACGTCAGTATCACCACACCGTTCTGTTTGCAGAGATATATAGCTTCGATGCTAATGTGTGGCTGTCCATCAGCAAAAAGGACTGAATGATCTAAACTTTGGTTAACATGTTTGTTAAAATGTCTCATAAAGATGTGCGACTCCGATACAGCCACTTATAAAATGTTCTCTGAAGTTAAAGCGGAAAACAAACATTGGAGGCGCAGAATTCCCACATGCATTCACTGCTAACTCCAAAGTCGCCAACTGCTCTCTTTCAGCGATGTCAACGCATCAATCTGCTTTAGGCCCCTGCGAGAGATAACTTATGAAGGCGTTGCAGAAATTGGTTACTCAATAGTTTGTCAAAGAACGGGTATACGGTTGTTGCGTTGAAACTAGTTGCTCTTGCCATACTCGTGGCTTCTGGTCTCTGTATTGATAAAACGATTCACAAAATAAATCCCGAAAGCCAATCTTCACCAGCAGCAGACTTAGCAGACCACTGAGGGAGAAAGTTCACAGTGAATTTAGTAGCACATTGGTAAGCAAGTTCATGTGCTTCGTTAGGCGATAAGCCATACCACATGTCCCCAACCATCACCAAAAATTTAGCAATTAATTGTTCTTGTTGGTCTAAAAAAAAATTTGGGGGTTTATATCCTGGATTCGGCATTGCCACATTGGCCAAACGAGCAGATTTAAGTTAATGTTGAATAATGAACGTTTTGACTTTTTGCAGACTGTCTAAGACAAGCTCCATTATAAACTGCATCCATAATTGTTTCTTTACTAGCAGAACCGCGATCACTTTTTCGTTTATGATTTCTCATAGTCACACATAGTATTTAGGCTTACAAAACACAAAGATTAGGTGATTAAAGCACGTCCATAGTTAAAATAATTCAATTAGTACCAATTAGTGCAATGCATATAATATTACAATATAATGTGCCATAATTGTGACGAGTATATGAACACGGTTTATTGAAACAAATGCATGGGGTTGGTTGCAACATGTTGCAACCAACCCCAATAAAAATGTTGCAACCAACCCCGAGGCAATGCAGAGACATTTTTATGGAAATTTTTGTCGACAGCGTTGGTTTTAAATAAAATGGCTAAATGCATTTTGAAGCCCAATTCCTTGTCCCAATTATGACACCAAACCGCATTAAATTGATCCAAAACATTCAGGTACATTACGAAAGAAAACGAAGCCGGGAAACTTACTTTGATTACGAAAAAAAAACTTTTAATTATTTGATGTAGCCATTATCAACTACCTACAAGCACATTAGGTCATATTGACCTAAAAGCTATTCTGTACATGTGAGGCGAGTTAATTTCACGCTGCTATAATACAGCGCTTAACTAGCGAGGGTGTTGCAACCAACCCCTGTTGCAACCAACCCCGGTCTCCCCTACTGCATTCTGGAAACAGCACGCTGACACTTTGGATGTCAGCCGAAAGCGGTCTGCGCATGCAAGCGTTTTCTGGTCAAGTAAGCTCTGCACTTCGACATATGACAGGAGCCATGTTATGGTCTCAAACGGGCCGGCCTTTTCGACCTCGACGTTGAGGTTATGCGCCCTCTAATATTCGCCTCGGCGTTTATTATAGCCATCCTTTCCCGCTGCAGTCATCGCTCTTCTGCCTCTGTTGTCGGGGGATGTCGAAAGCAAACCTGACCCAACTTCACACAAAGTCAAAGTCAATTACATCGAGAACAGGGTCCATTAACTTCGGCAGTTGTAACATTCGGTCTGCTATCTGTCGATCTGCGATCATACACAATCTAATCAAAGACAAACATCTAGACATCCTAGCTCTGTGCGATACATGGATCTGTGCCGACACATTGAATTGCATAAAGAGACACATTGCTCCGGAAGGTTTCTACGTTCTCCTCGTCCAGCGCCGCGGAACTTCCGGTCGGTCCATAGCTGGAGGTGGCCTATCATCTACAGGTCCTCATTAGATATCAAGATCCATCCTGAAGCAGAATCGCTTTGTTTTTCGTCGTATGAAATTCAGCTGGTTCGACTCTGAAGTTCGTCTTCATTCTTCACTGCCGCCAACATCTATCCCCCTCCTGGCCCAGTCAGTGAATTCTACAACGACCTTGCTTCTCTGATCTCGTCCATCTACATCGAGACTGGCGAAAGACTTCTGTTGTGCGGGAATCTGAACTGCCCTGGAGCTGATGATTATATCAACGACGACCTATCTCATATCTTCTCCACCTTCGTCAGTCTATCGATGTACCGACTCGAGGAACTAACCTCCTTGACGTCCTTGCCTCTGACGACAGGACTGTTGTCTACGATATAAGGGTCAGCGACGCTAGTCTCGTATCAGATCACAGGCTTATACTGTGCAAACTAAAGACTTACTGCAATTATCAACCTGTGACACGTACATGTCTATCGCAACATCAAAGCCGATGATCCTCTCCAATTCAGTCAGTTGCTCGTTGACTCCGATCTCCTCACTTCACCTGCCAACAACGCAAAAGAATTCGCCGAACAGCTCAAGAAAACTGTAACACTCATACTGATCAAAGTCGCCCCCATTAACAAATGTCTTCGGCGTCCTTCTGCATGTAAACCCGTCACAAGATGTCTCTCTGATGAGGCAATAGCGGCAAAGAGAGAACGTGGCAGACTAGAACGAAGATGGAAAAGTTCAGGCCTTGAAGAAGACAGACAGTGTTACCGTAATCATTGCCACCGTACAAATAAACTTATAAACGAATCCAGGAGCTCTTACTACTGTCGTCAGCTTGAAAGTGCTGAGAATCATCAAGACCGATGGCGCATCACCCAGCGTCTTCTGCATTCAAAAGATTCTGTCAACTGCGAACGGTCGGAACGAGAGAACCAAAGTCCGTGCTCTGACTTCTCTTCATTTTATTGTCAAGAAAATTGCCAATCTTAAATGGAACGACCTACTGCTTGACCCTGACTTTGTGGCACCGTCTTAAGCGATGTGTTACCTGTGACTTACTTGGAAGTCTTGTCTCTCCTTAATCATGTCACCCCTACTTCATCTCCGATGTACTTCATACCTACATCACTCCTTGTCTCCTGTTCCGATGGTTTCTCCCACCTTATTGCACATTTGGCCAACTTGTCTTTTACTGAAGGCTGCTTTCCATCGAGTTTTAAATCTGCTTTGGTCACGCCCTTACTTAAGAAACCTGACCTGGACATCAAATGCATGTCAAACATTACACCCATTTCCAACCATAATAACATTTCTAAGACTCTAGAACGTCTCTTCCTAGAAACATTACTTCATCTCCTAATTTCAGTCCTTACCAATCAGCTTACCGCGAAGGCTACTCTACTGAAACTTGACGCTAGAGAACATCTTGCCATCTATTGATAGAGCAAAGGCGTGCCTCACACTATGCCTCGACCTTAATGCTGCTTTCGAAACCGTCGACCACCACCTTTTACTTTCTAGGCTCAGTAAAAGCTTTGGCGTCTCGGAGACTGCCTTAAATTGGTTAGCTTCTTACCTCTGCAATCGGTCTCAGCAAGTAGGTATTGGTACTGCTCAATCGGATCCTTCTCTCTGCACTGCTGGTGTCCCCCAGGGCTCTGTCCTCGGTCCGCTATTATTTACCATCTTCACTTCACCAATCAGTCGCATAGCTATTCACTTTGGAGTCCAGTTACAGTAGTAAGCTGATGATACTCAGCTTTTAATCACACTTTCGCCAACGGACCAGTCCGGTGAAGCAATACTAGAAGAGTGTCTCTCTTCAGTGCATGCATGGTTCTGCTTCAACGGTCTTGCTATAAACCGAGATAAGTCTGAGGCAATCATGTTTGGCTCACGCCAGCGACTGCGATCTGTCCCTTCTCATCCCAGCGTTGACCTTGCTGGCACTGTTGTTCCCATATCAAAAACTGTAAAAACACTTGGGGGTCACTTTTTGGACAGCAATCTCACATTCCAATCCCACAAAACAAACCTTTTGCAAGTCTTGCTTCTACCATATCAGGGCAAAACGTCACATAAGGTCTGCTCCTACCAAAGACATGTCACAGACCATAGCCTGTTCTCTTTTCTGCTCTCGCCTCGATTATGCCAACTCTGTGTTTGCAGGCATGTCAGGTCTTCAAGTCAACAAGCTTCAACGCATCCAAAATTCTCTGGCTCGCGTGGTTTTGCTTGCATCTTCTCGTTGAAAGTCATTAACTCTTCTCCATCAGCTGCATTGGCTACCTGTAGAATTCAGAATTAGATTTATACTGGCCTGCTTGACATATAAAACCCTCACATTGTGCACTCCCACCTACCTAGTACCTTCAAGCACTACTCTCCATACATCCCGCCACGCAGTCTACGGTCTTTTGGTTGAGCCTAGACGTAGCACTGTCATGGGCACTCGTGCATTTTGTGTTGCAGCCCCTAAGGAATGGAACCGACTACCAATGTTAATCCGTTGCTAGACCTCTTCTTCTTTCAAGAAACGCCTCAAAACTCACTACTTCTCACTGGCTTTCAAACATATGGCTATTTAATTGTTCTTCACCTGGCGGCTGACTAACCGCGCCTCAGATTCGCATTTCTGTTTGACTTTGCGTGCGTTAAAAATGTTCGTAATAATAATAAATAATAACTAGGCGGAGTTTGGTTAAGAAACTCTGAACAAGGTGTCTCCAGGCAACTCTGGATGGGAATCTGTTGGTTGGTTGAGCTCATCGAGTGTATGTGAGTGCGCCGCTAGGAATCTATGCATTGTTTTGCTTTCTGCTTTTAAAGACATTTAAATGGTACTAGCACAGAGAGCACCTTTATGAAGTAAATGTAGATCTACACGGTGTTCCACAGCGACTGTATGGTCGATTTTTATCCTTCGCTTTGCGTTTGAGTGGGTGCCACGTCATAAACAAACCTTA
>OY744610.1:4873676-4948676 GCA_963556255.1 Allolobophora icterica | reverse complement strand
TCAAAGACTGTGTACAGGAACCAGACTAAATTTTAATTGCAGGGCTATTTAGGCTTGCCCTAGGCCCAGTACTACCACACAATGCTGCACGACACCTCTGCTTATAATTAGCGAAGCTCCGCCGTTACTGTGTGGCTTAGATGGGGTATGTGTCTGTTGGATTGTTCGGTTTGGGTGATTGTTTGACGCCGTTGGATTGTTCAGTTTGGGTGAATGTTTGACGCTGAGGACTGAATAGGCTCCCTTTACCGCAGACACTCCTAATAATCGTTGTTTCGTGTTCACTGGAGCGACTGGGATCCCATTACGGTCATTTCAACGACCGACTTTCATGCCGTGGTTCCTCCGTGCCGCATATGCGCCTTGCCTGCGGGAGGTTTGGGCAAACTAGGGATCTGTCGGGGGTGTGGAAAGGAAACGCATTGGTCTTGCGGGTTGGACACCTTTGAGAATGAAGGGAACAGCACCGATTATACCTGTGATTCAACCCACCAGCTTCTGGATAGTGTGGAATATGACACAATCAGGCAACCGTGGATGTCCTCGGGCCTATTAAAATCCTGTAAGAAAAAAATCTCCTCTATGCAAAATTTATGAAAAAACCGACATTACAAAATAAACAACAATTTGTAAAATACAGAAATAAATTCAAAGCAATTAGGATCATAGCAGAAAAAAGCTACTATACTTCAGAATTTTACAAATATCATAACGACTTAAAAATGACCTGGAGAATCATAAGATCGGCAATGCAGTTAGAGGCGAGAAATACAAAAATAGATGTCTTAACAATTGGAGAAGAAAAAATCTATGATCATGATCTAATTGCAAATAAGTTTAACGAATATTTTACCACGATAGCAAGCGACCTGGCTGGGCAACTTCAAGATGCCTCGCAATCCTTCGAAGACCACATGCCCTTCTCCCAACCAAGCTCTATGGGATTAACCTTGACTACCCCAGAAGAGATTATGAACATAAGTCTTCAGCTCAAGAAAACGCATTCGAGGGGTATCGATGATATCGACCCCTATATAGCTACTCCTAACCTGTCCCTGGTAATCAACCCCTTAACTGAAATTATCAACTGCTCCCTTTCCCAGGGGACAGTACCTCAAAAGCTAAAAATAGCAAAGGTGATCCCTATCTTCAAAAAGGAGACAAAGAGAACCTAGCCAACTACAGACCCATATCGATACTTCCATATTTCTCCAAATACTTTGAAAAAATTATTTATAACATGCTCAGTGATTATATAAAAAAGACCAAAGTAATTTACCACTCACAGCATGGATTTCAACAGGGCCACTCAACATTTATGGCGTTACTCGACATGGAGAATAGAATATCGAAGGCCATTGACAATAATGAATATTCTATAGGAATATTCCTAGATCTAGCAAAGGCCTTCGATACTGTTGATCATTCCATACTATTAAAAAAGTTGCAAAATTACGGAATTAGGGGAACCCAACTAAAATGGTTTTACAGTTATTTCGAAAACCGTGCGCAAAGAGTTCTCTGTAATGGAGCTCTATCAGATGAAGGGTACATCACCTACGGAGTTCCCCAAGGCTCCAACCTTGGACCACTTTTATTCCTCATCTATATAAATGACCTAGCCAAAGTTTCTTCCACTTTATATTTTATACTATTCGCTGACGATACCAACATCTTCTTTTCCCACTCATCTTGGCAGTCACTGATGGAAATTATTAACATTGAATTGCTAAAAGTTAGTAACTGGTTCACGGCTAATCGACTCACCCTTAACCTAGACAAAACCAACTTCATTCTGTTTAAGTCACACAGAAAAAACAATCCCGTAAACCTAAAACTGGAAATCGAGGGTGATCCAATAGCGCAAGTTGAGCCCACCAAATTCCTGGGTATCCTTGTCGATCAACATCTTACTTGGAAGAACCACATCAACTATATATCCTTGAAAATAGCAAAAAATATTGGTATCCTTAATAGAATATCACATCTATTGCCCAATAACATTAGACTTCAATTATATTATACCCTTGTCTATCCTTACCTCTCGTATTGTAACTTAATCTGGGCCTCCAACTATGAATCTCGGTTACATAAACTAGTGATATTACAAAAGAAAGCTGTTAGGGTAGTAGCAGGGGCTCGCAGGAATGCCCACACCAGCCCTATCTATGAAGAATTTAACTTACTGAAATTAGAGCAAATAAGAACTATGCAAATAGGAGAATTCTTTTACAAATATGAGCACAAATTACTTCCCTCCTCATTCGTGGACTACTTTATCCTAACCCCTCAAGTTCACACTTATAACACGAGAAACGCTGACACTTACCGTCCAGATAGGGCAAGAACCAATTTAAGGGATTTCTCCATTAAGTCATCGGGCCTGAGATTATGGAATTCAATTCCCCTTGAGATTCGCCTATCGGCCAACTACTATTCCTTTAAAAGGAAGCTTAGAGGGTTTCTAGCTAATGCCTAAGCGATCACATCGACCTACAGACCTTGTAGAGTCTATTTACATTCTATGGTGGGTAGCGCCTAATCGACCTGCAGATCCTTCCATCATTCCTTTACCCTCCCGTGGAGGGAGGCGATTGTGGCGCGGAGGACCCACTCGGTCCCATTAGGACCGTCTATTGGCCCCCGGACTCTCCTTGGGGCTTAGTTAAGATTAGTTAAATTTAGTTAAGATGATTACTTCACTACTTTTAGTCGTACCCTATTGTACGACACTAATGATTTTGTACGACATAGATTAAGATACCAGGAAATTAATTGTACTCTTGCAGTCATAAATTTTTCGTTTACATATTATGTTCAGGTGGCCCTCTAGCGGGACCTTGGTCCCTTTGGGCTTTCCCTTTTGCTTTCCGCTGACTATGCGAAAAAAATTGATTAAATTGAAAAAATTGAATGTATTGAATGTATTATGTAATATTATGAATTGTGTTATGAATTGATTTATATTATGAACTGAATTGAATTGTTACTCGGTTGCAATAAAGATTTATTGTATTGTATTGTATTGTATTGTATATGTATAGGTAAATTATAATGGTAGACAAAAGTTACTTATTACAATTACAATCAGTCGGTGCATCTTTCTATGACACTGCAATCCAAAGGCTCTTCCTATCAGCATGTCAACGGTTCATGACGTCTTTCGCTTAATTGTAATAAAAATTAAATACTATTCTGATACAGAAATATACTGATGTATTTCTGTCAGATTTCAAGAAGCGATTGATTGAGGAAACACTGAAGAATGATCCTGAACTTGTGCAAAAGACCGTTCAGAAGATGTTGATAATAATGCCGGAGAGCTGCTTCTGTGCTACAGAACTGACATCGTCAAATCAGATAGAATTTACTGGAAAGTTCGTTGTCCGTGTTGCACACCGAGCTGGGAACCAGAAACGCGACTACAAGAGCTCACTGTACAAGCTGATTGATAAACAGGTATGTCTGTTTATGGTCACGAGTAATTGATTTGTTGATGATAATGTGGCATATTTGTTTATGTTCGCGAGATGTATTTGTTTGTGATAACCAGAAGATCAGTCCAGTAAGACGCAGCCTATGGTGGATAAGCAAAAGCATTGTAAGGACTTTCGCAAAGGGTGAAGGGAGTAGTCAGCAAATGTGGAAGTGGTAAGCCCATTGTGGACGTCTGCATCGAAAGTTTGGTACATTATAGTTATTTCAGTAAAGCCTACGCCTTGTAGACACCAGCGTCATTGACTATAGTAGGGTAATGCTGTTAAAAAATTTATGAACGAATTCAGACAAGGGGATGTTGGAGTCAAAAGTAGGTCATATTTACGGCGGTTCTTTTTGGACGACCCCACAGAAATAGCTTGGTCTTTCTGATCCGCCCCTTTCCATATCCCTGGACCCAAACATGTCTCCTCTTGCTGTTTTCTAATTAACTGGATTCTGTTCTTTGGATGACCCTATCAACTTGATGCAGCATTTTTGAATAAACCATTATCCTACACTTGGTTATTAAGTAGCGCTTTAGAAATTTAGAAATTCAGAGCTTGTGATTACGACTGTACGAGTCGTGCTGCAATTCTGAAACCTTAGAAAAACGAGGAGTACTACTTTGTTGGAGAGTTGGCAACTCCGCTGCTGACGATGTACGAGACGTATTACTTCGGTCTTTGTGGTATGACGAAGGACCAGCTGTACGCCGAGAGAGATGCCTTCTACTTCACGCTGAAAGCCATTCTCAGTCATCCAGACAACGCCGAGTGCAACAACCAATTCAAACTACTATACTGGACAGATCCAGAAACAAGTATGTGATTGACATATTTTTAAAATAGACACTTGGGTTATATTTCACTGTTTGCTTTCCGTCAGACGCGCCATTTGAGACAAGTTGATGTACACACTTAACCCATTAGTGCCCAAACGATGGTCGCATAACTCACACATGTGAAATTGTATTTTCTGGGTGTTCTGAGTGAGACGAAGTCAGAAATACACCCAGATCATCAGTTGGATATATGGCCGCCAGATGGCGCTTTGTTCCCAAATGGGAACATTGGGCCAAGATGGAGTCTGTTCCCAAATGGGAACATAGCTTGATGAAGCATGTTCCCAAATGGGAACATAACTTAAGAATAACTCTGATTTCATCAACAGATATTGTGACACATTTACAAGATCATTTGTATTGTGTTACAGTCAAAATTTATGTGTAAACCAAAAGAACAGGTTGTAGTACTTCAAACTAAAGCATTTACAGTTATACAGACTCAAAAGACCACAGTCCGAAAACAATGTGCTACGCAAAGTTTTTTCATATCAATAACTGAACAACATAAGATGCAGTGGTACATCACGCTTCGTGCACTT
Organism: Allolobophora icterica; assembly: GCA_963556255.1. NCBI lineage: Eukaryota > Metazoa > Annelida > Clitellata > Crassiclitellata > Lumbricidae > Allolobophora > Allolobophora icterica. Next base: position 4,943,813 of record OY744610.1, on the reverse strand, counting down.
TAGTCTACGGTTTTTCATACAGAATCTGCATCTGGCCTACAAGATGGTGACTGGTTCCATCCACGCTAACCTCCTCCATGGGACGAGGACCTGTAACAGCTGTGTTGGACTGTACAGTGTGCATCAAACTGCAGACAATGTAGCGACGAAATGAGAGTCGGTCAAATGTTCCTCCAACTTCCACGTCGATTCACCAAGCAGCCATGACAAGGATGTTGATTCCGAAATGTCAGTCGGTAATTGGCCATGAACGCCTCCATAATATCCACACCTCCCACGTGGCAGTTATAATTATTTTCGGCAATCGGTTGGGGAACTTCAACTTCTGCCCTCTTTGTCGTACTTCAACGTTTCGCTTTACCGATGGCATAAACCATGTCGTAATTTGTAGCAACATTGACACAGCGATTGTCGTTCCATTTCACAAGTCCCACAATACCATGACACTTGCTGTCATATGTAACATGCGCTGTCTTTTTCATGACTTTCGTGTCTTGAAGCGGAGTCTGTCTAAGCCTGTTTTCTCGAACTGCTTCTGTTGCTTTGATGCCCAGAGTTTTGAGGTGGTCAAGTAGATCACGAGACGTAATGAAATTGTCGAAGAACACTTCACGACACAGCGGGTTGGTGACCATTGACAGCAGTGAAGTGACCACTCTGTGACCAAGACCCTGTTCATCGACTGTTTCTTCATCAGAAACTGCATCTGGTGCTGATGAAGGGGCTATGACAATATCAACTCGTCTATTATCAGACGCAGCTATTTGGTACCGGCCCGCTATTCCGGGGGTCCGCTATTCCGGGGGTCCGCTATTCCGGGGTTCCGCTATTCCATGGATCGGCCGGAATATACATACATACAACATACATACATGCATACATACATACATACATGCATACAAACGTTCATACATACATACATACATACATACATGCATACATACATGCATACATACATATTTGAATGTATGCACACATACACGCATACATTCATACATGCATGCATGCATGCATGAATGTATGTATGTATGCTTGTATTTATGTATGTATGTGTGCATGTTTGTATGCACGTATGTTTGTTTGTATGCATGTATCTTTGTATGTATGCATGTATGTATGTTGTATATATGCATATTCCGGCGGATCTCCTGAATAGCGGACCGCCGGAATAGCGGACCCCGGAATAGTGGACTGGAATCCAGCTATTTCGGCAGCTTCCGGTAGTGCACTCCACAGCACCATCATCACAGTTTTCCGGTTCTACATATAGATCTTCCAAACACGGCTTTCAATACCTCTGCTCGTGAATAACTTCTCTTCACAGCCTATAACAAGACACAATAACCATACGCATAAATACATGGCAACAAACGCCGCATTAGCATGTGTTCCCATTTGGGAACAGACATCGTTTGTGCCCAATGTTCCCAAAAGGGAACACTCGCAAACTTCAAGTTACTGCATAGCACTAACAGCTCAGATCAGTATTTTCAGATAGAAATTGGCAAGATGTAGCATTAAGTTAACTATTTCAGGCAAAAGTTGTAGAAAATAATCATAGTACCTCTCGTGGTGAAATTAATCATTATTTTGATGTCAGTACACAAATTCGCCACGTTGGTCGACGAAACTACAGACCGGAAGTAGAATTCTCACTGAAAAAAATTAGACTAATTAGAAGTTAAATAGGTGAGCATGTGTTCCCATGTATTTTAAATTAAAAGTTTGTCAATACTGAAAGAGATCTGGGCAGATGAACTGTTGTTCCCAAATGGGATCATTGGGCACTAATGGGTTAAAGCAGTGTGATTATCCTTACAGAATTTATTTTAGTTACAGTTAAAGTAATAGTTAATAGTTTTCATTTTAATTATAGTTACAGTTATAGTTAGTATTATTTTTAGTTACAGTTATGGTTATAGTTACTGGATTTTTTTAGTTTGTACTTAGCCACAATAAGTACTAACTAACTGGGGAGAAGAATGAAGAGTAACACTCTTTCTCGAAGAAGGTAAGATCTTGAAAGACTCGGTTCGATACCCGTAAGCTCCCTATTGGCCGACTTAGCCTTCTACTCTTTAGGGGGCAGCTGTACAATGAGCGGGTGCCTAACAGAGAGCCAACACGTGTGTTATATGAGCTCTTAATAATTGTACTGTCATGTGTTACAATGTTACTTACTGCGGTGTGTCAGTGACTTGTGAATAAACACGAATATATATATATATAATATATATATTAATTTTTTTTAAAGTTTTATTTATTTCGGATATTTCTATAGCGCCTCCACAAGTCTACTACTACTCAGAGGCGCTCCCGACTACAGCATTTGATACTGTGTCGGAGTTTTCACGCCGAAGCGCCATGAGCAATTGCGAGTGAAGGACTTGCCCAAGGTCCGTACGCAGCGGCTAGAGTGGGATTCGAACCTGCAACCCTCTGGTCACAAGGCGCCGAACTTACCACTGAGCCACCACGCCCCACAATATATAAAGATATATTATATATATATTATATATATATATTATATCTTTACTACGAGATTAACATGACTATGAATTTACGCTAGTCAACTTGGGTCTCAATCATTATGAAAATTTTTACAAAATAACTAAATTTAATAAAAAATGCATCACTGCTACTGGGTTAATTCACAAATCCAAAATCCGGAACGAATACTGTCTATAACTTGTATAGCATTTTCACGTTCCCATGTTTCTCGATATTGCAATTTTTATTTTTCTAACGAAAATAACGATACATTTTCGTTAGTGTTATTTAGTGTTATTTTCGTCAAGGCTATAGTTAATGGTATTTTATAGTTAAAGTCATAGTTATCGTTAGCGAAGTCATTTTAGTTTCGTTAACGAACATTTTCGTTACCGTTATCGTTAGCGAGAATCACACTGTATAAAGTAAATATGTTATTCCATACTTACATACCTATACCTGCATACTGGCACATAAATAACCAGGCCTACATTTTATCGTAATTGTTATTATTATTCTGCATTCACCGAGTACCACTATCACTGATTGGTCACCGGGCCATTCGGAGCCGAATAATTCAGCGCCGGATAATTGGGTTCGAAAATAAGTCGCAACAAATAATCGTTCTCCGACCTCCGTCCTAGAAATAACTGTAACCGTATGGTTAAATATGCGGACTACACCTATCGGTTGGTTAGTTTGCAACCATTTAGTGTTGTGGTTTTCAAACTTTTTGGGGCCGGGACCCTCATTTTTTCTAGGCATAGCTCGCAAGGCCCAAGGATTTAGCAGTAGCGTCACAAAAACGGTGTAATCGAATACCCAATCGGACCCGTATAGATACAGGCGTACTATAAGTAGTGTGCATGAATTTGAAAACACAGGCTGTTAATGCTAAAACCATGCAGTGGTAGTCATTAATGAATATTTGGAGAACACTGTCGCGGACCCTCGCCATATCCTTCGCGGACTCCTCTTGGTCCGCGAATCACCGTTTGAAAAACTCTGATTTAGTGCATTGAAGTTGCTTTCTGACAGCTTGCATTAGTAATAAACGAAAATTGATTGATAATATACTGATTGATCTTCAACATCCTGTGAACTTACAATTTTAAAAAGAATAGAAGTCGCACTATGCAGAAAATTGTTCTCTGTTCTTCAATATCCTGTGAACTTACATGAACAATTTCAAATAGAATTCGACGAAGAAATGCTGCTCTTTTCCCACATACATCTTGGATTGCTAAGAAGCAGTCCGTCTAGATCAGCGCTTCCCAAACTTTTCAGTGTGACGGGCCGGCAGGAATTTACTTTCGGCGTGACGGGCGGCAGGAATTTTCCAATTGCAGCAGGCCCGGGTCCAATAATTATTAGCCTAATTATTTATATTTACAAATTTGGTCAAAATAGTTAAATTAGTTTTAGTAGTAATGCGGGTATATAATTCAGTACTAAAATAGGGGGCCTACTAACTGAATTCTTTGTAATGATCTGATACGAAACAAAAAGTTGCATTTTTTCAAATGATTGATAAATATACATGCTAGTGCTGTTTATTAATATATATTTTTTTCGAACACTCGAGGTACGAAAAGTCTTTCAGGCTCTAAGAAACTATATAACCAAAGTGTGCTTAAGATTGGAGAACGCTGTCCTTGTCTCCGGGATATGGTATTTTAATATATTATATTTACAGTATCGAATCTAGAAGCGGACGTGTTTATTTTCTGCTGACGAAAGCAGTGGCCAGGTAACTAAAGACGAAAGAGATACGTCACATCCGCTTTCTAATTGTCGGTCAGAAGCCGAAAATGTTACTATCAAAATTCTAGTAAAGGCGAACAACGACTTCTAAGCTATTTGACCTGGCAGCAATTCGTCGAATAACTATTTCTTCGACAGTTTTAGTTTACATTTGCTGAACATTTACTTCCAGTCTCTCAGAACAAGTCTTCTTCATTTATATGCAAAATATGGTTTTGATTGCGAGACAATCGTGTTTTGTTTTACTATAGACTCATTCGAGAAAACGTCTATCGTCCTTTTTGTTCAATTTAATGACTCACTTTGCGGACCGGGAGAGCTTCTTCTTCCCCTTCTTCTTCTTTTTTTCTTTCTTTCTTCTTCTTCTTTTTCTTCTTCTTCTTCTTCTTCTTCTTCTTCTTCTTCTTCTTCTTCTCCTTCTCCTCCTTCTCCTTCTCCTTCTCTCCTCCTCGTCCTCCTCGTCCTCCTCCTCGTCCTCCTCGTCCTCCTCCACCTTCTCCTTCTCCTTCTCCTTCTCCTTCTTCTTCTTCTTCTTCTTCTTCTTCTTCTTCTTCTTCTTCTTCTTCATCTTCTTCTTCTTCTTCTTCTTCTTCTTCTTCTTCTTCTTCTTCTTCTTCTTCTTCTTCTTCTATTAGTTTTATTTAGCGATTCTTAATTTAATTTTAGAGAAACCAAATCAGCTGAATGTCTACAACTTTCTTCTTCCAGTCTTGCGCGAGGAGATCTTGTTGGAACGTAAGTTGAATTAAATCAACATTTGCAGGGATATGAACACTTAATGTGGAACTCTGCATGAGTTATGCTATGTTAGACTGACCAGACGTCCCGGTTTTGCCGGGACAGTCCCGATTTTCTGCTAGCTGGCCCGGCTGCCGGGAAAGGTAGGCCAAACCCTAAAAATGTCCCGGTTTTTAAGAACTGACCTGACTTATGAACGTCTCCTTGATTTTACTACTGGCATCTGGCGAGTAAATTCATTTTTAACTTCACTTTTATTTATTTATTACCATGCATAATGCGGTAATACCTCTTCCGGTTCTAAACGTCATATTGTCGTAGTGATACCGTAATCATTTTGAAGATGGAAAGGAGCGTGTCTACTGCAGTTGAAGTCTGCTGTGATCTTGCAGAACTGAAAGAAAAACTAGAGAGTAGGGAAACAAATAAGTTTTTAAGCATCAAAGTAAAGCAACTCCTTAATATTGCTGTGGATTCTGATGCCATAATTGAAGATGACGTTTTGCAAACAGTTCAATCTTTTTATGCAACTTCGTTGGAATATTTTGACATGTGGGAAATTAGTTACGCACCATTCTAGCTGTTCAGTTGGTTGAACCTGGAACTAATATTGCTGAAAGGGATATGACGCCGATGAATTTAGTGTATTTGGTCTAGATTATGTGTGTGGCTGAGTTTTACTTCCGGGACCCTTGTACGGATCGGCTAGTCAAACATTAGTCGCTTGTAGCTGACTTTATGACTAAATAAAAACGACTTTTATTAATAAGAAAACGCATAATTATGTCCTTAATTGTAAATCGCTAAAAAAACGTCTAGACCGATGCCATGTGGTGTATTTACTTCAAATCGTCCCCTGCTAAGTACCCGGATGACAGCCACAGACATCGCCTGCGATGCATCGTAAAAGACGAGCTCTGATTGGCTGAAGCGTTGCCGCTTCATATCCCTTTCAGCAATAATTATTAGTCCCAGGTTGAACTTGAGAGGACAATTACTTGGGATATGTTTGAAAAAAGCCTTGAGGATCTTATCAAAATTTGTAAGCCTGTCGGGTATGACATTGATAACAACGCACTGTTTGATGAAATGACATGCGTTTGTAATTTTGTTAGTCGAGAAAAAGTGGAACAATGGAATGAAAACAATGTTGCGGTGGATAGCAGATGGGTGCAGATTTTCAATTATCTGCAAGAAAGAGAGTTAATTCTTCCAAATAGATATTTGTGCAAGTTATATTATAATTATTGACGAAACACAAATTGATTTTGTGATTGAAGTGTCCCGGTTTTTAGTTTCAAATATCTGGGCAGCCTATGCTATGTAGGTAGCAAGTTAAAGTAAGTATATTCTTTATTGCACCATTAGCAAACGCACAATGGGGCAATAGCTAGAAGCATTGATTTTATAACATAGAAGTAATAAATCGTAATAAAAGTTATAAATAAGTAAGTGCTTTCATGTCATCTCTACAGTAGGGTGCATCGAAAAAAAATTTTTTTGAAAAGAATATTCTAATAGTTGCCGATAGTTGCCTTTTATACTGCTTAGTTAGCATGCAAATTTTAGGATTTTTTGGACAAGTCCTTGAGGTGCCCCAACGACTCTCAAATGTTCATGATTTGAAGGATTCCGAGCACTGCATTAACGTAATTTGTTGTAGGGCAAACTAATTTTGTGTATAGCTTTAAAGAGTTCTGTTGATCTTTTAGAAGGTAGGTAGCATGGGCGGCGATCCAGAGGGGTCAAGGGGGACACGACCCACCTTTAACAGTGGGTGGACACACCATATATTTGCCCCCCCCCCAACCGAAAAAAGGTAAAATAATGTTATCGCGCGTGAGCGCGAAATTTTTTTACCTCTTTTTTAACCAGATCAGTTCAAAACTTTTTTGATCAGATCATTTCAGAAGTGTCCCCCACCTGTCAAACAAGATTGCCGCCACTGGTAGGTAGCAATCCATTCGAGTTCCTAAAGATGAGCAGGAGTTTCTAACTGACCAGAGAACAGTAAGGTTGATGTGTATCAGCAATGTCGACAAAGTTAGGCTACAACAAATAAGCTTGTTAACAAGCAGAAAAGAAAAGCTAAGCATTTTGGACGATTATGTGGTGGAAGGTCGTGGATGTTAATGATGACTCAGTAGCCGATTCTGATTCTATTTTCCATACCAGCAAATCAAACACTTGTAATCGACCAGAAGATTAAACTAAAAGATCATATTGTTCAATTTAGTAGTAATCAACTTGTGATGAACCTGCATCGAACGTTATAGGCCTAGTCAAGAGACTTTCGAAGTAGACTACCAACATTTAACTTAACCCTATGATCGTTATGGTCTTCCAGACAGAGCAGCTGCTGAGATAACACCGGTGTGCTGCAGGATTTCGGTGTTATATGTGATGCTGATTTGTCAAATGATATTGACCAAAATAAAGTTAGGCGTGAACGATGAAATTACCGCAACGAGCTGGAAGACTTGAACAGCGTAGGTGATTTACTCGGTTTATTTTTGATGGTCGAAAAGATAAAACTCTGTAGTACAGAATGTCAGGAAAGGAAATAAGTTTACTACCGGCGAGCTGTTACCGAGGAAAACTTACCGTTGTTGAATGAATTCAGGAACCAGGATCGACTTACGTTGGACATATAATCCACGACTAGATCAGCCTTGCAAAATTGTTAACCACATCGGAGCATATATACTTTCACTGCATACATCGCCAGCATTTGAAGCTCTACTGATGGTTTGCAACTACCAATGTACAAAATTGCAATATTGTATTTGCGGCTGTCAACCGCCCCAAGTGATTCAATGTTCCATGGGCTTTTCTAGATTAATTCAACGAGCACTGACCTCTAACAACAATAGGCTACTGTCGGTCACTATACTTAGGTCAGTTAAAGTTGCAGGTGGAAAATCCGATTCAATTTTATCAAAGTACACTACTGGTAACTGTTTACACGATAATAAACCATTGCCAATTGGTCCAGACAAAGAACGAGGACCGCTTGTTGCTCCATGTTAACTGATGACCGTCAGAAAATTTGAAAGCTGGGAAACTGTACGCTTTAGAATTCTAAATTCGTTGTTCCTGTGCTAAAGTTTGATGCCTCTGATGAAACTGAACTCATTTTCTGACAAATATGCATAGCAGAACACCACTAACATTGGAGGTATCTGATGAAGAAATGATGCAATTTGTAGCGACGCACCCAACACAAAAGATCGACTTTCCTAGATTCCCATGCCACTCGTAGGCAGTGGAGCGCTATGTTAAAGTATGGACATAGGCTTGCAGCTGCATTCTGCGGCATCAAAGCTAGGAACGGTTTCATAAGAACAAGATTGGAATCCAGGCGAATAATGCGACTTTTAACACTAAGAAAGAATATCGCGTAGTCTGACAATTAGGCCTACTTGCATTAATGGGATAAGACTACTACTGTAGTTTACCGTTACTGTAGTTTAGACTCAACTCACTGTTTCATCATTGGTGTAATGGACATAATAATGGAATAATATACTCCTAATATGTTTTACCAGTATTGCATTCTACTTCTCATCAGATTCATACTGTAGAAGCTAGTTTTTTTTCTGGACATTACTCCTTGCATAACATGGGCAAACATTGTGCGTCTAATGTCAAAACTTCAAGGTCATTGGGGCACCTCAAGGTCATGTGCTAAATTGATGAAATTGCATCAGAATACTGCTGACATCAAATGGCAACTACTTTGCACTATTAGAAATAAAACTGAGACAAAAATTTTTTCTCCCATTATGATCGATGCACCCTACTCTACAGCATCCTGGTAATGTATCCCTTCCTGTCAGAGGATCACATCGCGGTATCTATGATTATGCAAGCGAGGCCGTAAAGAGTACCCAGATAATTGCATAGAAAGAATGGAACAAATAATGGAGGACATGCCCGGATCCCGAAGGACTGTAGTTGTTTGAAATTTAAATATTGTGAAAGAAAGTTAAAGTTAATTCAGGATAATAAATTTCATGGAGTATTTTAAAACTGTTTTTTTGTTTTACTGTCGCCATCCCTTGTTCCACACCTCAGATTTACATTTCTCCGTGATTGTGTGGGCATTATAAATGTGGATAGTAACAGTAATTCTTAGTGCAATACTTACTTTCCGAGTAATTTCTCTGAACATGTTGACCACATATTGATTGAGTTTAACACTTTGACGACGAGCGTGAACTAAAAGTGACTAATTGCCAGTAGTTACTTCCGAGCTAGGCCTATGTGTAAGATTTACATTTCTGTGTGACTTGGTGTAGTCTACATTACAAACTGTAGTAACAACAACAGTAACACTGAAAATAGTAATAACTAGGACTGTACCGAATAGGTGAGTATCACGATTCGGCCGAATACGAATAATTGGGCCAACTATTCGGCTAAATACGAATGCGAATTGTGTACAAAATAGGTCTGCCGACAACATTCAAAAATTACGTTAAGGTTCACTCACTGTACACAAAGAATGAGACTACTGACACTGCGATACCGCGTTTCAGGCAGTAGGCAACGCCTGGCTGCAACCACAGCATATGTTACGTTAATGAGAGCGTTACTTCAGTCCACTCGCTATGATAGCAGCCGCATATGCAGAAACAGATGTCATGTGACCGCTACTATTCAGCCGAATACCGAGTAGCTATTTTGCCCACTATTCGGCCCCGAAGCGAATGTTCGGTACAGCCCTAGTAATAACAACAACAATGATAATTATGATAATAATAGTAACAGTATGTTTATTTCCAGGACAAAATGAGGGAAACCCATTTAAAATAGGAACAGCAGACAATAGTCATTTATTGTCGCCAATTCGTATGGTGTTGAAAACTTTTGAACCTTTGCCAGCTTTTGGCTATAATCCAGCTCGTAAGTAAAATTTTTAATAAATATTTAATAAATATTTCTAATTATCATTCCACATTTTTAATACATGTCAATATTATGCTGGTATTTACATTATCATGAGGCACTTTATGTGCTTTCCATGTATCTCATCATGCAGTGGTGGACTGGAGTGTCAAAGCGGCCCGGGAAAAAATCAAAACCGGCCCTATCCGACATTTATTTTTCTTGGGGATTTGTTTGCAGCCAAGGTAACTTTACAACGAGACAGTCATAACACAACGACGAATCGCAAACTTAATTTACATCAGACATAAATATTAAGAATGCATTTAAAGTTATAAATCGATTAATTTATCATGACCCACCCAAATGATGGTTATTGTATAAGCAACTTCTTTAAGCTGGGTGCCATTTTAGACATATGATCTCTATAATTGTGTCATTATTGGCCTATAGTTCACTTAAAACATCGGTTTCTACCGACATGAGCAAAAACGCTTCAAGATTTGTAGAAGACAACGAGCTTAGCAAGCGATTTTTTGATGTACTTCAGTTTTGAGAAAGATCTCTCACACGCTACTCGGTTAGAGGACAGTCAGTAAGAGGCCAAACCTAATAGTACGGACGTAAAAATCTGGAAAAATTGGATCCTTCCTTCCCTGTACGCACACGTACTTTTTTCCACCTCCCACCTGCTTACGTACGCTTGACGCACCTCGCCCTCAAAGACCAGCTGCAGAATGTGTCAGTACGACAGGTCCAGGGAGCGGCTGTCTGCACTTTAGGCCAGATTGAAGGACGAGTGATCCATGGACTCACTGCTGAGCTGTGTGATAGTTTAGTAATAGCGTTCAGAGGTAAGGACCGTAAGGTGGCATACAAGTAACGCCTTTACTTCCCCTGGTAGTACCTGATTGCTGAAAAGACTGAACTCTGGCTCACTTGAAGGCCAGTCAATTTGAAGGCCAATATAGACGAATTATAGCTTCCCTCGCCCCGTTTCCTATGCGTACGTACATTATTAGTAGACCCAAGCACATGCATTTGGGTTAACCCCTCCACCCTCCATGCGTACGTACTATATGGATGGCCCCTAAGACTTCATATGCACGAAACAGGTGCCTGGAAGTCTGACCAAAGAAACTGTATTTATGTAACACAGAAAAGCAGCAAACAGGACTTTTTGCAAGATTTGCGTTTCGTAAGTTCGTCACTCTCATGCCCAACTTGGTCGTCCCAGAGTTCATGTGGAAAATCTTCATTGACGCTGTCCTCTACCTAATCGTCGAACATTTAGTGACGGTCTCTTTGCCTTGAGTTACTTTAAGTAAATCGACTAGATTTTGGCACTTGGCTCCATCTTTAGCAAGAATTTTTAGTTTCATATCTCTTACCTTTTCCGCACATCTTTACATCAACGTTTCAAATTTAGATCACTCATAATCGTAAATGTTTCATTAATTTATTAACCAATAATAATAAAAGAATCTTCGTCAAAAACAAACTTAACGGAAGTAGAACCTCGTTTTAAGATTCAACTGTTAATAATATAAGTCTGCCTTCTCAGGCCCGCCGAGAGGGGGAAGGGGGCAAATGCCCAGGGGCCCGCAGAGTTTTAGGGGCCCGGCCGTCCGGGCCCGCAATCAACTTATAAAAAATATTATAATCAGCTATACAAAGTTTATGATTTATGCCTTTTTTAATATAATACTACTTGAATAAAATCGTAGATGTATACATACAAACATAGTATCGTACGGTCGTACCCGCATTTTTTTATTTCAATTTATTTTTTTTCAATATTCTCATAAAGCCTAAAGATAGTTTAGGGGCCCGTGACTGCTCTGCCTATGGGCCCGGAATTTCTGTCGTCAGCCCTGTGCCTGCTAGCAAATAAAAAATAACACCGTCATGAATACCATACAAATTATTATAAATGACATGGCCGACTTTTAGACATTGTTTCTAAGAACTTAGAAGCGGCCCAAATATCACCGACCCTGGCGGCCCACCGGGATTTTTCCCGGTGTCCCGGTGGGCCAGTCCACCTCTGTCATCATGTTGCATTTACACTTACCAGTATTTGGCTGTTTGGGCGATGTTAGGCATCTATGAAGAACTCGAAAATCATCCAATGAACCACCGTCCGAGAGGAAAGTGTCTGATTGTCAACATTGCCAACTTCGACAAAGGTCACACACACTTGTCGCCTCGAAGAGGAGCTGAAAAAGATGCAGGTAGAAAGTTCTGGCTAATAAATTATCTGATAGAAATAAACATTTTAATAACAGAATTCAACATAACACTGTACACATTGGGGGCTTGTCCAGGACATCAAGCACAAGAGATCACTTGACTTAGTTGACTAGGGCAATTGCTGTCGAAGACATACTGGGCTCTACTGTGTAACAACAAAGCAACTGGCAAACTAATCCACATTAACTACCAGCTTAACTCGGTTCAATACTGTCGCTATTCCAACATTATCGTGGTCAGGGACGTCATTTCAGCTTTTTTCAGGGGGGGGCAAGGACGTCAAAAAAGAGGTAAAAAAATTTTTTCGCGCTCCGCGCGAAGAAATTTCACAGTTTTTGGGTGTTTCCTCAAAATTTCAGGGGAAAACTGCATAATGTGCCCCCCCCATTGTCAAAAAGGTGTGGTCTTGTGAAAAAACTTATGCAGACTCTAATTGTGTTCATAGTATATAATAATTCCATGAATTTGTGTATCATTTTTCTCTTTTTTACCCCTTTCTTCTTCCTCCTTTTCTTGTTCCAGCTTTTTCATTTTTTTTCCGAAAAATCAGGGGGGCAAATGCCCCCCCGTCACTATTCCAACATTATCGTGGTCTTACATATTGTCTTTGTTAAAATGACAGATATCTATGTTGATTTACTGTAATTTCGTGATGCTATCATATGAAAGTCTGATTTCTGAATAAAATTTAAGTTCAGATTCGTGGGTGGGGCGTGATGGTCTAGAGGATTATTGTGTTCAAATGTAAACCCAGGGTTCTGGTTGTCCATGTATTTTCCTGGATGGAAGATGTTTCAGGGTTTCTTCTTCGCTATCTCTCTAGAGCACTGAAATGAGTATATTGACTGTAGTCTCTTTGTGGGAAGATCAGGCGCTCAGGGAGAGGACTGGCCACGCACTCTTACAAGTTGCTAAGACGTCTTACTCACAATTGTCCTTCATGTAATTATTTGCATTTGTCAGAGATATGTTTGAGTGAAGGTATCAAAGTCGGGATAGTTCATTGGCTATTCTTGCACGGCCTGAAGCTAATGAGGAGCAACAGCGAATTTACTCCAGATGGGACATTTGGTCAAACTAGCTTGCATGCTTATGATAAATTCATTCTCTGCGCATGTCTTCGACTAGATCGGTCGACTGTAGACTCACACGTCGTTTCGACGAATATTTACGTCTCCATGCAGAACACGTACAGTATCTTCGGATATGTTTGAGTTTTCTGGCTTTGGGTTTGCGTGCTGGACATGTTCGTCGGTTTAGCCAGAGATTTTGGGCGTTGGAGAGCGTTTTGTTGCGGATCGCCTTCGCCATGTGACTACATCAGCGTCCATCTTGCTGATGTAAACTCGAGTCGAAGACAGGCCGTGTATGCACAGCGTACGCTGAGCGCTGCGTTTCGGCGTAGAACAACGTGTACGCCACTGGAATTACCTCGGCCGTTAGTTACCGCTGGCTCTGGTATCTGCGCGACGAATGCCTCTCAACGTAGGCTACTCCCTGCATCTCGACGACTGGCTGGCCGCACGTCTTCTCCACCATCCTTTGAGGGACTAGGCCTACTCGTTGGCGGCGTCAGCGTGTCTGCGAATCCCGACAACTGTAGCCGCTCTACCCTAGACGCAACTTCGTCCAGAGACTCCGAATATCCATGCCATCCGTCAGCTTCTGACGGCTATCCGTTGGTTGGGTCAACGTGTTTGCGTGAACCCGCCACTGGTGACTCTTTCAACTCACTGTGCATTGTTTTGCTAACTGATGACATAATTATATTCTGTCGTAATGACGTTATTTCAACACCATTTAGTCTATATCTGAGTAGATATCTGAAGGGGCGCTATACAAATGTTCGAATAAATAAATAAATAAATTAAAGCTAATGAGGAGTAATGTTATGTAAGTTTCAGTTATTTCTCAGCACCACAAAAGCCATGTCAGGAAGACCAGCTTATTTACCAGCACTGGGCCTACATCAGATTGAGCAACAAAGGATTTCACCCTGCAGATGGAACAACGGCTGAGCTAGCATTTCGACGATAGTTATTAATTATAATTGTACGTTTATAGAAGACCAATAGAAGAAAAATTCAGGGTTGCTGATAGATTTTTGATGTATTTCAGAGCGTCTTACAAAGTTGTTTGAAAACCTTCATTTCGAGGTCAATGTGCACAGTGACGTCGACGCACAGACTCTGGAGTCACTGTTTTTGACAACGCACAACGTCGACCACACCAATTACAATGCCTTTGTCTGCTGCATACTGACGCATGGAAAGCTCGGAGTCATCTACACAAGCGACGGAAAGCCAATCGAAATCCTTAGCCTCGTTGACTTCTTCACGGACAGGAATTGTCCGTCGCTGAAAGGGAAACCGAAGATGTTCTTCATTCAGGCATGCCAGAATGGTTGGTTGAATGAATCTTTAATTATCTTAAATAGCACCGAAATGCAGAATTAAAATGTAATAAAGAAGTATGTAGAGTCATGCTTGCAGCCTTAAGGAGATGCTGGAAAAGTGTTCTATTAGGTGTCTTGTTGCAGACATACATACATAAAGTAAGTATGTGGACCTTGTTTGTGTCTTACTCTGAGCTATCCAATCTGTTTTCTCATTTCACTCAACCCCAAAAAAACAACTAACGGTGACAAGCTTTATGTCCTTCCTTCTCTGATCTCTTGCAGGTTAGATTTGTTCTTCATTTCAATATCCCTGGAAAAGGCTTCTGATAACGTAGTACTCATGAATAAACTGGTGCCCTTCACTCGGGTCTTAAATATTACTTTAGATATTTTTGAATTTACAATTACAATTCTGTTAAAATCGTGCATCATTTCATCTGGGCAGTTAAACGGATAATACTGGGACACGGTATCGGAGTGATTATGGAGCTCGGTACGTACCGCAGACAGTATGGGTTCTATAGCCTCATATGAGGCAGTCAATGTGTAAAGTGACCTTGAGCAAGTCCTGCACATTTCCTTCAGTTGACGATTTATCATTACGTAGTGGCGACCAATAAATGCAGGAATGATAATGTCTTGGAAATGTGATTTGATGCCTGGATGATATTGAGGCAGATCACAGACTTTGTGCAGAAGCGTTTGGAAATGTTAATTCTTTAGCTATTTATATAGGTGACCGTGAACCAGAAAATGGGGCAGCAGGAAACTTCCTTCCAAGTGACGGTTCTACAGGTGACCACTTAGCACTTCCATCGTCCCAAAATACGGCCTCAGACTCTGCAGAAAACGTGGAGTCATTGCCCTTGGCAACTTGTGAAACGGTAGAATGTGTTCAAGATGGAATTTCCAGCATTCAGTATGGGATTTCCAACATCGCCGTGACGGAAGTTGAGCGAATTGAGGCAGATGCAAGAAGCGCCCCATCTTTGTCGATGCTTGACGTGACTTTGCCCACGACCTTCAAGCACAAGGCAGTCCTCGTTCCTGGATCCCCGGACTTCCTGATGTCCTACTCGACTCTGCCTGGGTCGAAATCTTACCGGGACGCTCTCACTGGATCGCTCTACATACAGGCACTGAACGATTGTCTCTGGAAAGACATGGAGATCGACAGGGCGCTGAAAAGGGTGAGTTCTATTGTCCAGGAGCAGCTGAGAGAAATAGGAGAATATGATGGAGAGGAACGATTCCAGCTGCCATTCCATCTTACCTCCGGAATGGATCGGCTTATTTATCTTTGAATTCAACAGTGCTTTGTGCTTCAGAGGAAACCCGCCATTGTGTCTCAAAGGAAAGCTCCCCTTGTGTTTCAAAGGAAAAGCCCCATTGTTCTTAAAAGGATGGCTCCCAAAGTTCTTTATCATGAACTTGCTATTTTATAATTTTACTTGGTTTCAGATACTTTTAATCTGTCCGTTATTTATGGGGATATTATGTTTCAATTAATTCAGAAGAAAATCAGAGAGGGAATTTTGCTAAGCAGTAATATCCGCAGATATTTGATGACGGATTACTATTATGCTTATAGAATCCGGTTTCTCCATTATTCATTTTTATTTACAGTCAAGCGACTCTGGATTCTATTATTTGTCTAAACTTGTGTTTTGTACCATGTTGCGGTGTGACAACGTGTGGAGTTAATAAACGAATAATAATAATAATAGTAGTAGTAGTAATAATAATAATAATAATAATAATAATAATAATAATAATAATAATAATAATAATAATAATAATAATAATAATAATAATAATAATAATTATAATAATAATAATAATAATAACAAATTAACAATAACGTCCAAGTCCCAGCAGGACTTGGACGAGGGTTAACCGTTCCGGAAAAAACAACTAATTTAATCTCTAAGACCCTGAGGGAACGAAGTACCTCAGGGCAAAAAATAAAATAATAATAATTATAATAATAAGTTTACTTTTATTAAGATATCAAAATAATTGCGTATCTTAATTAAACAGCAGAACAAACATGGACAACACAGTTACATTATGCGAGAATTATAAACAGTCTTCACAGTCCGTGATCTTGTAAACTAAACAATTAGGACTAACCTCCGGCTCGCCGACAGAAATTCCGGGCCCATTGGCAGTCACTGGCCTCTAAACATTCTTTAGGATATATGAGAGCATACAAAAACAAGTGATAAGCAAGGTAATATTCAGATGTTTGTACTACAGTTTATAGGCAGACACACTAAAAAGTTACCAGTCAATTATTTTTCTGTTGAGTTTCAAAACCACCCGCATTTCAAGGTATTTGCTCAATCGATTTCTGCAACCTGTAGACATCCATTCTGCAAGGGTGCAACAGTAAACATTCGACGAACGCCTCTGATGCGGGAGCTGAAACTAAATCTTCAGCTATAACAGCGAGCCGTCGGTAAACTGAATGTCTACTCTGCCAGAAGTCAAAGAGACTATAGAAACAGCGACATGTTCTTCAATTTCCTGAATGTATTTAGAAAGTTCTGCTGCAATGCTGCCAGGAGCATGTTTGATGGGGGAGTCTGAGTGCCTCACTCTTGTTGCCAGAAGTTTGAATCAAAGAGCGTATATTATTTATAGAATATAGAATATGCGGAGAAGCTTCATCATAGCGCTGCACCGTGACGTCAATCAAGAGACGTCGTCATTCCGTATAGTTATTAGTTGACGTTAGAATTATCGGTTGGGCCTGGGATTAAAAATTAATTTTTATTCTATTCCGTTCTCGTCTTGAAAATTAATTTTTATTCTATTCCGTTCTCGTTCTCAAAAAATATTAAAATTTTTATTCCTATTCTATACTCGTTCCACAATTATTTTTCGTTCCAGTTTTCGTTCCGTGGAACTAATATTAAATAATTATTATTCCTATTCTATTCCCTGGAACGAAAATAACACTGGTTTGTAGTTTAAAGTGATTGTAGTTAAGTGTCAATAATATATGGATCAGTTTTTAAAGTGATTGTAGTTAAGTGTCAATAATATTATATTTAAAAAGGCATAAATCATAAACTTTATATAACTGATTATAATATTTTTCATAAGTTGATTGCGGGCACGGCTGGGGCCCATAAAAATCGCTGGGCAATAAGCACTTAAATACCCCCTTTCGGCCGGTTTGGGCCTAACGTCTAAGTTTAAATGAACATGTTTTAAAATCGATACATTCCTAGACAAGTGGGAAGGTGTTTGCATAATAGTGTACCGAATATTTAATTTAAAAAGCTTCACTTTATATTGAGCCTCTTCGGATTGAAATTTTTAGCGAAGATCTGGTGTCATTGTTTTGTACGCACGTCTATATACTATGTGCATGTGTGCATGACATTGTGTGTAGGCTATATGTTATGCAGCCCTATGCAGCTCTATGTAACAACGTCTGTGGTCGTAAGCGTAATATCCTGATTTCTACAGGATGAGATTTGTTGGGAGCGATCGTGTGTAGGGGCATACAAACGATACAGTGTACTTATGTATGCATATGTTGATAAGTAACTGCTATTACGCCTATGTCTAATGGTCCACAAAGTTCAGTCGTAATACAGAGACAGCATGCATGTATGATAATTATGCATACATGTATGTGTCACGATTTCCCATGCTACACAAGTCCTTTCATCTATGTAAATATTGTTAAACTGCATTGTACTAGTCAAGGTGGAATTTAAATACCAGATTGATATGTATAATTAGCTAATTAATGTTAATTAATTAGAATCAGCACCTGATAGCCAGCACTATAAGGATTATAATATTTAGCTTAGATACTTGGGTCAAATTACGGCTTCGAGGTTAAGAAGAGAGAACGTAGATACGCTTCATTGGATGATTTAAATCTTAACCGCTTACCTGAAGAGAGCCGTGTGCAGAAGATGTCGACGTGGCGATGATGACGTGAATCCGTTGAAACTCAAATTAGTTATGCAAAGGACGGCAAGGTAGATGGTCGCATCTACAAGTTATTTCGTCGCTAACTCATGATTCGTTTTGGTAACGAACGGTAGTTTTGAGGAGGTTGTTTCGGTGACACCTCTACGTTGAAGTAGTGAAGTGAAGTGGCGGAACTTTGGCGAGATTGCAGCGAATGATCGAACTCTGACATTCGTATACTGTATTGCAAGTTCGGATTAGCGATTGTGTCGTTATCACCTCAGCCGTGATAGCGATCATATTCGGACTGGTTGAATCGGACTAAATCCGGAAAGTTGATTCTGCGAGTTTGTTGTGTGCGAATAATAGTACATTCGAAAGAAAGACAGATTTCTTTCGATAAGAAGACGTTTTGGAGCACGAAGCCTACACGTATGACTACGAGAAAACAAGGAAAACCAACGATGAAAAGAACGCTCGATTCATCACAAAGATACATAACAAAGAAGGGGGTGAATCAATTCCATTAGAAGACACTGGACTGATACGTGAGAAAGTTCCTTTTATTCAGATGTATACGTGGGAGGTTAGATAGGTTATAATAGTAGTTTACTTTTAATGATCAGATGCTGGCTAAGTAAGAAGTAGCTAACTGAAGAGTAGACATTATTGATTATATAAACAGTTGGTGATTACTATATGAACTAATTGTCTAACTGAACTGGTGTGATATTAGAATACATATATTTTACATCAAACCAAGAACATGGATGTCTATATCTTTACACAGTTAATTGACATTATCAATTGATTTGATATGGGGGCAACAAGATTGATTTACAAGTGACGTGGACACCGATCTGTGTTAAGCTCTCTAATAAATAAATTAGAGAGGCGTCACAGTATGTATATCGATGGACGCATGCATGTATAATTATAATATGCATGCATGTTTGTATGGATGCATGCATGCCTCCATTTATATGTAATTCCCTTTTAAGTATGTTACCGTGCGGTATGACCACATTACTGTGTCACGCCAATGTCAGACACAACTTTGAAAAAATCAGTCGCCAATCAGAAAACGCCAAACCAGAAACCGTTTCGTTAGTTAAATAATGGCGTGCTTCGACAAACATGACTTACGCTTCTGCCAGTCATCTTCAGTTGAATCACGGAGTTGTAAATTCTAACAGTTAGATCCCACGGTGTGGCCTATGTACAACAGACTACAAGTGGCCAATGCTGGTCTACCGTGGGGACCAGCGAAAGTCTGTCTTGACTGTGGAACGTGTCATTGTTTGTCTTCTGCAATCGTTAGTTAACATTAACACTGTCATCTCGCAAAGCTTATCATAGGACCAATGCATGCTACGAGTAAGGAAGAATGGCCAGCAAAGCCCCAGGTGACTAGCGCCCGTTAAATCCCTTTTCAGACCGCGGGCACTAAATGCAAGTGCTTATGCTCTAAGTGCCGCTCCGAGTGACAGTATGCCACGCTCCACCGACCATATATATGCATATATGTATGTCGCGGTCGACTCCTTCGATCGCAACGACGAACCAACGAAGGAACTATTAAAAGATCTTTATTTAAAAATAAAGTCGATTAAGTGTAGAGTAAGTCAACTCGTCTATCAAATATCACAATCGTAGACAGCACACAGGTTGGCTGGTCTCGATTGAACGTTATACGATCAATGTTTCAACGTTTACAAATCTTCGTCAAAAGGCCCTTAATGTACATCAGGTCTATCTTATATAGAGTTCTCCCGGATTCCAGAACGTTCTGTGACGTCACTGTACTTTTCCCTGGAAAGTCCTACTGAACACGTATATCCTTGTTGCATGCACCGAATTAATGTTGACAGCTTGCTGCAGAATTTTCCGTGCGTTGTAAACAAGCTTGTTGACACGTCGGTTTTCTTCCCTTGATGCATGCACCCGCGTAGACCACGACATTCCCTCCGCCCTCAGATGATGACACGTCTTCAGCACCATCCCGAACGGGTCATCACGATCAAGCCGGGCCTCCAGACTCCATCTCGACACAGCATATACAAACAAAACAAAACACATCAGTTAGTCAATTTATCCACACAATTTGCGGGCTCGATCCTTGTGTGTCGGGCCATTTCCCCCCTTCACCATCCGAGTCACAACCGAGAGAGGAAATCAGCCACCGTGTTCTGACGTCCAGGACGATATCGAAAGTCCACGTTAAACTCTTGCAATGCTAACGCCCAACGAGTCAGTTTCGCACTCTTAGGGCTTGCATCTGTGAGATAAGACAAAGGATTATGATCTGAATAAATGATTATCTTTGATAAGAATATCCATGACTTGAATCGTTTAAGTGCCCAAATTACTGCGAAAGCCTCTCTCTCAATTGTAGACCAATGCATCTGTGTATCTGTAAGTTTAAGGCTAGCAAAAGCAATTGGTTTTTCTTGACCTTCTTCGGTCCACTGAAACAAGCAACACCCGACCGCGGTGGCACTTGCGTCAACACTTAAACCAAATTCCTTAGTGAAATCAATGGTATGCAACTGTGTAGCTTTACTGAGATCATCCTTTAACTTATCTAGTGCTTCTTGATGCTTTTGCTCCCAAGGCACCTTCGTAGGTATGTTATCTCGTGTCAAATCAGTTATTACCCGTGCTTTTTCAGCTAAAGCAGGTATAAAATTTCGAAAGTAACTGAAAAAACCCATAACCTTTCTAACTTCTTTCTTTGTTGTTGCAGGATGGATATCATTGATCGTAGCGATCTTACCTGGATCAGGTTCAATACAACCTGACCCTACTATATGGCCAACAAACTTTATTTTGTTTTGTGCAAAATTACATTTTCTTAAATTCAAAGTGAGTCCTGTTTCCTCAATAGTTTGCAAGAATTTCTCTAGATGTTCTAAATGGTCATTCCAATTCATTGAAACCACTGCCATATCATCGACGAATGGTTCGGTAAAACTTCGCACTGGATGTAAAACTTGGGTCATAGCACGAATAAAGGTATTGCTAGCGGACTTGAGTCCAAACGGCATTCTTGTGAACTCAAAAAGTCCTGCATCACATACGAATGCCGTAAGCCATCGATGTTCTTTCCGAACTGGAATTTGCCAATACCCCGATTTCGCGTCGAAAACACTAATAAACTTTGCCCGTCCCACCTTTTGTAAGATGTCAGCAATGTCTGGGGTCGGGTAACAATCACCTAGAGAATATTTGTTAACATGGCGATAATCAATTGCCAATCGAACGCCATTTTGACCTTTGGGTCCCTTTAAAACGCAAACTACCGGACTGGCCATTTCACTTTTCGATGGTCGAATGATGTCTAATGCCAACATTTCTTCTATCTGGCGTTGTACTTCAGGTTTAAGTAGCTCAGGTACTTTATATGCCCTTAAACGCTTAGGAGTGAAATCATGAGTTATCTTAATTTCATGTTCTAATACTGGACAATACCCAGGTTTATCCACAAATACTGCCGTGTGCCGATCCAAAATTTCAAAAAGTTGCTTCTGTTCCTCTTGCGAAAGATGCGCTATAATCAGAGGATCAATTCGCTTACTCGGGCTTATTTGTTCACGTTCTTCCTGATCTACAACCTCTACTATACCAAATTCTTCATCTTGATCAACAATTACTGAACAGCTATTGATCATCGCTTGTTCGAGTCGTTCATGGTATCGCTTGATCTTATTTGCGTGTAAATGTCTTTGTTTTCCCTCTATTTCTACTATATAAGAATATGGGGATTTAACCTTGACTACGGTAGCAGGTCCTTGCCATCGACTATAAAATTTAGAACTACCAAAATCTGGTGCTAATACTGCTACTTTATCTCCAACTTCGTATTTTCTGTCAGTACTACGCAAGTTATAATAATCTGCATACCGCTTTGTTTCTATATCACTATAGTAATCTGCATAAACTTTCGCGAATTCGAGGTTTTCCTTCAGTGATTGGAGATACTCTTCGGGTGATTTACCTAAGTTAAGAGGTACTTTTCGTTCGCCAGCCCACGATTCCTTCAACACACTAAGTGGACCCCGAGGAAGAGTTCCATAAACCATAGTGAATGGCGAAATATGAGTCGTGCCTGAAGGTTTTTCTCTAAGGCTCCACAGAACAAACGGTAACAATTGGTGCCATCCACGAGGATCAGATTGAGCAAGCTTAAAGATCATGGTTTTCAAGCTTTGGTTGCATCTTTCAACCAATCCAGCTGCCTCAGGATGTCCAGGGGTATTAAATCTGGGACTACAACCCATTCGCCGCAAGAATTCTTTCGTCAAACGACTGGTAAAGTTGGTACCACAATCAGAACTGATGATCCTTGGAATAGAAAAAGTTGTAAAAACTTGCAACAGAGCTTCACAAACTCCCTTTGCATTCAGCGATCTAAGAGGATACGCCATCGGCCAACGAGAAAATTTGTCCACCAGAACCAGAGCATAATTGTACTGGGGTTTCGATTGATTGGATTCTCCAGTCACTACCATAGGGCCAATACAATCCATATTTAGACGGTTAAAACAGAGTTCATCCGCCCTCGGAATAGGAGTGATCGGGACTCGATCTGCCACTTTAACTGGAGTTCTTAGTTGACAAATTTGACAAGACGCACAATATTCGCGAATCCTCTCATCCATTCTTGGAAACCAAAAGTTTAATTTGATCCTGGCTCTCGTTGCCTTAAAAGCCATGTGCCCAGCACATGGGGCATCGTGTGCTACTCGCAAGACAACCTCGATTCTATCTTCCGGTAAACATAATTGATTAACCTTATGTCCCATAATTTCCCCTTTGTGGTACAGGAGGTTATTATCTATAAAGAAATTATTTTTATTCTGTCTCGCTTGTTGCCAGCAAGATATAAGATTGTGACAATTCTGTTGCTCACGCAATAAAATTCGCTACTCCCTCATCAGACTTGAACTCTGTTGACTCAACATCAAGAAAATTATCTGAATCATCAACTAGTTGCTCCTGAGAATATTCATTCACTTCTGACGGCAAGGATTCGTTGCTGTTACTTTTCTCGATATTAACTCCTAAGTTATCTTCTTCTGCCCCTTTATTTATTTGTACACATCGATCTACGCCAGCTACCATCACTACATATTGCGAACTATCCCTTAATAGGTCCACAACATGGGGTGTCAGAATAACCCGTTCATTTAGTTCAGGGACTGCAGCGAACATGACGCACAAAGATGGCGCAATGTTTGTCGTTCCTTCCATTGAATTAGCTAATTTCATTTGTAGGTATACTACATCTGCCTTACATCCTTCTCCCTGAAAACCAATTATATTAATCCGTTTAATCACGGGTAAGTTTAGTGACTCAATTAATTTCTTATCAATACAACAAATTTCTGCTCCTGAATCAGATAATGCTGGCTGAGAAGGGAGATCTTCAATCTGTACATTGATATACGACCTCTCGTGTAATCCATCAGTACTATTCTCATATACCCTTACAGCAGTTTCCAACCCTATTGGTTTAGAATTATCCAATAAATTCCCTTGCTTTACCTGTTCAGGTATCTCATGCAACACGTTGACCTTCTCAACAAATAGGTCGATCACTTCTTCAGTTGGGTTCCCAAATATACAAGTACTCACCTTTTTAGAACTTGGTTTGGTCTGGCACTCCCTTGCCATATGACCCTTCTGATGACATAGGAAACAGAGACCCTTTACCTTGGCCTCCTCCTGAGACACCCTCGCACCTATCTTGGCTTCACCCCTTATTTCCGGTTTGGGAGACTTGGGTTGAGCTGTCTGGTTATTGACTTGAACATGTGGTTGACCTCTCGTCCAATTGTTATACTTCGGTGTCGGATGACTACGGCATACTAAGTCATTCCCACCATCATGCGACGCTACATAAATGTCAGCCGCATTAGCTATGTCTTCACAGCTCAACCACTCCTCTTTTTCTTGGGCCAAGATATAATCTAAACAAGCCTTCGACAAGGACTCCTTAAGCCGATCCGCAACCAATAAACTTACAAGTTTATCAAACTCATCAGTTATCTTTCTACTTTTCAAATAATACATAAGAGCCACACGCAATTTGGATGAATAGATCGTAAATGATTCGTCCGATGCTTTGTGCAACGACCAAAATCGGGCTCTAAGATTTGAAGGGCTTATCTTAAACTCCCTTAGCAAAAACTCCTTCAGGAATTTGTAGTCATGGAGCTGTGCCTCAGTAAGGCGCATGGTTAATGCCTTAGCTCTTTCACTTAAAATGGCTAGCAATAATTTTGCTCTAACATCTTCATCCACCTCATACACATTAAACAAACCATCCAAGTGATCAAAGAAACCTGGAATTTCTATAGGGTCGGAAGGAAATTTCCAAAGAATATTCTTAAGGGCATCACTATAACGCTTAGTACGACTTGCTAAAGAATCTCTAACATTTCGTTCTTCCTGCTTTTCCTTCCTCTCCCTTTCTTCTTTCTCTTTCCGTTCCTTCTTTTCTCTTTCTTCTTTCTCTTTCCTTTCCTTCTTTTCTTCCTCTCTCCTCTTTTCCTCCCTTTCTTCCTTCTCCTTCCGTTCCTCCCTTTCTCTTTCTTCCTTCTCCTTCCGTTCCTCCCTTTCTCTTTCTTCCTTCTCCCTTTGTTCTTTCTTTTCTTCCTCTCTCCTCTTTTCCTCCCTTTCTTCCTTCTCCTTCCGTTCCTCCCTTTCTCTTTCTTCCTTCTCCTTCCGTTCCTCCCTTTCTCTTTCTTCCTTCTCCTTCCGTTCCTCCCTTTGTTCTTCATATTTACGGATTTCGAACTCCAGACGGCGCTTCTGCAGCTCGTAATCCACTCCTGTTGGAGATATTGGACTACCCTTAAATTCCTCTTCCTCTTTTCCAATCTCCATGGCCCATTCTTCCATTAATTGATTTCGATCCCATGACATAACATCATCTTCGTCCCTTCCTGCCTTCATAAGATACACCCTAAGGCGCTCAGACGACATTTTGCGAATATTCGCTTGCATCTCTGTTGGCAACGCTTCCATTTTTACAAACAGTCAGTCAACAACAATCAACAAAAAAAACAGACACCACGCGGCAAACCCGCCACACAAAAGGAAAATTCCACAACCCAAAGTGCAATTATGCAGTATCCAAAGAAGTACACTCGCCAAGTACGCAAAAACTCTACAAGCTCACGCAAGTCTGGCCTCGATCACAACAATGGATCAAATTTCAAAGAAATAATCAGCAGATATTGAAAGAGAAATAATGGCTGCCTCCCACTCGGCTGCAACTACAATCTCTTTTCTCCTTCTCAGCCACGACAACACCTAGGATCTTACCCGTATGTTGACTGCTGTCTTCTGCTGTCTCAGCCGAACGACGCACTTCGTCCGTCCGACTGTCGTATGCCGATTCACCCGTCTCCCACGGTAGAAAGGCGTCTCGATCCGCTCGCTGTCTGGAACAGACCGTCTCTTGATCCTCCGGGTTGACTCCTTCCTCCGCCGGCTCGCGTCTTCTTCACCGGATCCAACACCGATGATCCCACTTCTGACACCAATAATGTCGCGGTCGACTCCTTCGATCGCAACGACGAACCAACGAAGGAACTATTAAAAGATCTTTAATTAAAAATAAAGTCGATTAAGTGTAAAGTAAGTCAACTCGTCTATCAAATATGACGTTCAATCGAGACCAGCCAACCTGTGTGCTGTCTACGATTGTGATATTTGATAGACGAGTTGACTTACTTTACACTTAATCGACTTTATTTTTAATTAAAGATCTTTTAATAGTTCCTTCGTTGGTTCGTCGTTGCGATCGAAGGAGTCGACCGCGACAATGTATGTATATAATTATATATATATGCATATTTATATACACGTGTGACCGTGGTTTCAGTCTGTAGCCAATATAGCGGTGCCGCACAAATTGGGGCGAGGTACTTCCTTGCCGTGATCATTAGGTAGCAGCCTGGTTCGGGACCCACAAAAACTTTCACCACGCCCGCTCAACACCCTTCGTGGGGTGCCTTGTGACGTCACGCCATAATTAGCCATAGCTTCTCACTGTCGCATAGATGTTTAACGAAAACAGCATCTACTGGTTTTATGACACGACTTTTGGGTCTGGCCAGAGCGTAGTTATCGGCAGTGATAAATGAATTCCTCAATCTGATTTTCTGTCTGTCTCTGTTTCACTCTTTTCTCTCTCCTCTTCGTCTCTCTTTGTGAATATCTGTCATCGATACTTTTCCATTTTCCTAATAACACTAGTAGTAATTGTGGTAGTGGTGGTAGTGGTATAGCATAGTATAGTACAGTACACTTCAGTAACAGTAGAATATTAGTAATAGAACAGAATATAATAGAATCTTCTTTAATTGAACTAATTGCAAAGCGCATTTTGGTATACAGCAACTTGAACGTGTCCATACAGGTTACATGTATGTAAGACTACCAATAAACAACTATTAGCTGCTAATTTTTGTCTAAAATATGGCCCGTTTGTGTTTTTTACCCAATTCGCTTCATAGAGCATCCTGATGATGAACGCTTTTCTAGCCAAGCTACATGTACCAGCGGTCGGAACTTCCAGGTCGTGAGCTCGTGGGCGCACTTGTAATAGTATAGTACCAGATAGCTATGGCATAGTATAGCATGGCATAACATAGTAGGCCTATAGTATAATATAGTAACAATAGTAAGAGTATGGTAGAGTTAAATATGGTATGGTAGAGTATAGCATAGCATAGTGTAGTAGAGTAGATGAGCTCAGAAGTGTAATTTATGAGGCAATGTAAATTTTCCCGTGAAATTTTCAGGGATTGATAAATCTGTTGATAAATGTTTCCCCTGTAAGACCTGACATTTTGTAAAATAATCTCTATCGGTTTTCGAGAAATTGATTTTCTTCCATGAGATTTTTTGAGCCAACCTGTGTATATCATCTGTAGTCACAATGTTTCACTTGTGGAGTTCAATCGGCTGATTAACTTGGCGATTGGTCGGCAAATTTAATCCGAACATTGTCATTTACCCTCAAACACAGAGAGATGAAGACACAGACTTATAAATAAGAAAACAGGTAATGATAAGTGTTGAAAGATGGGGTTGAAAAGAGAATCCATGGTACAGAACATAGAGGAAGGCCGAAGGACAGAGAAAGAGAGATAAAAAGTAAAGCGAGAAACCGAGGGTGCGAGGAAGAGCGAGACGCAGGGACAGAGATGGAAATAGGGAAAGAAGGAATAAGAGAGCGAGCTGGCAGACTCTACATGCAAGTAATGACCACGGCTTAAGTGGTCATCACAGTTTGTATTACCCTCAAACATAGTTGTTTTACCCGACAGTTAGTTAACACAGACAATCTTCTCTCTTTCATGAAGTAGAATTCGGATAGGCTGGGAAATGAACGTTAATCATCTGACACGTTGGTACCATGTCCAGGATTTGGGAACAGTCTACTGCAAGTTCAAGGGCCACAAAGAGCACGGACTAAGTACTTCCAGTAAGTTCAGTCATGATACTTGCCAGTTTTACTTCATGGTAATACCTAATTTACCATATTCGCCTATCACCAACATTCCGTGTACAAATGCACTTGGAGTTTTATGTAGGTCATTCAGCCAGGCCAACCACTAGAGAATGCAAAACCGAGGACTTTTTACGAACCCGGGTTTTCGGTATTAGCGCCAATAAAAACCCGGGGTACCCGGGTTTTGAATGGTTTAGAAACTTTACATGATAAATATTACTGCACTATGTCATGCGACAAGAACAACGTCGTCGAATGCAGCTACAAAGTCCAAAGTTCTGCAGACGACAATGATCATAAACGTCCTTGTGTTTGAGTACATTTACCTGATGCTTGGACCGGAAATGAATATGCAAAACTTCATGTTGAACAGCCGACAATTTTCAGCTTCTATTTACATAACAGGCACTGAGCCCCACAGAACCGCGAACGAAGTGTTCCCAAACACGGTTGTTTATATTTGCGGATTTTAACATTGCTTTATAAGTCACTACATTTAAATAAAAACAGTTTACCGATGATATAATAACTCGATGCCACAAGTCAACAAAGTCAGCATAAGGCCTACTCACTGGTCGTGTGAAATGTGAGGCCTCACTCATATAACGTCACCAAAAAAAGACATAGACCAAGCCAATAAATAAGTAAGTAGAAGTAGTATTACATAGCCCGTTACCAAGCGCAGCGCTATCGTTATATTTCCATTAGGCTGCTCTGCATTTGCGAGTTTCACGGCGTGAACGATGATGAAAGTGATGTTTTTCAAACACGCCAAACCCGGGTTTCAATTGCGGTTTACGATGACATAGACGGGCATTGGCAGGTGTCCGTCCCTCGTTATGGCTGTGGGGGTCCCCATACTTGCGTTCGATGCAAAGGACAAGACTGCAAGAGAACGTTACCTCCGTCTAGTCTCAAGAGCGGAATCTGTCTTCGTCTAGGGTGGAAGCTATTGTGGCTTATGTGGTGATCACAGTTTGTATTACCCTCAAAAGTAGTTGTTTTACCCGTCGGCCTCTGTTGTTACTGGTCTTACGAGTTTGACTGTGTTTGTAGCATATTAATGATAGGCATACGAGTTAGGCTACATTTATGCTGTATAGTAAAACATTGATTCGAGTTAGGCTAGGCCCTATATTCTAATATAATAAAATAGTAGTGAAATTTTAATGTCATTGTTCAAACCCGGGTTTCAGCCGCGGTTACACCCGGGTTTTCGAGTTCCAAAAATCCCGGGTAACCCAGGTAGGCATAAACCCGGGTTTGCATTCCCTAGAAACCGCTACTGTGCAGCCATTACCTTCGCATACGGAGTCCTGTCTGCAGTCATCGCCCCTCTGCCAGAGACTAACGATTAACGAGACACTTCCAACGCCGAACCTGAGCTTACTGACTCTGCGCTATGTGGAGGCTTCTGACAATCATTGTCGATGCGCTCTGAACATAAACCGTTGCCTAAGTGTCACCTCGTTACATGGTGTAATGAACTCTGAACATGTTGCTGTCAAATGATGGCTATCTAATGTTGACGAGTTATGACGACTATATGTTCCTCGTTTGTACGTCTGTGACCGAAATGCCAATCGGATCTAAATTATTCCACTTTCCACCAAACTGAGGATTCCTTAAAATGTCTTTCAGACACAAAACGGACAATTCTTCGTCAGCTCTTTGTCAGTGAAACGTACTTCCTAATTATCCTCAGTCTCTTTCACGTGAAATCAGAGGTTATCGGTCAGGTCAACCTAAGGGTCGGCTTTTACTTTTGGAAAATGCGCATTTCTGCCTTGACGCAGAGTGCTTTTGACTGATTATGGCTTAAATTAATACAGGAATTAGGTTTATAAGATTTTACCAACAAAATCTCAACTTGACTTCAGTTGAAATAAGTGGAAGAAAAGACTGCAGTTGGAGTGACAAATGCGATACTCCTAAATATATCAAGTTTTACGAAATGAAAAAGGACATCTAATTAGGCCTAGTACTATTATCACCTCTGCACACTCTTAATATTAGGGTGGTCCACAAAAATAAAGTTTGAGCTAGAGACCAGGCCACCCTCTCAGTTTTTTACACCTGTCAATAGTATTATTGAGACAAAATTTCAGCTTCTTATTCCAACTGGAAGATGGTGCTCAATGACAAATAAATATTACCATATAATAGTATTTGCTGTAAATCTCGATGCCTTATAACTTGGTCAACATTTATCATGGAGATGAGCTTGAAATAGTTTCTGTTGTGTTATCAGACTTACTTACTTACTGGTACTTGAAACAAAAAAGTGTACAGTTCTTGTTGAAGGTCGTAGTGCCTACTTCCTCTGTTTTGGTCTGACATGTTTTCAGAAGTGAATTTTTACATTACAGTTGCTGCAGCGCTTGGCTGTGGTCCTTCTGCCCTGCCACTTTCGCGTAACAGAGTGCGTAAGAAAGCCAGGCTAGAGCATGGTGAAGCTGTAAGATCTGAATTTGTACCAGATTAGCCACTGGTACTACACTGGGTTGAGTAAACCCTGCCTAAGATCTTTGGAGCAGGAAATGTCGACCGCCTCCCAGTGCTGGTTTCAGGTGATGGTGTGAATAAGCTCCTCTTTGTGCCCAAATTAGCCTTTGGGACAGGATGCAATGAATTCATGGTCGTTCATATTCTTCTGAAGTTGTGTGAAAACTCACAGTTGACAAGGTTCAAGCCTTGAGCTTTGATACAATGTATGTCAACACTGGGCATTTCAACGGATTGTGTGTAATGCTGGAAGACAAATAGGCTGAGAGCTCTTGTGGTTAGCCTGCCGTCATCATGTAATGGAATTGATTTTAGCCAAAGTATTCACCTTGTGTTGCAGTCCACCTGTTCTCCATAAATCCCAATCTTCAAGAGATTTAAAGCTGCTGGGAAGGTCGGACACGTGTCAACTTCCGAGGACTGGAAGTCATATCCGGCACTGTATCCCCTCATGAAACAGCGTCAGTTTTCTCAAGGGTTTGCTGAAAGAAATTCAGAGATCAGAGACAACTACCAAGAGCTCATTGAGCTGACAGTGGTTGTCCTTGGAAGTCAGTCTTCAATCATTCACCATGCACATTGGATGGCCAAGTTACTGTATGCAATCAAAATCTAACTTTTTCGCGATCAGATTCATTGATTTTTGTATGCAATCAAAATCTAACTTTTTCGCGATCAGATTCATTGATTTTTGAAGTTTGGTGCCCTGTTTCACGCAAAGGCATGGATAAAGGCCCCACTTGCTGCTGAAGCTCAAGAACAAGATCTATCACTTTGGATTGGTCTAGGACAATATGAGTGTATTGACTGTGACGTTAGCGTTGCTACCAGGACGGTCCTAAAAAACCACTTGTGGTACCTTTCAGACGAGGCTGTAGGTCTGGCACTGTTCTCAGACCAACTTCCTGTAACAGATAAAGTGAAGATTGTCGACCAGCTTCCTGTAACAGATAAATTGAAGATTGTCGACAGAATGACTGCAAGACCAACTTCCTGTAAGAGATAAGTGAAGATTGTCTACAGAATGACTGCAAAGCCTGGTGAAAGAAGGTGAAAAGTGATGCTAAGGTACTGAAAGAGGGGTTTTGGGTGATTTTACAACCCGCTGAGCACTGACAGTACTGTCACACCTGAAGATGAGTAGTTTTTGTGTTACACTTCAACCAGAGAAATGGATCGAGAATGAGGATTATAAGCAAGGCAGATAGATAATTCAGCAGTTGAGAGTGGTGAACGACACGGCTGAGAGAGTGTGAAGTTGTTCGAGGAATTCTACTGACTCATCACCAATGATGAAGAAGAAAAGCTGTTTCTTCTTCAAGTGGTCGAGGCAAATATGAAAGCTGTTCTCACTCACACAAGAAAGAAGACTGCTGTTGACGCAGTGCTTGCAAAGCCTTGCAGTTTCTAGAGTCAAATACTGCAACGGGTGTTGAAATTATAAAACAAGAACAATCGACATTCGATATTCATGGACTGGACGATGTTTTTGACATTTTTGGATATTTCCAATTCATTAAACCTGATGAAATTTTACAGTTCCATCTGTCTAACTGTTCTTGTATTACATATGTTGTCAAATTACAGTAATATTTGATCTGTCTTGAAATAAAATGCATTTGTATGCTCAACACACTCATATCTACAATTAATGTCTATTTATCGGAATATGACTAAGTAACATAGTCCGTGAGCATCGTCTTCCAGTTGGAATAGGAAGCTGAAATTTTGTCTCAATAATACTATTGATAGGTGTAAAAATCTGAGAGGGTGGCCTGGTTCCTAGCTTGAACTTTATTTTTTACCATGTGCCTGTGGACCACCCTACTTAATATAGTTCACGTCCATGTAGAAGAACCTTGAACTCAAGAAGCAACCAGGCAGACGAGGCCTTAACGACTCGGGCAATCGCCCTCCTTCCAAACTTCTCCATCAACATTTGATTAGCAAACTCTTTATTGTCCTTCGTTGGAATTCAACTGCTAAAAGTCTTGAATTCGAGTTTGGAATCAGATTATAAGGTATGCTATTGAGTTTGCCACCAATCGTTCCCTTAACATTCAACGATTTACATTAAGCATTAGAAATGCCTGGTGATGAAATTGTCGCTTAATATAGAAAATTCGCTTAGTATGAGATTTGCGTAAATATTAGGCCATACACAAGAGTATGTATGGCCTTGTGGAAAACATATAATGCTTCATTGGTAAATTTTTAATACCGAGTTTAAAAGTCACATTAGTAGTCGATTTATTGTGACTGTTAATGTATTATTGTACTTAGCCATTATTTTAGAAATTCGTTACTTTTTTCAGACCTAAATAGTACTTTCAGTATCATTAGACTTCGTAATCATACTGAAGATCTATTTGTTATTGCTACACACAGTGCACAAGATTCAGTAATTTGTGGCAAAGTCGTCCTAAGAAATTTGAAAAACATGGACTTCTTGTAATTTTCCAACAACTAATTGTTTCTTGCGTTCGTCGTAATGCAGTGAAAGCCAATAAGGCGAAGGCTCTTCACATGTTAATAGAATTTGTTTCCACTCGAATGAACCTAGGTGAAACATAATCACACTGGATTTAGATTCATCCGTTTGAGCCACAAACAGTCGATCGTTCTCTGAATCCAAACACAAATGATATGGAATCATGAGCTCTTGATGCTTTTCTCTTGAATGAAATTGGCGAAGAATTTCTCCTTTGTTACTCAATTCACTGATAACCCAAGATCCGCTTTTTGAAACATTCGATTTGTGAGTTACAATGAATTGTCCAGTGGATTGCTGTATAATATGGAGTGGACTTATTATGTCGCAGGACAATGAAATACTTCGAATGATCCTGGCATCAGATCCGTAGATTTCCACCTGGCTTACACCCTTAGCATCTCTCAGTATCAAAAGATGTCCATCTTTAGATCTTGACAGAGTGATGGGTGGTTCGCCTACGATGGGTAGCCATCGAGTCACTCGACAGTTGTCAGCCGTTACCTTCCAGATGCATCTAATCTCCGAGTCATGGATGTACAGGCATTTTAACTTCTCACTTGATACAAAATGTTTGCAAACACGTATCGCACTTATATTGATGCCCTTACAAAACTGAAATGAATTTCCGTCGTCAAAAATGCATAGTTCAGTCCAACCACTCAAAACTCCGAGCTCTCGACTGCCCAGAACATAGATTTTATCGTCAAGTTTAGTCACTGCCTGAACATTAATCGGCCATTCGATTCTTTTCATTAAGTCAACGAAAACTGAAAAAAATCAAAAATAGAATCTAGACTACATAAGTCATTCAAATAGCCACGGAGCGGCTAAAAACGCCTGAAAATTACCTGCGACAGTAAGCTCTAATTCTTCTCGTTTGGTAACAAATTGGAAATTTTTAGGGTGTTTTGCAGAGTTATAATTATATTATTATACATTCTCTCTTGTTGCTTCAGCTTGTTCATTTTGAGACTTGAGGATTTAAGCAGAGTCACAAAATGTATTACGCAACTGAACTTAAGTTTGAACGTCTCGTGTATTTTGTAATAGTTAGGCTATAGTAACAACCAATATATCTCCGCATCCGGAGAACTCACGTCAGAAAACAAAACCATGCTCTGATAAAAGATATACAGAAAGACCAACGAGTTGAGTCTCAAATTGTTACCCTCTAAGTATTTTCATGGGATTTATATAGGACTGGTGTGGGCTTTATATATGTGTCTCACATGAAAATATGGGTCCTAATATGGGCTCCATGTGGACATGCTGCCAGCGTTTAGACACATCATTCTAAAAAGGCGAGTCTATCACAGCGAAGCTACTATTCCGATCTGATTGTTAGGTTAGTAACGCATTTAGAGTAGATTAGGACAGGTTGTATCGCAAGCAACCTTGCTACTACAGACTAAGGGTACCCTATGCCGTAATCATACAAATGGATATCCATAGCTTCTTTTCAAAAAAAGGTTTATTGTGTGCTGCCGTGAACAGTTACTCTCGAACTTAATTTACAGAAGTACCGTTAATTAATTAAAACTAGACATAGTCATCATTATAATAAGTACACTATGAACATTTTACAACTAGACCTTGTAAACTATCAGAATTAAACTTAAATTGTACGGTGAATAAACAGTGATTGAATTTTTATTTTTTGCAAAAGTGGCCTACCTGGTTTTTCTTTTTCCGTCTTTAGTTTTGCAAGCGACTTATGTTGCTCTACAACTGAAGTGGTAAAACATACTTAAAACCGATTAAAAATAAATTGAGTCAAAGCCAGCAACAGTATTGCTGATATTCCTGTTTTTTTATTCGGTCAATATCCAAGTGGTAGGTTTGGCCTTTCTAATAAACCTGCCAATATGCCCACATGGAACTCATTTAGGACGTACATGTATATTCCCACATGAAGTCCATGGATATGCTGGCAGGAATAATATTCCGAGTTTTCTAAAAATAATTTTATGCAGAAAAATGACGTGAAGTTGGCAAATAGAGATAGTAGGTATAATGATTAATTAATTAGTATCCTGCACGTACTGTATACATTACGATGAAAATTGTGAGCGCAGATAATAAATACCTGAAGAGTGTGTGTGCATGAAGTATGACGTTTCATGTAGGCTAATATTTCAAAGTTAGCTACGTTAAGGGGTCAAAATTATAAGTCAAAATACGTTGGTCAGTGACTGAGAGCAATCATTTATACAAGTATGGTGTCAGTATTTGACCCACTCCTTTACTTGCTTTATACGGCTGACATTTACTCTATCTTTGCACTACATTTAGCCACTGCCCACCTCTAAGCTGATGATACCCAGGCCTGCGTGCATGGGCCCCCGTCTACTCAGCTCTTCTTTATTGCCCGCATTGATTCTCTCTCTCTCATGACCTTCAAGCATGGTGGTCTTCAAACCGGCTTTCTCTAAACCCATCAAAGATCCAACTGATTTGGTTTGGCACTCTTCAACAACTGGCCAAGATTGACTACCCTCTCTTATCTCAAAGCTTTCTTTCTTATACCTTTTCTGCATCTGTCCGTAACCTGGGTGTAATTTTTGGGTGACCCGTCAAAAGCGCCGTGGACAAAAGCGCCCCGACAAATGCGCCACAGAAAAACCCGACAATAGTGCCAAAAAATCACCGACAAATGCGCCCCAACATTTGCGCCACGTAATAACATCATTTGCTGTACGAGTTCATTTGACGGGAAGCAGTTGAATAGATTGCACAACGGCGTTCGATCTAAGACAGCTGAAAAGTTACTTGTCGGAATTAAAGCTATAATTATTATAAATTTGTTTATCTGTTAAAAAATGAGAAATTTAGTGATATTGTAAAGCCGGAATTTAATTAGAATTGTTTAAGGATTTAAAGGAACTGGATCAGCGATGATAATATAACTAAAACTGGAAGCTGGATCAACGATTAAAATATAACTAAAACTACAGGCTGGATCAACGATTAAAATATAACTAAAACTAGATGCGGGATCAGCGATGATAATATAATTAAAACTGGAAGCTAGATCAACGATTAAAATATACTCGGTAACTTTAACTAGAAGTGGGATCAGCGACGATAATATAACTAAAACTGGAAGCTGAATCAACGATTAAAATATAACTAAAACTAGAAGCGGGATCAGCGATTATAATATAATTAAAACTGGAAGCTGGATCAACGATTATAATATAACTAAAACTAGAAGCAAAAATTACACGTTCGTGGCGCATTTGTCGGGGCGCATTTGTCGGGCGCAAATGACGGGGCGCATCTGTCGGGTCGCATTTGTCGGGACGCTTTTGTCCACGACGCTTTTGACGGGGTGCCTAATTTTTGATAGTTCCCTTTCCTTTCCTGACCATATCTATAATCTCACCCGCTTGTGCTACTACCATCTCCGACGTCATAAAGTTATCCGAAAATGTGTCTCCTCTCCAGTCTTTACCTCCATTGTCCATGCCTTCATCTGCTCTCGCATTGATTACTGTAACTCCCTCTTTGTTGGCCTCATAAATGTCCGTCTCTCACCTCTACAAGCTGTTCTTACCGCAGCTGCCAGACTAATCGCCAGTCTCCCACGTTTCTCCCATATTTCCACATTCATGTTTGAACATCTTCACTGGCTACCTGTTACTGCCCGCATCCAACTAAAGGTACTCATCCATATCCGCCGATCTTACCTGGGACTTAATTGCTTCTAAATAACTATGTGACTCATTACGTCTTCCTGCCTCAGCTGGCTCCCTTCGCCTCTTCGTTCGTCTGACCCAATTGACTTATTTGTCACCCGAGTGAGAACGGCCATGACCTATTGTCTTCTTTTTTGTTAGTATTGGCCCTTCATTGAGTAATCATCTTCCTGCTTCGGTCCAGGTTGCAGTACTATCAGTTGGTCCTGGCACGTGTTTTCTTTGTCTTAAAACTTGCCTTTATTCCCGAGAACTTTCGCACTGATTGGTTGGCACTGGGTACAGGCGCTTTATAAGTTTTGAAATATAATACAATACAATTAAATTCCAGTCCTACAGTGAGTGCAATATAAGATAAAGTTTAAACAGAATAAAGAAGTCAGTTATGCATGTTGGCAAAAACGAGTAACTGTAATATTATTTTACCTTCCAGCCTGCCGACAATGTTCTGCACTTTCAGGATGCCTTCTATTGCGGATGTTTTAAAAGAAATATGAACGGCGGAAGTAAGCTTATCTTCCTCAATCTGAGTTGCACTAACTTCCTGCAATTCATTAGCTCTAGCACGTAAATCATGGACAGATCGACAGATGTCGGTAGGAGTTCCCTTGGATTTTATTTCACTGCAGTAAGCATTGAAGCTGTTAACTATTGCAAGATATCTTTCAATTTCGTCATTTTTGTTTTCAGTTTCTTTCATTCGTGTTGCCTTTCTCTGAACCAATTCATCCAGTAGAACCTTTGCATGCTTGTCAATAAGTTGTTTCAGTTCCTTTGATCTCTGATTAATCACAGTTTCTGCGATTTCTGATTCTTCTATGAACTTTCTTTTCTCCTCTTCCAACTTGATTTTCTTTGCCAATCCTTCCTTTGAACTTTCAATGAATTTCGCTGGGAAGCTACCAATCTCGTCCCTGAAAGCATTCGCTACTTTGTTTACATCGGAACATTTGTGCATTTGATGATTCTCTGCAAAGCACATCATACAAATCACTGTCTTGCAATCAGCGCAGTACATCTTTAGAACTTCGTTATTATGTTGGCTGCAGTATTTAGATTCGAACGTCTTCACCAATTCATCCTTAAGCTGGCTTCCGAAAGGTACAATCTGATGATCTCTGCCGAACTTCTGGCGCTTGTGTTGTACAGAACAAAATTCACACATGTTTTCTCGGCATTCAACACAGTAGTTTGAAGCATCAGGAACTTCTGTATCAGCTTCATCTTTATTTACTAGACACACGTCGCATGACACCGCGGTCTTAAGTGGTTTGGATATCTTCGCTATTTCCGTCAATCTCTCCATGAAGAAGTTTTTCTGCAGACCACTAAGTCCATCTGGTGGTATGGTGAAATGTTGCCTGCAGAGAGGACAAGGCATTGTGTCTCCTGAATTCTTCTGTAATATCGATCTGGTTGCTTCGAGACATTTAAGACAAAATGTGTGAATACATGGTAGCATTCTTGGATCTGTAAACATCTCTCTGCAAATGCAGCATTCCGTGATATCGCCTATCTGTTCCATCGTTTTAAATTCCACAGGTTCTCAAAATTTGCTGCAATGAAGAAAAGTTTTCTCAAGTCAAGTTGAAAGACAGTGCTAACCTTGTCCCGTGACATTTAATAATTGGCTTGAAGGTAGCGATGGTAATTATCTACTCTTTGGCGGTTCTCATGGACTTATTGTCACTCTCAACCAGAAATCTGCAACTATGCCTATTGTTTTACACGATGATCGATTGTGTAACACTGCAGTGTTAATATGCAATAACATTGAGAGTTTTAATAAAAGCAATTTAGGTCATGCTGAATGTCGGCGACAGTGATTATTTGTGCATAGGAAGGTTTCCCATTTAACTGCAGCTTTCACTTTCGAAATCAAAATCGATATGTATCATAGTCCAAGTATTATATCTCAGCAATATCCATAGCGTAAACACGTTTCCACTGTAGATTAAAACTGTCTTCTCATCGTGAACTTAGATTTAAGACATTTGGTTTTAGAAATGCAAATAAAGAAATGGAGTTTACCTTTAAAATCTAACAATATTTTCATTGATTCTTAAATGGTTGTTACTGGCTGAAAATGTCGACGAAAGATCGGCCTAAATAGCGACCTCTTTGGCCGATACATAGCATTCATAGACTGGTTCAGTACCCGGTACTTGTGGTTTTTTGTAGCTCTAGTCTTTGTATCATAGTGGCCGATTAGACAAGCCTAAATGTGCATTGATACAGAACTTCTATTCTTATTGAATTCATCTTAGAATCAGCGGATTACGATTCTTGACTGCAGTTTCATTGGAAACCAAAGGTGCATCTGTGTTCACCACAACATCTCTAGGAGAGATATGATATAGTAGAGCAAGACATAGCATACTAGAACATA
Organism: Allolobophora icterica; assembly: GCA_963556255.1. NCBI lineage: Eukaryota > Metazoa > Annelida > Clitellata > Crassiclitellata > Lumbricidae > Allolobophora > Allolobophora icterica. The sequence continues at coordinate 4,904,729 of OY744610.1, read as the reverse complement.
CAATAAAATAACATGACATAATAGAACATGATGGAATATAACAGAACAGATAATAGCATGACAGAACATAATAGAACATGATGAAACATAACAGAACAGAAAATAGACATAACAGAGCGTTATAGAACATGATAGAACATAATAGAACAGAATAGAAGACAACAAAAGAGAAGACAAGAAAATGAAAATAAATTGGGAATATATTTGTTTGAAATGAGATTGATTGGATTGGAATGTGTAAAGAGTGATCACTTTGCGTTGCGTTGGTTCGATTCAGATTGGATTGGACCAGAAGAGGTCAGATCAGATTATACATCAGATTTATTTAGATTAGGTTAGAGTAAAATTCTTCAAATCGGCGAAGTTCGAAATTGGCTGGTATCTGAAACTGCAATTTTTGATGAACTTATTCTTTATGTGAACCCTGTGTAGTCTGCAATAGGCCCAATGCATTGCTAACAGGGTTCTTATTTACGAATAGTTAACAGATTATTTCCGTATTTTTTTTAAACATAAAGATTTTTATTGTCCGGTTCGACGTATTTAACAAAGGATGCAACTATTCTAAATAAGTTTTTTTCTATCTCAAATTATTCCAAAGCAAACTGACCTTAATTATTGACTTTATAAAGGCTAAGTCCAACTCATCAAGCAGGTAAATGTATTTTGTTCAGTTGCGTAGTGTAAATGGTCGATGGAGTTCAAACAAACTTGTAATTTGTTGCATTAATTTTATCCCCAAACTTCTATTCTGCTAAAACATATTCTTCTATGGCTCTTCTGGATTGATGTTGGCCTTAAAGCACTTTTCATGGTCATAATATACGGTATAGGCTCCTTTGAATTATATGTATAATAATATTTTAAAGAAAATAAAATTATATCCAGAACATAAACAATAGAGATCATCAGATTGTACCTTTCGGAAGCCAGCTTAAGGATGAATTCATGAAGACGTTAGAATCTAAATACTGCAGCCAACATAATAAGGAAGAGCTGAAGATGTACTGCGCTGATTGCAAGACAGTGATTTGTATCGTGTGCTTTGCAGAGAATCATCAAATGCACAAATGTTCCGATGAGAAACATTAAAAATATAAATATTATATAAAATATTCGGGAAAATGAAAGAATGGAACAAACTACATGACATGTATTCGTTATGACGTATCTATAAAAGCAAATTAAACTGAATCCAGAGCATGAAAATGAAAAACAATATAAAAAATTATTATAGCCTAATTATATATATAATTATATAATCAAACAAAGTCAAAACAAAATTCTAAAGTTTCAACTTCTTTTCATATACCTAATATTGGATATGACAAAAGATTTGATAGCTTGCAATACTTCGATATCTAAAGATTGAAAGAAAATGAGACTTAAGAAATGGAAGGCAATTTGTCTCATATAATGGACATATTTCGTATGTATCTGATGTTGCCTGCGGTGTACCACAGGGTTCTGTTTTAGGCCCTTTGCTGTTTTTGATATACGTGAATGACATCTCGAACAAATCTTCATTGCTTCATTTCGTTATGTTCGCTGATGATACTAATGTGTTTACGACAGATAAATCAATTGATGTACTGGTTAATAAAATTAATGCCGAATTAAGACTAGTAGGAAAATGGTTTAAAGCCAACAAACTGTCGTTGAATCTCACGAAAACGAATTTCATATGGTTCCGTTCACGAAGGAAATGTGTTCCAACTTGCAATCTAAATATCAATATTGATAACCAAAATATAACTAGGGTACCTTCTACTAAATTTTGGGTGTTCACATTGGTGAGCACTTAACATGGAGTGAACATACGAATGTCATCTCTAAAAATATATAAAATAATATTGGTATAATAATTATACAATATTTTTTATATCGGTAGAAGGTGCCGAACACGAGAAATTATATCGGTAGAAGGTGCCGAACACGAGAAATAATAGTATAATACATACTTGTGAATTTGTACTAATCTTTAATATACCCTTACATATCGTATTGTAATATATCATGGGCATCCACGTATCATACTCGCTTAACTCTCTTAAAACTTTGCAGGAGCGAGCCTATCGAACTATCTGTAATTTACCATTTGGAGCTACAAATTTGCCGTCATTTCTTTGTTTGGGAATATTGCCTTTTGAATGCATAAATAAGTTGCAAGTTGGATTATTTATGTTCAGATTTCAATCGAATTTACTGCCTGTAAATTAAAAAAATTGTTTTTGTAAAAATTCTGACGTGCACGATCATTACACGCGATCGCTCAACAAGTACCACAAAAGAGGAGCAAGAAACAAAGGAAATAGGCCTACAATAAAAGAAAATGCAATTGGAAAATTGAGGGGGAACATCCTATTATGCAGTATGCACACTACTGTTAAGCAGCATAGCATCGAGATCTGTGGCCCGATAGTCTGGAAGTCATTGCCTATTGAAATTATTGGTTCACCTACTATGCATCAATTTAAACAAAAGCTGAAACTCTACATGTATCTCTTGGATGCACACACATGACTGTGTTATGTGTTTTTTACACAGGCACTGTTGTTGTTTCTTTCATCTCTGTTTAACTAATGAAAATTGATCCGTATACTTTAGTTAGTAAAGCAGGGAGGCGACCTGACCGACGTCTCTCATGAGCGTAGACTCGGATCCGACCTGGGCTGGTGGACCAAAGTCCTCCGTGCCCACCTTCACGTGGTGCGGACTGTTAGTACCCTTCCTAAGGTACCCTTCCTAAGGAAGGGGAACGAACGGGCACGGCAGGCAAAACCAGGGGAAGGCAATGGCAAACCACCCCTGTTAATATGCCAAGAAAATCGTCATGACACACACCAAACCACGCCGATAGTCGCGGATGGTGGGACTCCCAGGCCGGAGCGCTGATGGTGACTCCCAGGCCGGAGCGCGACTCAAGGGCTACTGGGGCAGTAGCAAGACGGCAACGGAGACTGTGTGTCGTGACGATCGCTAGGGCTCCTAGAGCCGACAGCACCAACCAACCAACCATACTTTAGTTGGAATCCATTTATACTGATAGTTAAGTTCTTTAGTTAATAGTTCTATTATTGCTTCTTTTACCTGTTGGTCATATAACTTGATCGATGTTACCGTTCAAATAAGCTGAGGTTTCTCTAAAAGTTTAATCCACGGAATTATTATAAACGTTCACATGATTGATCACAGGTTATGTTATCTTGGCGTTAGTTAAGTTCTTGTTCTGAACAGTGAAAACATTGTACAACGATTATTATACTTACAGGCTTTAATTAAGTACTGAGTTAAGAATGATGGATGATTGACTGCTTTCCACTTACTGTTGTACTACCCAGGCGGCCCTTGTAGCGGGGTCATTTGACCCCTTTTGGGCCTCCTGTGTAGCCAAACTTTTGATTGTAATAATAATGCATGTTTCTGCTTTAACTGTAAAAGTTTGGTTACCAAATAAACAAGTGTCAAGTGTCAAAGTATTGATTGTACTGCCATTTACTTGTATTACGATAAATGTTAACTAGGTGGCCCTGCTAAGCGGGATCGATATCCCTTTTGGGTATCGTCTTGTTGCCAAAGTTCAAACTTTATGTTGTATTTTTCCTGTACTTCAGAAAATGCTTCAATAAAAAGATTGATTGATTGATACGCGTACCACCTTTTGAGAAACCCTGCCTTGGACACTTCTTTTAAGGATTTCAATCGCCCTGTAAATAAAAGTGAATGAGACGCCCTTTAGTACCAGTGAATGAAGCGCCCTTCTGTATTAACTTCGCTACAGCTCGTACTCTGGCAGTGCCAGTCCTAAGCCTGGAGAAAAGAGGAGGGCGACTCTAATCATCTTTATTATGACACAGTGTCGTTAAACAGCAACTAACCAACCAACTAGTAGATGAGGCAACCTTTAGTATAATATGTTGACAAATCACGAGAGGTCGTTGTTAACGGTCTGTGCAGCCATGAGACGTCGTTAAACACTGGAAACTACTTTTATTTAGTAATTCATCTCGGAAGAGAAACGTGGTTTATAGGCGTTTGTAACAGCTGAGCAATTACTCAATAGGTAGAACTGACTACGGCTTGGGAGAACTACTCAAATGTGCTACTCAGATGTGACTACTTATATGCCCGATTCCAAGGCTGGAAAGAGCAGTCTTAAGATGACAAAGGAAAACAGGAGAAGGAGTTCAGAGGAGCAAGCGGAGCACCAGATGGAGGCTATTCCAGGTCGAAGGACCCACCACCAAGAAAACGCGATACTGCCTGGTAGAGGTACTGGCAAACGGAACAAAGACCAGGCCATGAACAGCCGGACGAAGGGATCGATAGCCCCATGCGCTGAGGATGGTGCGGCAGAGCTCGCGGAGGTAGGCCCGTGCGAGGCCCGACAGGCAGACTAGGGTAGCCAACCTATATGTGAGTCGCTGCTCATTGACTACCTATATGCTGGATCAGCTCCACTGGCTTCCCATTGCTTCTCGAATCCAGTACTAGATTCTGCATTTGGCCTCCATATCTCATCAGGCGCTGGCTCCAAAGTATCTCTGTTATCTCTTTTTGTCCCTTGGGCGAAGACTTCTATGGCTCAACCTCGTGCCTTCGCTATTATTGTGGGTCCTGGAACCCTTCAATTCGTTCTATGATTGTTTATGAGGTCATCTCCTTTTCTGTTCGCTCCTTCAAGGCTTGTCTCTTCCTTTCCCCTCCCCCGGTGCCTCTGAATAGTCTCACTGTTGAGCGGCGCTTTATAAAATCTACAAACACAACACATTGCAAAACCCACGATTATCGTTTAGGCGGCCGATACGGATTTTTCTAATTCCGTAACTGGAAGAAAACCTTCGCAAGTGAACAATCGATTTGTACTCCACGTCGAAAGACGAATTACCTGCTGGCGACCTAAGAAAGATTCGTGATGTACGAAGGAAAGACATTTCAAAGAGATCCGAATTACTGTCGACGAGATCAACTACTGGACAGTTACTGTACTCTATCGTATTGGTCAACTACAAAAGCCAGATAAAAATAATAATATTAGTGTATCTACGCTGCTTTCATGTGGATAGGTATTGACATTGTGACTGTGAACTGTTTCCTAATTTAGTAAAAATAATTATCAAATTTCCACCTTATGTCTGGTGTAGAGCCCTGCGCCGACTTGATAGTGTCGGCGGTGGCGTGCCGGTTATTTTGGGCCGGCGGCGGCTGCGCGCCGCCAATCAACAAAAATCGGTGGCGGCGGTGCGTCACGGCGTGCCCTAGTCAGAATACTTGAGATTTTGGTCAGGAAGACGATGCATTCTTGGTATCAAGATAAAGACTACACGCATAATAATCAGCTATGATCACTCTTTTATTTCGCACTAAAGTAACACTTTATCACGAAATCATGGAAAACATGAAAAATGCAGCAATAACAATTAAACACATCAGACTGTCATCGGCGGCGCGCCAACGAATTGTCGGCGGCAGCGAGCCGACGTAAAAAACGGCGGCGGCGACCACGAAATGTCGGCGGCGGCGCGGCGCGGCCGGCGCAGGGCTCTAGTCTGGTGTTTATTTTGAAGTAGTTTACTTAATGTAATGTATTGCGAGACAAGACGATGCATCGCAAGAGAGAAGAGGTTCCCGAGAGCAGATTATATAGGATCAAGACAAGATGGCAGACAAACACGAGACAAAAGACGATTATATGACTGATGTCTTGCATTGGCTTCCTATCTCCGCTCGTATCCACTTCAAAATCATAGCTCTTGTCTCTAAGGCACAGCAGGGCTTAACTCCAGCCTACCTTTGTGACCTGATGCGCAACCTCTCTCAGCTTCTTCTCATCGACCCCTACGTTCTCTGAATCGGCTTGATCTATTCGTTCCCCGGGTGAGGTCTGCCTTGGCTCAGTCTCGCTCTTTCGCTGTCGTGGGTCCATCCCTATGGAACTCCCTTGGTACTGCGTGGGACACTACTTACTAAGTTCTCTCTCTCTCTGTTGTTCATCGTTTAAAGTCATTTCTGTTTCCGCGAGGCTCACATGCTGAGAGCGCCTCTGAATAGTTCACACTGTGAGAGGCGCTTTATAAATTCTCAGATACCATACCATACCATACCATATGGGATGAAGACAAGATGGCAGACAAGCACGAGACCGAAGTCTCCACCGTGCAAAATCCTCCATTAAATTTGTCATTGAAAGAAATCTAGCATAATTTCATCAAATCTAATCTAATGACTCATAAATTCCTGTTATCACAATTCACAAATCATCCGTCGATGATCGCTTTAAATGGTCTTATAATCAGGAATCATGATCCGTTTGAGAGGTCAGATCGAAATCCAATAGTTCAAAGGAACTAAGTCAGGTCAAAATCCATTAGTTCAAAGAATCTAGGTCAGACCGAAATCCAACAGTTCAAAGGAACTAGGTCACAGAGTTGAAACACCCGAATTGGTATTAAATAAATGGGGTTTCTTTTTTACACTTATAGCAGAGCTCATCGACAGGTTTTCAGAACTAAGAAAATGATGTGTACTTTTAAACTGAGTTAATGTCGTACTCTATCAGTTTGTAAAATATTTTAAATTCCTAATTAGGTGTTGCGTATGAATTGATATTGTATCGAACATCGGGTTAAGTTAAAACGCGCCATCCCATCTACCAGATGTCAGTAAATCAATCAATCAATCAATCATAGAATTTATATAGCGCCTCTTCAAGAAATCTACTCAGAGGCGCTCCCGAGCCAGGCCTGATCATAGAGGAAAGCCTTCAATAGGGTGTAGAAGGAAGACGAGTGTGTACGAGGAGATTGGCGAAGGGAAGAAGGCAAGTTGGCCACATTGTTGGACCAACAACAGCAAATGCTCGACGCTGCATTGTAGCAGTGCTGGCAAATGGAACCAGAAAGTCACCCCGAGTAGAGGAACGAAGAGCTGAGCGACCAGTAGAAGAGGAGGAGAGAGTGAAGATGGAGCATAAGTAGCGAGGAGCTGGGTTAAGGGTAGAATTTCTTAAAATAACACACATGAAAGAAATAACAACGAATTTGTTAAAAAGTTTTTTTAAGTGAAACAAACTGTGTAAACAAATTCTCAATGTATATCTCAAACGAAAGAGGTGCTTCAATAGAGTTGTTTGAGATTACCGGTAATTATTAAGCTAGGAATGACCATTACACGAGATAACCAAGCTATTTAATAAAAATTGTCTAGTTCTTTAACATTCTCTCGAATGGTTTATTCTCGTGTGAAACGGAAGATGGTTAAAACACCGTGCTGAAATTTGACATCATTTAAAATAGCTACTGCCTCATTCCTCTCGCTATTGTAGTGCAATTTATTGCGATAAATGCACTTGCCCTCATCCAGCGGCGGACCAGTATAATCAAAGGGATTCAATTCAGAATCTAAAAGCTCGATTCTGTTGAGCCGATCGCTTAGCAACATGCCTCCATACACGCCTGAATGACTGGCTGTGAAGGGCCCATATATACTAGTACATGACTGTGGTGACTGATATTTGCGTATGATCGTGGCATCCATGTCGATCTCCGTTAATGTTGGTTTCAGTTGGCCGTTAGTTGAAACCAAGACAAGGTTTCCATTTGGTTTTGGAATTATGTCGTAGAACTTCGGAATATCTGAGTAGATCGTCATTTCATGTTCCACGGAACCATTCGCTTTATAAATGATTATCATTGGAGGTTTATTCTTTTCCTGTCTCGAAAAGATCAAACTACCATTGGCAGCAACTGATAAAGCAGACCTATGATATGGCGTCAACACATCATGGTTCAATTGTGTAATATTAAACCGTTGTTTATCATCCTTCGTAATGCGTAAGATTCTAATATGACAACATCTTCTCCCGAAAAGTATGCACACACAGTTTGACACGTTGCAAGCTGTTATGCACTTCGGATATATTCTGGGCAGTTGAATGACGTCTTTCGTCTCTGCCAAATTGGTGCGGTCGTACACGTTAATAGCGAAGTCTCCATCTTCTAGTTCGCAGAGCAAAAATATTTCATCTTTCAGTGTAGTCATTTCAGAGACGGAGAACAGGAGCGGAGACTGATGCAAAATTTCCAAACGAATCGTTTGAGCTAAAAAATTATAACTATGTCATATATATATATATATATATATATGTGTGTATATATATATATATATGTGTGTATATATATATATATATATATATATATATATATATATATATATATATATATATATATATATATATATATACTAAATTAGTGGCAGGTGTTAAACATATTTTCTGGGAAAGTCGTCAATGACGGCCTTTCCACACTCCTAGTTACCGACCAAAGAAGGGACAATATGTCAATATGCCCAGAGTTGCAAATTCAGATCTTGTGTAAAGTTTCAGTACAAGCGAGTTGGATATTATAGAGAATATATTAAGCTTTCCATGCGCCTTTTAAGTCTATGAAACGTAGATATATAAGAACGTCGAGAGGGCAAAGATTTGGACGTCTCAAAAACACTGCTACAGAAGGAAGTTATAACTAACGGTCACAGAAAACCAATCAGAATCGATGTCAGAAAGCTCAATATAAGCGCTCATATATTCATATAATGCAGAAATAATAACAGATAGAAGCTTAATATTGAGCAGTTTGTGAGGCATATGTCAGCCTAATTTGTGTATACGCTGTATAGGATGATGCGTGGGAAATTTGAATTCGCGTGCACCTTGCATCAATAGTCTTGTCTAGACTGTCCATGTAAGCTATAATTTTTCGTATGTCGATATGTAAGAGTCTTCTGGTTACCGTGCTGGTTTGTCAATTGAGAAGTCTGTGGGTAAAATCTCCTCCATAGGGCAGAAATATATTTTAAAATGTAAGCTCGTTTGCTGTATCAGTGAATTCAGCAGTAGAGAAAACACACTTAACCCATTTACCGCCGCTATTAGAAATAGCCACCGGATTAAGCTGCAACTGATAGTAGGTCATCAATATGATGCCAATAAACTTCTGACAGTGCACTTTTATTGGAACTATATGTAGTGTCCTAGTTATAGGACGTTGCGTTTTCGCAACATCGGCGGGAAAGATGTATTTGTTCACTATAATGATGTTCTATTAGTTATCGATTGTGTTCGCGGTCATTTCAATAAAAATGTTTGTGCATGCTGTAAACTGATTCAAGTTCGATGTCACTTGTTTCCATGGTATTGAGCAAGGCACTTGGCGTGCATGCGATACACGTGGTTCTGTGGCACAACCGACAACGCAGTCGACGACCATCTTCGTTCTTGGCAATGATGTGCAATGCTGTGCATCATAGGCGTAGACTCTGGGAGGGGAGCCGGGGCATGTGGCCCCCAATAATTGGGGTGGACTGTACATTCAATGCAACAAGTGTAGAATGAAGAACCAAATCCCCCCTATTTTGGACAAGTGTACGCCAGTGCTGTGCCTAGTGTACTCTGTGTTATCAGGCTAAACACCTCGTCATCCCAAAATTCATAAAAAACCGCTCTTGCTTATCACCTGTTTGATCAACTGCCACATCTTTATCTTCTCCTTGTTGACAGGGCTCGATGTAAATTTTGGTTCTTGGCATTGCCAATCCTCTTTCGTTGGCTTAGAAGACTTAGGCGGCTTTGAAGGTAGTCGTTGCTTCCTGGCCGGCAAGGGCGTTGAATCCACTGACTCTTCCATCGGCGTATGAGTATCGGACACGAGATCAGTCTGCCGCCTGGAAGACTTTGAAGATATTCTGGAGCTGTGTCCTTCGAATAAACATGCTGCAGTGGTTCGTCTGACCTTTCCGCAAGCTGCTGCCTGGAAGACTTGTACCTTGCTGACACCCGTGGCTTTCTTCTTGACTTCGATTGCGTTTCACGCGAGGTATGCCTAAATGGGCGGTGACCGTTGGTTTGACATTGATGCATCAGTGCAATGGACTTCCACATGCCCGGCAACGTCTTCTGGCATCACATCGGTAGTCATGAGCTAATTTTCGTCAAAATGTTCGCTATCGCTTTGCTAATCAACTTAGGATGGGGGTGGTGATAGGGCCTATCATATTCTTCAAATATCACTGGGACGACCTCCCTCATGTAATAGAACTTCTTCCTCAGCCTCCTCTGAAAAATTCAATATGCATCTTTCAAAGCTATGCCCAATTAAGAGTGGTAGCACTGAGCACGCCATCATTTATGAATCACTAAACTGAAATTGTTGTAAGTAATCGTAAACTGACATAAGTTTATCTGAATCACAAGGTGTCAAATTGTGCATATCGTTTTCCGCCGAAGTTGCGAAAACGCAACAATGTGCATATATCGCATTCCGCCGAAGTTGCGAAAGCGCAACATCAAAATTTCGGACATTGGGGTATCGGCATATAATGAGACATACTATTAATAAACAAATAATATTAAATACTCACCTAAGTACTTCAAAAGAGACAGGATCGCTTCTGGGAAATATAACGTCTTATGGCAGAAGAAAATTCTTGAACAAAACCACTAGTTAGACGTCAAAAAACACGAATTTTGCGCAACTCAACAAAAATTGCAGACAACAGCAAAGAATATATTTTTGATACCAGCAGACGTAGTGAACACCCAGGAAGCAAGACAAAAAGAATTTGCGTGAATTTCTCGAGTCTTGATTTTTTTTCAAATTTCCAAACAGTGCGTTGCGTTTTCGCAACGTTGGCGGCAAATGGGTTAATGTACACTGTGAGAAGATCTGACAGCAAGGCAATGGCCTGGCCACCCGTCATAGTACCGGCATGACTAATCTGAGAAAACTAAAATCGCTAACACTTCATGAACGCTTGAGAATTACAGACTGACAGCAATTCTAATACCAGGTACACATTTATCGCACACAAGAAATTAAACGACTTTGTATCTGTAATGAACTAACCAGTACGGTCTAAAGTCCTGTGGAGTTCATTTCGAAAGAAGTTGGTTATAAGGATGCTGCTCCATTGCGAACAGACAGTTCTAAGTCGGCTTATCACAAGATCAGCTTTCTCTTTCCACACTCGTTTGGACAGTTTCATATCTTTCACTTCCATGACTATGGCTTTAATGAGGATGCTCTCAATTAACTCCATCGGTAGATCTTGCAACTGCAGGTAAAGTTAAAACATATCACATATTTTTAAACACTTTAAAACACCTCACCATTAAATTCACTACGTGAAGGAACCTCTTGAGCTCAGCTCTAAGCATAACAGCAATCCAAATAGATGGCACTTCTAAGCACCGACCTACGTTTACAGGTTAAGCTCACTTAAAACTCAGAATGGATGTGGCATCACAAGACTTCCTTCTTACTTTAAAGCTGACGCTGCTTAAGTGGCGTATTTACAAGTTTACGAGAAGGCTAGTAAAGAAAGGCCACAACTATGTAAGCTTATTCTAATTAGCCAATTCATTGCTTGGCATTAGTACAAAGCATAATAGCTTTCTTTTGTGCCAACGACCTTTTATTAGTTGTCAAGATGCATCGCAATTATTTACTTCATTAAGACCAATTTGACGAGATTCCTCCAAAAATATACGATCCTTATTTAGTTAAGCAAAAGTCACAAGATGAACATAACATTTACTCAGAAAACAAACTAACACTCTTGCTAAGTTTGTAAAAGATCTCGTTTTGAAATATAACGCATTTTATAGATACGTTTTTGTTTTTCTGTAAAATCTGACTACTTTAAAGTGCTAATGAAGCTAATTGACTAAAGAAAATGCACAGAAAATGTTGGACTAAAAACCACACTCATCACGTAGGCCTAATTCACAACGTTTAGATTAACGGAAGACTTGTGACTTGCATTTGAATGCAATGTAGCTTACCGTTGTGTCACTCAATGAGATGAGTTTTGCACGTTTTTGCATTCACTTCTTGTTGGAGTACTGCTGCAAGAGAAACCAATTCATTATCTGTAAATATATTCTTATTTAGCATTCCATACTATTGTTGAGGCAAGTAATTGCATTGTTAATTGTTCCCGCCTATGTAAAGAACTGGTCGTCTCTTGTGCTTGCTGAATACAGTAAACAAAGAGAAACTGTGTTGGCCCACTGTTGGGAATTGGCTACGTCGTAGTTCTGACTAGCATTACTAAGCAGTGTGTAATCTAGTCCGCCTTTTGTGGGGGGAAACAAGTTTCCGGGGGGGTGATTTTCCACCCCAAAAGGTGTCTACATTACAATATTGCTGGCCTCTGGTGGAACATCAATCCTGGGGGGAAATTCCCCCCCCCAACAGACGTCTAGATTAAACACTGATTACTAAGAGTTCTTAATAAAAACTGGCCGAGTCATTGAAACAACTAAAAAGCGTAGGAATATTATTAAAATTTCTTAGCATTAACTTACAATCTGATCCTTCATTTCTTTGCTCGTCATTCCTCGATTCACGTGATTTTCGTTTCTTCGACATGGCGTAAGGAAAGGACTAGAATCTGTAGAAGAACAGACTTCGTCTCTTGCCACAAACAACATCAATATTGCAAGAAACGATTGTCGGCAAATGCTGATCAAATCGAAGGAGAATAACAGTCTCAAGTGCGATAATAAAAGTAAGCGGTTATCCCGTAGTTTAGGTTGCTAAATTCCTGAAGGGAAGTTTAGGTTGCTAAATTATTTTAATCTCGGAAACACGCACTTGGTCATTTAATTAACTTTTTAATCGTTCATCCCGCTTCTAGTTTAATTAACATTTTAATCGCTCATCCCGCTCCTACTTTAATTAACATTTTAATCGTCATCCCGCTTCTAGTTTAATTAACTTTTAAATCGTTCAACCCGCTCCTAGATCAATTTACGCTCCTAGTCTAAATTAGATGTTAATCGTCATCCCGCTACTAGTTTAATTAACTCTTTAATCGTTCATCCCGCTTCCAGTTTAATTAACATTTCAATCGTTCATCCCGCTTCCAGTTTAATTAACATTTTAATCTTTCGTTTAATAATTTAGCAACCTAAAGTACGGGATTGAAAGCATGGTCTGAATTTAGCAACCTAAACTACGGGATTACCAAGTAAGCCACCTAAGACAAAAGTCTTAAACGAATCCTAAGAAATACATTCTTTAAAATTATATTTAAATACAAGAAGGAATCGAAGCTTTAACACGCAGGGAGCTTCAATACAAATAATAACGTTTGAAACTATATATCATGACGTCACACAGTAGAGAGTTCGTATTCGTTATTACTATGCTATAATTAATTATAATTGTAATTGTTCTTTTCCATAGCGTATTTTCAAGAAAACATATGAGAGTTGTTCCCGCCGATCTAGCTACTCAAAACCACGATATAACAGAATGGTCTTGAGTCAGATGCGAGAGGAATGTTCTGAATGCGGCTGCCAGGCTCATTGCCCGTTTTCCTCGCTTCTCTCACATAACTACCTTTATGACTGATGTACTTCACTGGCTTCCTGTTGCTTCCCGCATCCAATACAAGGTTCTTCTCCTGGTCTCTAGGACTCAACTGGGAACAGCTCCTAAATACCTCTGTGACCTAATGCGCAAACCTCTATCTGCTCTGTCTTCCCGCCCTCTTCGGTCTGCTGACCGCTTTGATCTGCTTGTCCCTCGCGCAAGGACTTCGATGGCTCAGCATCGTGCTTTTGCCATCCTTGGCCCTTCCCTTTGGAATGACCTGCCCCCCTCTCTCCGTAGCAAGATATTGCTTGGGATCTCGCCTTCTTCTCTCCGCTGCCTAAAGACCTTTCTTTTCCCTCGGGGCTGACACGCTGGGAGCGCCTCTGAATAGTCTATGCTGTGAGAGGCGCTTTATAAATAATCATATAAGATAAGATAAGATAACGTAGAAGAAGCTTACGATGTCGAACATAGCGTATAAGCCTGTTCCAGAATAAAGGATTTGTGAAAGAGCAGTGTTTTTAGTTTTGGTAAAAGACCTGTGGAGAGGTAGCAAGATGGGAGGTTTGGGTTGGTTCGCAGGTCGATGAAATATTGGTCGCAATTCTGGCGGCAGTTTATTCGAGAAACAGTGCCTTTAGAAGAAATAAACCGCTCCCTCGAAAAGTGCAACCGAATATTTTTCCTATCAGGCGTCCAATTCTCACACTTAACGATCGATTGCTAAGCCTTAGGTGTTCAGCATCTGGTAAGGCTAGTCACGAACAGCAATGCATCAATATCATAGCGTGCAGGCATCATGAGGCATGACGCGGACAATGCAGCAGAGTGCAGCTCTTCGGATAATGCTTTAGCATTTGCATGTTAAAATTTCATAGTAGAACTATCGCTTAGGGTAATTATTTAGTACAAACTAATGTCTGACATTAGTCTGTAGAATTAATGTCTGGAGTTTGCCTATACGACAAAAATCAGACAATTTTCACTTACAGTCAAAGGCCCACAATTATTTTAACTCTATGGAGCATCATTTTTGTTAAATCTATTTGAGTTTTCTTATAAATCACTTTTTGTTGACCGATGTTGCAATTGTTGTTCATCTCCTTGAAGATTACAGTCTAAATAATAAATGGTATGACTAGATAAGCTCTGTCAGCTTCGTCTCCTCGTCAAACGTCTGTTGTATCATTGTGTCACGTTTTGTTAAGTTGGTGTACGCTTTACTTTTAATTAAGTTAGTTCGTTGTTATTTTTCCTTGCTATTGTTTTTGTGTTTCAGTTCGCGTAATTGTAATAATGTAAATTATTATTTGGTCATGTATTCGACTCAGACTCAATAAACAATAAATAATAAATAATGTCCACACTGGGTTCTTTCGAAACATTAAATGGCTTCTGCAGCAGTAGAGCACTGTTGCTTGAAGATATACCTGTACTATAAATAAAAGTAACAAATTAAGTTCAGCACATCTCTCTCTGTCTGTCTAGCTTACGTATTTTTTTACATTTCTGTTCTCAAGCATATTAACCCATTCGTGGCCATGTTCCAATATTGGAACATGTCAGAAAAATACATATATTTTTGGCAGGGTACCTGTTGAATGTTGTATTCGTAAACACATGATGTTATTGGTAAATAGGAAGATGAAATTTGCTCTTTTCATAAATATCTGAATGATTTTATTAGGGAAAAAAATTATTTAATTGTAAAATTTAGCCGTTCGGAAAAAACCAAACTTCATAAATTCTTTTTGTTTGATCCCGCACAGGTAAGAGTATTTTATGTATGTGTTATAATTAGCTGAAATGTTGCTTTTGTTGTATAAAATAGCAGTTTTATTCCGTTGGCGCCAAAAATAGGCCTATTATGCACAAATCGCAATGTTCCAATATTGGAACATGGCCACATGGCAGTCCAATTCTCAGTAATTTAACACTTCATACGCTTCTGTGGTTCAGTGCGCCTGTTACAGTATTATCCTTAACCAAGTCAAGCGCAATGTAGTACTTTCTCAATGCTTGTATTATTTTTTTTATTTTTTTTTTTACTTATTCCGGATATTTCTATAGCGCCTCTCGAAGTCTACTACTACTCAGAGGCGCTCCCGACTACAGCATTTGATACTGTGCCGGAATTTTCACGCCGAAGCGCCACGAGCAATTGCGAGTGAAGGACTTGCCCAAGGTCCGTACGCAGCGGCTAGAGTGGGATTCGAACCTGCAACCCTCCGGTCACAAGGCGCCGAACTTACCACTGAGCCACCACGCCCCACAACACTGATTTGTTGCATTAAAATAATTATGTACAAATTTTTATAGTAGCCTAAGCAGAAAAAGTCAATTTTTTCAACACTCATTGTTATGCCTTTGTTTAGGCTACAATGAATGTTTGCAGCTTTTCTGGGGAAAAACTGTAACTGCCCCAACACTAAACCCGCAGTTTCAGTTCTGCAGATGTTTTCATAAGCCACCTGATGATGAATCTGATAGTGACTCTGACAAATCCGACACAGAAAAAGGCAACGACTACATATATAGCAGATCATTTATCGAGCAAGATTTTCAATGCACCAGCCGAAGCTACAATAGATGCAGAAGATAGTGGGGTCAGTGGTGGTGGAGAGGAATACCGTGTAGCTGTTCTAGAAGGCAGTAATAAAGGCATGCTGCAGCGAAGAAGAGAACATTTTCCAAGACTGTGGAAAAGTGGAAGAAAGGTGACTTGAAGTCCCAGTACATTAGTGGTTTCTGAACAATGTGATCACACCAAAAATCCCCCTACAGAACTGTTTCAAATATTCTGGCCCATTGAATTATTTCAGTACATCAAGAACCAGTCTGAACTGTATGCCAGACAATATAATGCTACCAGTATGTTTGAAGTAACAGTGGAGGAACTGAAGCTGATCTTCACAGTGTTGATGATATCAGGTTATAGTTCACTACCTCGAAGAGACTTGTGCTGGAGTTTAGATGCAGACATCGGAATTGACACTGTTGCCCAGGCCATGCCAAGAAACAGATTTAGAGCTATACTCGAGAATCTTCATTTCGCTGACAACACTACTTAGCATCTGACGACAAGTTTGCCAAGATTAGACCACTCGTCGCCCATTTGAATGAAAAGTGCATGAAACTGCTTCCAGCTTAGAGCATGTCGATGTAGACGAGAGTATGATTCCTTACTACAGTCATCATGGGTGCAAACAAACTATTCAAGGTAAACAGCATGTACAATTCATTCATGGGTGGCACAGACCAGATGGACAGAAATGTGGCGGGGTATCGTGTGAAGCTACACAACAACAAATGGTGGTGGCAAATGTTCACACACTTGATGTCTGCATCCATGTCCAATGCCTGGATACTGTACCAAAGACAGATAAGAAATGAAAGGGCTAGAGCGACTGAGGAAACTGACAGCAATTTTGATGACGAGGAACTGCCTAAACTGGATTTCTTGGGCTTCATTCGCAAGATTGTGGCTACCTATTTGCTGTTGTTCAGTGAGCCACAGAATCGGGGCAGACCATCCTCAACTGCAAATAGCAAAGCCGTTCTTGTGAGAAACATTCCAGACAGTGTCAGACTCAACAGCAATGCCAAGCACTACCCAGACAATGTGAAACAGGGTAGATATCGATATCGTGTCTGTAAAAAACACAACATCTGGCTGTGGTGTCTGTCGCGTTTACTTGCAGCCAGTGAACTGCTACAAAATACTACCATAAACAGGTCTCAGAGTGACTGCTTACCTGTAAATTTTGCAGTATAGCCTAATAAAATATAGACATGGACAAGAACAAGCAGTCACTGTGGCATTTCTCTAGTGAAGTATCAAACATTATGGATGTTCCAATATTGGAACAACGCCATGTTCCAATAATGGAACAAAATTACTATGCGCTATATAAATAAAATTTAATGAAATTATCACAAATGTGAGTTAATTCCTTTTATTACTTAATATGACGTTGGTAAATATCAAAAAATTTTAGCAAAATAAAATTTGGCCACGAATGGGTTAAAGTTTTTAAGCGAAATTTACATACCGTGATTTTTCACGGGTTTCCGCTAGTATAATATAATATAAACAATCTTTGTATTAATCTCTGACCATGTAACATAAAGGACACTATCGATCTACTTCTGTTAGGACTGAGTTTGCTACGCAGCGCCAGTGGAACACGAAATGCTGGAACATCTTTCTTTTACGCTCTGATTTGAACCTCTTAGCCATCGAGCTATCTGTGAACTTTTGATTAAATCTGCACTTATCTGTCGTTAAATTGGTTACACGAAATAAACTGAATTGAACTGAACAATTCTTGGGTGCCGGAGTCCAATTTGGTGCATATAATTGTGTTGGGTAGCGGTTAAGGAAGAAGGTGCTGAGGAGAAACACAAAACCGGCATTGGAGCAGAAAACGTCCTTAGGTCTGATTTTGAAACACGCAACTCTCAGATCCAAGGGTTGCGGATACCACAAACGCCTTAGCAGTCGGAAGACCATACGTCGGTGCACTAGCGCCAAGTCCTTCCTCTTCCATGCCTCCCTCCGTGAGCAAGAAGGCTGGATCTGATACGGCAAGGCCTGAGGATCTTGCCAGTCAAGTTTCGAATCACCGCACTGACAAGAAAGATTGTAATGTTTTCCATCTCCAAGTTTTCACACTAGAACGGCGATATCCAAGTACAACGTCACGTAATAATATCTTAGAAGAAAGTTTCAGTCTTCAGAATAACACATCACAACAAATATATTTTTCATACGAAAACAGAATCCCGCCACTGACGCGATTAAGCACATGAGCTATTTTTTAACAATGCGAAATCTTCGAAGAAGAAACCTGCGAATTATTTGTTCAAAAGGAAGACTACATCTATGGATAGCAAATTCTGTCATTGCTCTTGAATACGGAAGATTACAGTCTAAACAGCATCTGACTTTCAAATATCTTGCAAGAAAATGCCTTCCAAGAAAGTAATTACATTTAACGGAGTAATTCCGCACTAGAGATGCCGAGAGTCCATTCCCATGAAAGTCCACCTCTCGGGCAAACCAGTGTGTAAACCTTGATTCGTCAGTTAACTCACATTCCCGCAATACTTCATTCAAAGGTGATAAATAATTTAAGAATGTGTGAAATCCAAGCAAAGATTGTACGTCTCTATCGAAAAAAGTGTCAAATGGTGGCAACAATAAAACATTCGTAAATCCCAACGTTTTCAGATCGCTTTTCAGATCAGGCTCACGAAGAATTCGTTCACATAGATTCAACACTTCATCGTATTGCCGAGACTTGTAAAGGTACAGAGCAGAAATACATTTCAGTTTTCTTAATGCTTTCAAATATTCATCCATAGGAAATGCTGAATCAGGCAAATCATGATCAACATCTAAATGCTTGGATATTCTTTCGGTGGATATTACAGCTAAATAATGAGCAAACACCTTTGTTGAAAGACGCAAATCAAGATAAAGTCGGTTGCCAAAGCAAATAAGATTAGTATCAGTAATCTTCTTGTGAAGCACACACAATCCAACGATTCCTGCGACATCGTCGATAAATAATAAACAACCTGCATTCAGTGTTTCTACATGTATATCCTTCATAGAATTTTGATCATCAAGAACAGCCAAGCAGAAGCGTATTGCTGGTTGGTATTCTGATGTGGCAAAATGCAGAGCAGCCAGATAGGTCAAAGCTGCAGGAGCAATGTCGCTGCATTTAGAATCGTAATTTTCTAAAGCTTTTCTGAGAAACTCTTTTGATACGAGAGACACTAATTGAAATTCTGAACGAATGTTTGATCCAGTTAAATTTTCCATGAGCTTCTCAGCATGCAGGAATTGTAACTGACTACTTTGTTCCCCGTTTGCTTTCGGAAAGTTATGATATTGAGACCTTATAAATTTAGGGTGGGTTGAAATTGCGTTGACAAATTCAACAAAGAGACTGCCATCCAATGAAAACTGTCCGGAATATAAACCATATTCCGTATACAAAGTATACAGTAGATTGTCATAGTACGTGAAACATAGGATCTTCTCTGCTGTTGAAAGAGAAGATTCAACTTTGAAGCTCTGGCACAGTCCGGACATTAACCCATATTTTATGAAGAAGAGATAGTTTGCCTGGAACTTTATGAGTCTGAAGGAAGACATGAAATCTACTACTATTTCACCAGTGTTCCGAATTTCGAAGCTATGATGCGCTCGATCCATAAAATACTTCACTGTTTCTGGGAATTTCAAATTTTCCTGACTCAATGGTGCTATGTAATTTTCGACGAACCAATGACAAAGAATGATTGAATTGGAAAATTCGTTTAGTCGCATTTCAGTCTTGTCAAGCATTTTGGAGTTCGATGGCTCATAAAATAAGTTTGCTTCGGGAATAAAGTAGTTCGGACAGTATCTTCTGTTCAGCCATTCTGAAAGCTTTTTCAATAACTCACAGCAGATAGCAATAACAGAAGAGGAATTCCACCATTCAGGTGACATATCTTCGCAAGTCCATAACATCAGAGTCTTCAAATGATACGGACAGAGAATCTCATCCCCCTTTTCACAATCCTTTTGTATCAATTCTCTTTTTGCAAAGAATCTCAGCAAATGATAGACAATCTGCTGAACCTCAGTCCAACTCTGAAGTAAAATTACTTCTGCGACTGAAAATGACAATCTCCACTGTAGATCATCATCTCTGCAAGAACGGTGCTGGACATAAACAACATGACAACCATTTTGTACAACTTTGGAGATTGTACTTATTGTCGGCCATCTGTAACTTCTAGGTCGAAAAGGCCACCGTTGGGCCTCTCTTGGCCACTGAGGACACCACAAGCCTATGACGAAATCACAGCCACAATGATCACCAGTATCGGATTGATATTTGATTGCTGGACCAGTAATGCTGTTTGGCAACCTGCTTCCACTGAATGTACTAAGTGAATGCAAACTTGAAATATCAGATATATTTAACGCTATGTACTTGTTTGGAAGAGCTGCATGCTTAAATTCGAATTTCTTGTATTTCCAATTATAGTTCATTTCCCCAAAACCTAATAATCGAACAAAACCTGGATACCTGTGGTATGGTTCAATCTTGTAGCACTCGATTGTATCGGCCAGGCCACTCATATCACTTGGCAACACTGGGAAGTCGTCACTGCAGACCAATACGTCAACATAGGAAATTAAAAAATCAATGTCGTTGATGCATTTATTAGGTGGTCGGATATAGAATTCTGCTCGGCTGCCACACTCAATCGCATAATCTTTTGGTGCAGATTTCGAGTATCTGATCAAGTCATGCATGTAATCAGAAACAGTGCAAACCCACTTCGGTTGCAATTCGCATTTGCTAACAATAAAGGCAGATGCTATTTCTTCATCCCATTTACCCGCATATTCCGCCATCTTAAAAGAAAAACATATTTCCATAATTAATTATCATTATCCAAATCATCATCGTTATCCAAATCATCATCATAATCATCGTCATCATCATCATCAACATCATCATCATCATCATCATCATCATCATCATCATCATCATCATCATCATCATCATCATCATCATCATCATCATCATCATCATCATCATCATCATCATCATCATCATCATCATCATCATCATCATCATCATCATCATCATCATATTCATATTCATATTCATATTCATATTCGTCATCATTATCAACAGCAGAACCATCATAATTATAGTTATCATACTAATCACGTGCCAACAATCACCTTTATGAACCGATCATGTTTAATAAACAGTCTGCTTTCAGCAAACTGATGGTAGTCTGAAGCTTCTGACTTTAACCCAAGAATCACAGTCATCATTAATTATAAGTAGGGTTTAACAAAATATACAAAAGCAAACCTAGGTAACATAGGCGTAATTCGCGTACCCAAAATTTCTTGGACTTGGGTACCGTACCTCCACTTTTTAAACAATTGTAATCAATATTTTATTATTATGCCTTCCCAGACATTGCAGTGTCCGCCATGAAGTACGTAGACGGAGTGAGGAGTAGGTCCATAGATATACGAAAGTACTTATGTAGCGGAATAGAATTCCACTACTGGATTTAATTATATTTCAAGTGAATAATCATTACTATATTAGCTGGCACCGCTTTTCAATAAAGTATTTTGTTCGGTCTCGGCTAATGGCCTTGTGCTGGCTATGGGTGGCGCCCGAATGTCGCTAAATTTTTAGTCGATTGCCGACCGACTGGAGCCAATTGCTGACAGGGAGAGAGGACAGACACAGGACAAGCAGAGAGACGTGGAGAAATACTAGGACAGTTGTGGTTCACCGACTTTTCTGGGTAAAGGCTGACATATAGGTAGGCCGAAGAACAAGGTCAGATGAGTAAGTGGACAGCCACGTGAACGTGAACGACTCATGCCCTGTGATAATGTCAGTGACGCAGCTGCTACGACAGAGATAACACCCAGACGGAGACCGAGACTATATAAAGGAGACGCGTAGTCTGAAAAAGGACTCCTGTTTCAGTTTATCTCCGTTTTCGTTGAGATTATTACGTGGAGAGGCAATTAGTAATAGGAATTGAAGAACTAACGTATCGATCTTATCCGAAGAAATTATGGAGACGTCGTGTAATGCGTTCATTAGAGTTATAGCAATTTCTTGTTGGATTGCTATTCGATATAAGTATTTGTAATTATCGGCGTCCTCATCTAGAAGACAGTCTGAATTAATTCTACAAATAGTGATTAGTTGAGCTGTGAGATTCTGGGAACCTAGAATCTTCCTTAATAGTGAACTCAGTTTATAAATTGACGTGTATTTGCTTTATCCAATTTGATAGCAGTGATTGCATATTCATTGTGTAATTAGTTGATTATAATTATAAAACTTCCTAATAATTTAACTGTTGTGTACTAGCCTTGACTCTGTGATTAACTGTTGATTACTTAAATACTCATTAGTGGAAAAGTCTCAGAAGTAGATCAATTTGATAGCTTAAAGAGTCCGTTAGTAAGTTTTGAGGAAGGCCCTATTCCGCGCAATCTAAAACGAGTTCAGATTTAAACCTAGTCCTAGAGCGCCTAAGAACATGAATTATCTAATATCTAGTGAGGAACAGATATTATCTAGCGTCGAAAACCGAGCGTCGAGAAAGACCAGAAGGTCGTTTAAGCCTGTTGAAAATGCAGAAGGATGAACGACGGGAGGCAAAAAATCTTGCTGTGGATGAATCAGAATATAGTCAAACTATAAACTCTGTAGAACAGTAACGCCTTTCCACCCGCGCACCTCGGAAGTAAGATTAGTAAGTGCCGTCAGAGTAGTTCTGTAAGTCATCATAACAGAACCGGTGGCACTTAGCAGAAGACAGAGGCTCGTGATTAATGAGAGGCAGGATAACCTATAAGTAATAAGAGGTCGATTGCGACCAACACCGTTCTCTATATATACCGGTCTATTTGTTTGAGGGTCCGTAAATGAATCCATTGACAAATTTTAAACGTTACCGTTTTTCTTGATTACCGGATGGAAGTCTGCGATTCATTCTAAAGAGTCGCCTGAACTAGTTTATCTTTCACTTTTCTACCTTTTGATTACTCTCACACGCTTATAATTATTTATATCCATATTCTTCAGTTGTAATTCGACATTCTGCATTTTCAGGAGAGCTGCAGGGCTGTGTGCTTAATCCGGCATTGGAATTTTTTACCACGAATTTTTTCCATTCAATTGTTATTTGATTTATGTGTTAAAAGTTCACGTTCCGAGTAAGGGATCGTCGGATTGGGTCAGCCTCGTCAAGAGATTTTCCCCTAGATATTGTCCTCATGGTGTAAACGTTCCGTAATCGGGTGGAACCAGGCTCATCTTTGGTTGAACAGAAACTACAGCATGGATAAACACGAGGGGTCTACATAACTGCGGTGGCTCTTTTCAAATGGGGAGTCACTGTGGTTATGACGCTCTGTCGGACTCATACATTATTAAAATCGAAAAAATATCTGCTTAATTGTTTTCTACAGAATATAAATCAAGGATAGATTTTGGACGCTGAATATGTGCAATTATCGAAATATACAATCTGTTCTCATTGCATAGGCCTACGTAGTTTGCAGATGGGCGACATTTATATGAAATTACCGCCGTAAGGCCCGGATACTCTACAGTATCAAAAAACATCGGCGACAGGCTGCATGCAACGTACGACGCTACCCATTTAGTATGTAAGTATGGAGGGAGAGGGGTTCATCCGATTGCACATGCTTGTGTGCGGAGTCTACTGATAAATTACACAGGCATAGGAAACAGAGGGATATAAAATTTGTCAATACTGGCCTTCAAATGAACAACAGTCCAGTTTTTAGAGCTATCAGACAAGGAAGAAGTAGGACTGTGGGAGAGGTGTCACTTGGCAGTATGCCAGCTACCCCGACTGCTATTATTAAATTATCATGCAGCTCAGGCATGGATTAAACATGGATCGTTCTATAGGATTATATGAGTGGTGGTGCATCAAGCGTACGTAAGCAGACGGGGGTGTAAAAATACACCCGCGTACAAGGAGGGGGTCAATTTTCCGGATTTCTGCGTAGATACTAAATGGATGACCCCTACGCTGGCAAGCCGAAGATATTTGAGACGCAAAACACATGCGAAACTCTCCGTAGGACCTAATCTAAACGGATGCAGGGCGCATATAAAATTATGCTTATCAGTAGAATAATTATGGCGAACTACGCCAATAAACTAAAAAAGTCAGCTACAGTAACTAATCTAGCTTCCTTGTTTAAATTATAATAACTTTACCACGCCATATTATGGCTACATTGAGCGATTTAAGACTGAAATTTTAGCCTAAAATGAATCATTTTGATCACAAATGTTGTTCCCTTACTCAATGCTGAAATTGGTTTGAAAAGTAGCGGAGTCTCTTGGCGAGCGCGAGAGCGCGGGGTCTGGGCTCCAGGCCCCCGCTGGGGCCCATGGGCAAATTTTATGTTTGAAACTACGTTTTCTGTTATTTTTTATACTTATTATATGTAATAAATGCATAAATGCTTAAGACTCGGCAAAGACAGGTCGCGAAAATGAATGCCGGGTCAGAGACCCGGAAAGACCCGGCTCACTTTCAGCCCTCTCCTTACTCGAGAACGTGTACTTTTAACACATTATATATGCCACCATCTTTTGTTCTTTGCGTAGGCCTACGTAGTTTATAACGACACTGTCATGAGACTACTTCGCCCTAAAGAAGTCACTTGGCTTTAGCTGGGAACGCATTTTGCTTTCATCAAGGAGGTTTGAAGTAAGCAATTTTCAATTATTCCCAAAAATGTTCACGGAAGCAGGAAATCAAAGTTATCCTCTAATTTCGCCTTAAGTCGATTTCAAACAGAGACAATAACTTGCACAAACCGCACACAAATGGACAAAGATAACTAACTATCGATCCATTAATGAATCACACGGTCTTTGAAATAAAAGTAATCCAACGTTACCTTGAACAGAACGAAAGAGTGAGTTCAGTTCTTTCCAATGATGGTCTAACGATGAAGTACAGCATTCACTTAGTATAGGTTGTGTGACTATAATTGTCATGGATCTATATTTAGAGGTTATTTAATTAGAATGCGCTTCAGGGAAGTGCATTGTTTTGTGTTGTTTAGTTTCGTATCGTATTATTTCGTAGCATATTGCACAGCATTCTCTTATTATTATTATTATTATTATTATTATTATTATTATTATTATTATTATTATTATTATTATTATTTTTTTTTTTTTTACCCGAGGTATCAGTGATCCCTCAGGATTTGGAAAAAATTATTTAGGAGCAGGTAAATTGTCTGGAGGGTCAGGCCTCGTCTTCATGGTTTTTTATTATTATTATTATTTATTTATTTTTTATATTTTTTTATATTATTATTAGAAATTCGATGAGTCCTTCACATTAAGTGGAACAAGATCGACACTTGATTCTCTCTTCCTGCGTTCTCGTCTTCATATCCCATATTCTTTTTTAATTCCAGCAAAAATGTCTGGCAAACTGTCGAAGTTAAATAAACGCCAACACTCGCAAACTTATATGTGAATATAAAATTTCTAGTTTGGTGCAATGTAAGACTGCATCAGGAATTTATTTGACACCTCTATCAATGCGATATAAACTCCGTGTTGGCGTAATGGGTAAAAAGATTGATGACGTCATCATTATCAACGGTCTATACTAGGTAAGGTTACAAATCTACCGTTTAAAAGTTAATTCATGTTAATCATTCGATTATAAATCAGTTTTCACAATTTTCAATGGTTTTCCCATTCAGTAGAACGTTCTCTTATATCATCAGTGTAAAGTCTCACAACTAGAGGACCGCAATTAAAATTGTGGCGTTTGTATATTTTTTCTTCGTTTTGTTCGTCAATATGGAAGCTACATAAGGGTAGGCTACTCTCTAAATTTCTTCCCTATGTCAAATATATTTCAATGCATTTTACATCCATAAAATATCGCTATAAATGGGTTTGAAACTGGAATGTATTTGAATTTTTCATTTCGTGTGGGTTTCCACTTGAAATTGTAGCTACTAGCGTGGTTCTTCAATTCTAAAATAATATGGAACGAATTAAGTAAGTAAGTATATTCTTTATTAACACCAACTGCCTATACCGCACTTTGGTTTACATACAGTTTATACAAAATAAAGCATTCTCGTCAAAAATGTTTTCCTCATTTAATTGTCTGCTCTAGGAATTAATCGGTCGAGCAGTCTTGGCCTCATGGAATAGTGCTGTGGCCTCAGCGGTACCTTAGCAATAGCTTTTACGACTTGACTTGAGCTCTATCGCGGCCACTTAGAATATTCTTCCCGCTTTGTTTACAGGCGTGAAAACTTCCGACATCTGTTCTTGAAACAAATGGGTTATCTTTGTTATTGCATGGATATGTCTTTTTTGTGCGTGTTTGGGATATTGAAATCGAGAAAATTTAAGACATATTGCTTTGCAAAATGCCCTAAAGAAATCAATATTTTCGCACAATTACCAAATTAATTCTTGAAATGAATGAAAGGTATCCTAGATTAATGCGAGTGCTAGATTGCAAGATTCATGATATTATATGCCATTTATTCAACATCAAATACAGCGCTTCAACTCCTGGTCCTGTGTTTGGAGAGAATGGTTCAGAAATCGCAATAATTTGGACTCTGTATCAATTGGGCGAAAACAAAATCCAGACTACAGCTAAGCAGTGTCCAATATTGGATCATTTGCGGGAGGCGGGTAACCGGGTGGGACTGGTCCTCGGATTGCTCTACCTCGGTTTTTAGATAGGCTGATGATAGCAGTAGACCCTCGCTTGGGATTGCATGAACAGCTTTCAACGAATAATATGAACACTGGACACGAAACTCCGTTTGTTTAGACATAATCTGCCTGTTCTCATGTGTGTACCTGAGACTTCGACGCTCACCAAGGATCTGCAGACGATGCTTGCCAACGGTGTTGATTCAGGAAAATACGAGCCAAATAGAGTAGGCTGCTGTGGAAAACGCAACGCACAGGAGAGGAGCACGCCACAGACGATGATGATGATGACGACGACGATGATGATGATGATGACGACGACGACGATGATATACAGCCCTACACAGAACTCGTGTAGCAACATTTTTAAAAGAGTGACAGACATATTACCATAACGAAAGAGTGACGTAACATGTGAGTCTATGTTCAATCTTTGATTATAACCATTCCAATGGCGCCCTTGTTCCTTTAATTAATGCCTCACTTCTAACCGGCGTCGGAAAGACTAACTTCAGAACTCTTCAAGCTATTCTACCCAGTTTCTACTCCTTCGCAACTCCACGTCCACTTTCGCCAACGCTTTCCATCGTAGCATCATGTTGTCTCTTCGGATTCTGGTCTGGCACCGAAACGGACCAAACAACCTGTGCCTTGCAGATGATATAGCGCCTGTAAATAAGCTGATCTGCGTGAGGTGGCTTTTGTGTGGCGTTGAGAAATTTAGGAACTTTGCATTACACACACAACTTGCACAAAGCTGATCACCTATCCATGGTTCAGACCTGGTTATTTTTTATATATTTCCGCAATTAAAACCTCAAGCTTTCATCCCATCAACCTCATCTTCTAGGCTTCGTTTCGCACTGGTCACTCACTTAGCTGAGTCCAGTTTTTAACCTGTCTGTCGGTCGAGTCATTGTTGATATCGAAAATTAAATAAATAAATCTTTGCCATTCTCTAGAAATTTTTTCAAGTTGTCACTCTTTTGATACGGTATTTATGTAACTATTTCGTTGTGTCACTCTTTTGAACCGCTCCCAGAAAAAAGTGATGTACTGTTTTAGATTTTTGCTGAATGCTTATTGAATTTCACATTGAAAAGCAAACAACTGGTGACGTTGGAGAATAATTTCAATCGACATAAACTTGCAAGAGGATCAGTATTTTCAACTCTGTCTTTTTCTAACAATCATATCTGAAGCACAGACGTAAACAATTCAAAATCATTAATGATGTCTAAAAGTATTTCTTCCAAGCATTTATTAGGGGATTCCATCGGAAATGCAACAGAAGAAAAAGTAGAAAGTTCCCAGTTATGTCAGAAATCATTTGTACTGGTTAGTCATACGAAGGGAAACAAGAAAGTACATTCCAAAGCAAAGACACACAAATGAGAGTTTTGCCAAAAAAAATTTACGCACCCCAGTTACCTACAGATACACAAGAGAATCCATACTGGAGAAAAAACATACCTTTGCCTGGTATGTGAGAAAACATTCTCACAATCTTCTCATCTGAAAACACACACTAGAACCCATAATGGAGAAAAACCATTTCAGTGTGAAGTATGTAAACAAATATTTTCTCATCCTTACAGTCTACAGCACCATATTAGAATCCATACTGGACAGAGGCCTCATCAATGCCAGTTATGTCAAAAACGTTTCTCACAATCTTCGAATCTAACAAGTCATGCAAGAATTCATACCGGAGAAAAATCTTACCAATGCCAGTTATGTCAAAAACGTTTCTCACAATCTTCGAATCTAACAAGTCATGCAAGAATTCATACCGGAGAGATGCCTTACCAATGCCAAGTATGTCAAAAACGTTTTATCCGACATTCCAGTCTAACAAGCCATACAAGAATTCATACCCGAGAGAAACTGTACCAATGCCAGCTATGTGAGTTAAAAACTAACAATAAAAGTCATCTAACGAATCACACGAGAACGCATACCGGAGAAAAATCATACCTTTGCGTGGTATGTCAGAAAACATTCTCAACTATTTCAATTATGAAAAGTCATGAGAAAACCCACTCTGAAGAGAAACCATTTCTGTGTATTCTTTGTAACAAAACATTTTCCACATCTTCAGCGCTAAAAATTCATGTTAGAATCCATACTGGAGAGAGACCATACCAATGTCAGATATGTGAAAAAAGTTATTCCCAATCTTCTCACCTGCGATATCATGTTCGAATCCACACTGGAGAACGACCATACCAATGCCATGCATGTAAAAAACGGTTTATCCGATCTTATAATCTACAAGTTCATGCAAGAATTCATACCGGTGAGAAACGATATCACTGCCAATTATGTGAGTATAAAACTAATAAAAAAAGTCATCTAACGACGCACACGAGAAGACATACTGGAGAGAAACCATATCTTTGCCAGATATGTCAGAAAACATTCTCATGCACTTCAGGTCTGAGAAAACATGAAAGAACTCACTCCGTTTCTAGCTCAAGTTTGTAAAAAGATATCCCAAAGTTTACAGTCTGCAAAATTGTGTTAGAATGTCATACTTGGGAAAAGTCATACATATTCCAGTTGTACCAGAGAACATTCTCATGCCATTATTTCATGTACGTCAAGAAACATTCCTGCGCAATTCGTCTGAAATAAATGGATCAGCCCTAAATGGAGAGAACCCATTCTGTGTCAGGCTCGTAGACAAACATTTTCGGGATTTTCGAGTCTACAAATAAACAAAAGTCTCAACAAGAAATTACCTGAAATTTTTGACGTTATTGAAGCATAACAGTTGTTGAAGAAACAAAAATGCAAGTTTGGAATTAGGCCTACTCAGTCTATAATGGAATGCACGAACGAAGTTGTGCATATCAATATTGTAGTCAGAGCTTACTCATATCTGGCAAAGGTATGGTTTCTTTAGTACAGTTCAACTGAATATTTCTGTAGAACTGGACATATTCAAGGATCCTGCATTTGTTTTGCGGGTTTTTTTTTATTTTTAGTTCAATTCACGCAGGCCTATAATTATGATTGTGTCTAGTTAAGTACTTTAACGCTATCGAACTGTTTTGATTATTGCACTGAAGATCTACTTCACGTGATTATTATACAGTGGCTGTTTCCGTGTTGGTTTCACTTTAATCCAATTATACATTGTGGTTCTCTCATGCTGTGTGTTTTACTGTTTCGTAGCTGCAACAGCAAAGTAATTGCAATGATTATTGCACACACAATCAGTGCTATAATGCTGTAAATGTTGAAATTATTTAGCACATAAAGTTTGTTCGATATTTATTCGTCATAGTTAACCAGTAACGACACTTAGAAATATAGCATCCATGTACATTGTACAGCTGAAGGCGGAAGGTAGATGTAGTCAATTGCCCAGAACATAGAGAAATGTCGACATATTTGTCACCCGAGTAGGTCCCTACAAATCAACTTGTATGAATTTATGGTTGTTAGTTGGAGGTCTTCTGTCGCTTCGAAACTTCTACATTGGTATGCGCCCAATATTACTCTTGAAACACCTTGAAAAATAAACAAGCCTAAACAGACCCAAATGCAATTTGATGGAACTACCAGTTTCAACTCCAGTCCATTATTCCGGAGATTTAGAGTTAGCTCTAGAGTTTAAAATAGTGCAGTACTATTATAACAGTGCCGTACAACTTATTTGCTATTAACGGCAATGGCTTAGCATTATTATTATTGTAGGCCTAGTGGTTGACTTCTACGGCGCCAGATTAATGCCGTCTTAACGCATGAGCACAATGGGCAGTTGCCAGGGGCCCCACGTTATAGGAGCCCCAAAATTAAAAAGACCAAAAAATTAACGTGTGCGTGATCTCCATGCGCGGCAAAACTGGTAGAAGTTAAATTTCTTAGTGCAGCAAGCGGCTTTTTAGGAATAACTCGCTTTATTATTGCTTTGTGACAATTTTGGACAACTAAATCTGTGTTCCCCATTGCTGAAATTACACTCAGAGTGTTCATGTGCATGATGGAGAACGTTCATTTTCAAAATTGAAACTTGTAAAGAATCAGCTTCGCAGCGCGTTTGACCTGGATTTCACTTGTGTGCATAGAAAATGACATCCTGCAGACCATTTACTTCAAGCCAATTATAACTCAATTCTCTGCAAAAATTTCGCAAACGTTTGCGTTGATTACTAATAAATAATTCATACGGTACCATCACTGTCTGTACGGTGTACCGATTAATAATCATTTATTGCTGAAATATTTGTGTTTTTCGACGCGTATGCAAATTGTTAAAAAGTCTGTGTTGATTAATCTTCGCTTTACAGTATGTTTCCTTATTTTGTTACAAAGTGGATGTTGAAAGTACCAATAAATCTATAGCT
>OY744610.1:4858416-4868416 GCA_963556255.1 Allolobophora icterica | reverse complement strand
AATGAAGATTGAATTACCAAAAAGTTCTTTTTTTGGGAGACTGTGATACATAATAGATGCTAGCCACCTTCTCCAGCACGATCTCTGAGATGTGATTACTGCATGCTTAATGTAGGAACTCCCGACCAATGAGACCAATGGACAGTGATGGGCAATAGTTAACTAAAAAGTTGCTAACTTTTAGTTTAACTAAAACAATTTAGTTAAGGAAGAAGTTTAACTAAAAAAATAGTTTAGTTAAAACAATAGTTTAACTAAACTTTTTTAGTTGCTAACTAAAAAGTTTAACTAAAAAAATCAGCAATATGCAACTATTTTTTCACAGTTAACATTGAACACTGTCAGCAAAAAAACATTTTAACACTGCATGGTTTTAGCATTTACAGCCTGTGTTTTCAATTCATACACTACTTACAGTACACATGTAACTGTATGCCAAAACAGTACACATTGCATAATTTGAAGGTGAAATTGTCATTGCCGTTTTCATTATTACAGTTCACTTAACGTCTTTTATTGTGAAAATGTTTGTCGTAAAAAGTTGGAAAAAAGTTGGAAAAGTTTAATTTTTTTTTAGTTTAGTTAACTAATTTCCAAAATCAGTTGCCAACTTTAGTTAAACTACTTTTTTAGGTTGGAAAATAGTTTTAGTTTAACTAAAAAAAATAGTTTAGTGCCCATCACTGCCAATGGACTACTGAATGATGGCATCCTCTTGGTCAATCTTCAACTGACTTGTTTGATCCATCGCAGAGAATAGTTTAGCAGCCTTCCTATCACTTGTATTTCTGTAGGTAACAAAAAGCAAACTCCTCCTTATGTCCCAGTGCTTGTAGCAGTGGCATCGAAGAACATAATATAACAAGCGTTTAGAACCACTGTAAATGAACTTCGAACATACCTCGATTTGATCTCTTAAACTAAACTCATTCATGCTGCCAATCACTGCCCTTGACATTTTAACTGCTGTTCCGTAGCGAAGTTTCGGGACAGACAAAGGTTTCACTATAGAGACCAGAGTAGGAAGTCGGTGACCTTTCATTATTCCAAGGCCTATTAAGTCCTCCATTATTTTGCCATCCCAATGCAATAGCAGCAACAGTACAAGTCGAAGGCTGTCTTCACCTCTGCACTGAATTAAGGCTTCACAATTTGTGCCCTTCTTGTGGCACTTGGGCTAATGACGACATGATTTGGATCATGCTGTAACTGCCCTGATGAAGCCATTGCGGAAAATATCTGAGCAGCCTTTCTGTCCTTGTATTGGTGATGATTCGCCTTCGTTAATGTGATCAGCTCTGGTGGCAGTGGTCGGAACCGATGATCTCACAACTTCAGTCATTAAGAAGGAACAAATCGTAGCAGATGTAACGAATTCAAGCTCTGCCTTGTGTATCAGGAAGTCTTGTAATCGATAATCGTAAACGTAACTCGAAATTTATACTCTAACGTTAAGAGTAAGAGGGTTTGTCCAGAGATTGATATCCGAGTCCGGTTGCCAAGGAGACGAGAGAGGAGGCAGAGCGGCTGCAAAGGCGGATTTCGTTGAGGACGAGAAGGTTTCGATGGCGGATGATCGGATGTATTAGGGTCGGAATTCTTGAAGAGATGAGACTTCAATCTGGAGTGGAAAGTCAGTATTCTATTGTGTTGTATTGTATTCGGATATTTATAAAGCGCTTCTAGCGGCAGGGCCATTCAGAAGCGCTCCCACTGAGGGCCATTCAGAAGCGCTCCCACTGAGGGCCATTCAGAAGCGCTCCCACTGAGGGCCATTCAGAAGCGCTCCCAGTGCGAGAGATCCCGAGAGAAAAAGCAAGTTTTAAGAAATTTAAAAGAGGAAGAGACGTTACCTGAGAGAATAGAAGAACGAACGGACGGAGGAAGCTAATTCCAAAGAGAATGGCCAATGGATGCAAAAGACCTAGATTGAGCCAGTAAAGTTCTGACAGAAAATTTAACTTTTACCATTTTCAAAACTGTTACCAATGCAAATTTTTGCGTTGAGTGATGATTTATTATGTGAGCTGCGTTTGGATTATCAAATCGGGGTCTCGCACACTGGGATATTTCTCGAGCTTCAGTCTCTACCTTTCTGTCCTCCGTTCTACACGGTGAGTCATTAAAAAACGTGTCCCTATATAAGTTAACATAGTTCATTCAGATAGCCTTCAATTTTAATGACATTTCAGAACATTGACCCTTGATGGTCTAGCCAAGTGCTACATGAATTATTTTTTATAAAAATCTGGCCCAGCCTGAACTGTAACTGCGTAACGACAACCCCTACACAATGGTGTTTACCGAAGAAGATAAACATGTCACAACTTGTAAGAAAGAATAAAATTACGGTACGAAACATATTTCAAAAGGATTTTCAGATTAACCCTCAATGGGCCCTTGTCAGGAAGTTGCGTTCCAGGTCCTTGGGGTTCAAACTGCACCCCCTATTTGTTTGAGAATATAAATCAAGGATACGCTCTGTCTACCGGTAATCGAATACCATGTATTTTATATAAACATACTGTTCAATGTTTTCTCCAAATGAGTAACATACATTTGTCACACAGTACATTTGATACATTGACAAGCAGGCCTACAGCACTTATCGCAGAATTTACGCGTCTTCCTGTCAAACTCGCGCGGGCACAGATGACAATGTCCCTGTGTCCTCTTCACTTTAGCTGGTATCACAGTTCCTGCTTCGAACTCTCCAGAGTCCAGTTCTATAAGTTGGATTGCATCCATGATCGGTCTTCTGAGCAGGGCAGTTGCAGCTCTTACACGACCTCTTCCTCTTGTATTCCGTGTAGTAGATGGTTCATTTACCTGCTCTTCGTCAGACGCACTGACATCTTCTGATTCGTCGAATTCCTGGGACACATGATCTTCGTTATCAGAGGCAGTACCAACTTCAGGCAAATAATCTCCATCTTCACTATCATCGGCATCACCTTCACCTTCATCAACTTCTGTATCCTCTTCCATAATCAGTCAAAGAGCTTCAGCTGTGGGATACCTAGCCATCGTGTTATTTATTTTCTAATACTTGAAATGTAAGCAAAAAAGAAAATGGCTGACTTCTAAAAAGGTCAAACTAATATCAGGAAGTGTTCTAAAATATAATAACATAACAAATTATTGCAGTAATTAGCACCAATTACCTACATTTGTTCATCATATCAACGTCATAATTTGGGGGTGCAAATTGCACCCCCGATGAACCTGTGCTGGCAAAAATTGACGTCAACTCTTTTTTCATCGTTTTATGCATGACTATAGGAAAAAATGGTACACTTACAATGTCCTAGAAGATAACTGCTGAAATTTTAATAATTACTCGTGAGTAGGCATAGAAACGGCCAGGGGGTGCAGATTGCACCCCAAGGAACCATTGAGGGTTAAGGGTGGACGTGTGGTGGATTTAATGCTCTCCTGTGAAAGATCGATGAAACTGGGTCTTTTCATCGTCAATCAGGTAGCGACCTCCCTCAATCGGGCAGAACGGTCGACAATGTTGAACAGGTTGAATCGCTGGTGCTCAGTCAGGAACGTATGGCGCAAAAGCATTGTACGCAGAGACAAATACGGTAGCTCGAGAAATAGGAATTAGCCAGTCATCCGTTAGGAGAATCGTTAAGAGTGATTTACATTTGCAATTTTTAAAGAAACGAGTTGCGTCATCGAATTGTGGATGTAAGGGACGAAATGGATCAGCGCATCATTGATGAGTCAGCCAAGCAGTTGCGTACGCGTCTTCGCGCATGCGCGGATGCCCAATGAGGTCAATTTGAACACAAAATTTAACTTTCTCAATGCTCAGTAATAACTCTTCTATCTAAACTTAAAATTTCTTTAACATAATCTGATATCTGACGAAGTTATAGTAAAATATGTAGGGACACGTTTTTTTATGACTCACCGTGTAGTTAATGCTGTGTCCACTCTACCCATATAGCCTATGCGTTGCCCGCGTTGGTCTTCTCAGAAACACTTGTCTTCAGAAAAAGCAATCATTGACATGGCACCTGCATGTGCTACATCAAATAGTTTTTTCCAGATCTTCGACAATAGCAGTTTCATTAGCTAACTGGGTCTCAATTCTGCGATTAATGTTCTCTTTCCGTTTCTGCCATCGGTAAAACAAGTCTTCCAGCTTCTCAATGGCATTCCGTTCAATTGTTGTTGGGATACGAAATATGATGACAATAATATATTTTAATAAACTTTGTTGCATGCAATAACAAAGATTGCACCAAAGAATATTTACAGACCAAGTAACAAGCATAATGGTGAAACAAAATGCAGAACACAATAAAACTGGAATAGGTAAGAAAGATTGTGATATAGCAGAAACTTTATTCATGTTGAGCAACCAGTATATATTAACATAAATTGCTGAAATTTTACACAGTTGTTTTCCTGAACAGAGGTAACAACTTCAGGGAGTAGGCCTACCACATCGAAAATTACAAAAGTTAAATGTTATCATTGGTTTGCTTGGCACCCTAATACAAATAAATATGTATATATTTTATTGTTTTATATAAAAATATATTTTTATATACATATATATAGTGCTTTTTTCTGAATAAAAGGTTACGGAACAGAACAATAATTATGGGCTGGCCAAAATCCCTAGAAAAACAGGATTGGGGTTGGGAGGGTCTAAAAAATACTGAAAACAGTTCAAAACACTGAAAATTAAATTAAAATAACAATATCATTGTTTTTATTATTAAAATACAAAAATTATTTTTTAGTAGCTGAAAAAAGATGCCGGAACCAACGCATTCCGGCTGAAAAAGCCATGTATATATATATATATATATATATATATATATATATATATATATATATATATATATATATATATATATATATATATATATATATATATATATATATATATATATAATCTTTTATTTGCTTTGCATAACGTTGCGCAACTTCACAAAAACCAATCAAAATATATTTATTTTATGCGTCTGAGACAAAAATAACCTAAATTTCCTAGTTTCTTAAAGGTTTTCGACAATCTTAAATAGCTTCCTACTTGATGACATTTTACATCAACCAGTCTGGGAGCAGAACTTGTGAAAACAAATTAGAGATCATTTTCTAAGCGTATTGCTAGTAAAACAAACCCAGCAGAAAACAATCAATGACACTGAATACAAAGTATCGTCGCCATTAGTACACAATTATATCAGCCTGCACTATTTTATTTTCACAGCTTTCTGAATCTGTAGAAGTTTCTGTTGCAGAAAACAGCGTATAATTTGTTCAAAAGGAAGACTAGCTCTCAGTTTCTTAAATTCGAACACTGCGTCGGAGAGTGAGTTACGGCAATCAATCAGACATCTCACTTTTAAATATCTTGCCAGAAAATGTCTTCCAAGAAGATAATAGCATTTCGTAATATAATCCTCTGCAAGAATTCTGCAAAGTAAACCCTTGCCAGAATGAATCTTTCGGACAAAAAAAACTGGTTGATCGCCCATATAGAAGTTTTGTCAGTTTTCGGCAAATAGTTATATAGAGGCGATAAATAACAGGACAGTGTGTGAAGTCCAAGCAAACATCGGAATTCACTGTCGAAAAAATTGTCAAGTGGTGGCAACACCATTATATTGGCAAATGCAAGTTCCTTCAAGTCCCTCTGTAGATCTGGCTCGTCGAGAATTCGTTCACATAGTAGCAAGACTTCTGCAAATTTGCGACACTTGTACAGAAACGCAGCACGGTAACACTCAGCTGTATTGCAGTGAATACCAAAGTCTTTGCAGATCGCATTGTAAAATAATGTCATATTGCCTAAGGAATATTCCATAAGCAACTGAATTATATCTTCGTTTTCTTTGCGAAAACGGCTTTCGTTTGACGTTTCTAATCTAGTCATTGGATCGGTTCTTTGATAAACACGTAAAACACTCTTCCTTTTGGTAGATAATCTGGAAAATTTCCGATTTGTAATACTCACTAAAATTGAATCCAACGGAAATGTTGGAATTTGAAACATATTATTCAGTCCAAAAGCAACAGATGTTCTTTCAATTGACGAAACTGTTAAATAATGAGCAAATAGCTCAGGTGTAAGACGTAGATCTAGAAAAAACTGCCTCTTAGTAAAGTGCAAAGAAGCGTCTCTAGTCTTCATGAAAATCAAATAAAATCCAATTATCTTAGAAATGTCTTCAATATACAACAAACAGCCTGCATTTAATGTTTCTGTATCTTCTTTCTCAGGCTTTTCATTCACGATCACTTTCGAGCACAGGTCTATTACAAATTGATATTCTGAAGCGGAGAAGTGAAGAGCCGCCAAGTAGACCAAAG
The DNA here is from genome assembly GCA_963556255.1 of Allolobophora icterica. Classification (NCBI taxonomy): domain Eukaryota; kingdom Metazoa; phylum Annelida; class Clitellata; order Crassiclitellata; family Lumbricidae; genus Allolobophora; species Allolobophora icterica. The sequence goes on along the minus strand of OY744610.1, from coordinate 4,862,077 downwards.
TCGCTTTAGCGATAGTGTTTCTTTTAGAAATCACACATTCGAAAGCTTTCCTGAGAAAGACCTTTGATATCTCAGCCAGGACTTTAAATTCCAGATAATCATTTGATCCTGTTAGATTTTCCATCAGATCCTGAGCTTTTGTGAAATATAATTGGCTTCTATTAACACCAGAGTTCAATGGCCTTGATAATTTGTGGTGACTGGATCTGAAACGTTTTGGTTTAAAGAAAACATGTCTGATTGCGTCAACAAAGCATTCGCTGTCATAGTGCATTCCTTTAGAGTTTAACAAATGGACGGCGTGCAATATTCGCAACATTGAACCATAAAGCCAATAGCATGATTCATTCTGTGCGAATATATTATTCTGAAATAATGAAACACATCTCAAAAGACACTTACAGACATCAAAATTTGTAAAGTCGATTTCTTTCTTGACTATCTGATGTGCATTTTCAACATCAAGCCAGAAGCTTGACGAAACAAAGAAATCGATATCTTTTGCTTTATTTGCCTTCATGGCTTCACAGGTGTGCAACATAATTATGCTGACGGACACAGCTCGAGACATCAAGAGTGTCATTTGTATCAAATACATCAAGAAAACTTGGCTTCACATAATGCTTTATAAACCAAAGACTCAGAATGTCGGAATTATTATAATAAATCAAACTTTTAGCAGTTTCATCAACGATCTTCTGCTTAAAGTGTTCATGAAACAAATTTGCCTCAGGAATAAAATAGTTTGGACACTTTGTCTCTATTAGCCATTTTGAAAGTTTTTCAAATAACCTGCAGCATATTTTAATAACAGACAAGGAATTCCACCATCCTGGTGACATCTCTTCACAAGACCACAACATTAGTGTTTTAAAATGGTATGTACAGAGAACTTCGTCTTCCTTTGGACATTTTTTTATCAGTTTTTGTTTGGCAAAGAATCTGAGCATATGATAGACAATCTGCTGAACTGGAGTCCAACTCTGAAGTAAAATGAGTTCTGCAACTGAAAATGACAGCCTCCACTGGTCTACGTCATTTCTGCATAAAGGATGTTTTGCAGTTACAACGTGACAGCCATTCTGTACTACCTCGTGGATGATGGCAGTCGTCGGCCAGCCGTACTTTCTTTGTCGGAAAGGCCAATGTTTTGCTTCGTTCGGCCACTCTGGGCACCATACTGATGCAACAACATCAAGTGAAGGTCGATCGGTGCCTGAATATTTTGTCGCCGGACCAACCTGGAACCCACCGTGATCATTTGTGTCACTTTCATTTGTTTTGTTTGTTTTTAGGATTGCGTTGACATTTGCCTGAATAAATTTAAAGGTTTTTCGTTCCCAGTTATACATCATCTGTCCAAAATGGCGAAGTCGTACAAAAGCTGGATAATCGAGGTATGGTTCCATCAAGAAACAGTCTATTGCATGAGTATGACGGACATCATATGGCAATACTGGCTTTTCGTCTGTAAAGGCTAAAAAACGTGTTGCCATCTTTAAGCAATCAACGTCGCCGATGCATGAATGTAACGGTTGGATGAAGAACTCAACACTGCTGCCACATATAATTCCATACTCTTCCAAATGTATTGCCCCAAAAATGTTTGTGTTGGTCTTCGGCAGCATTTGACATGTACGGACAATGAATTCCGACACACTGTTGTCCATTGCTGCAACTAGAGGAGAACAAACAAAACATCATCCTCACGATAATCACTATTTGTAGTCGTATTCATCATGATCAAGTTTAATTATTATTATTTCTGTATTCGTTGAATATCGCCATCTAGTGTCATCAGATGGAAATGCGTAATTCTCTTTACACATTAACCGTCTTCGAGGAAATTCAAACATGAACTCAACTCAATCGGCCACCGTATCACACAATGCTCAAACTTACATAATGTCTAATGTGCACGATGACATATGTCAGTGGGTATCTATGAAGCTTTCTCTGCATACGCAAAAAATACTCATATGTGCGTGTTTGCGCGTGCGTGAGTGTGTGTGTGTATGTGTGTTTGTTTGTTTGTGTTTGTGTGAACTGAGGAAATCTTCAAAAATAGTATTATGCAAAAGTCAAGTGACGAATGATCAAAACGAAACGCTCCGACAAGGTCGAGGTTATGCTGTGCGTTAGGGTGCATCGATTATAATGGGAGGAAAGTCTTTTGTCTCATTACTATTTGTAATAGTGCAAAGTAGTTGCCACTTCATGTCAGCAGAATTCTGGTGCAATTTCACCAATTTAGCACACGACCTTGAGGTGCCCCAGTAACCTTGACGTTTTGATATCAGACGCACAATATTTACCCATGTGATGCAAGGAGTTATATCCAGAAAACCAAGCTTCTACAGTATGAATATGTTGAGAAGTAGAATGCAATACTTGTAAAACATATCAAGTATATTATTATATTATTACATTATTTTGTCCATTACAACAATGATGAAACAGTGAGTTGAGTCTCAGCTACAGTAGCAGTCCAGACTTATCCCATTAATGCAAGTTTTCACTATCTGGGCCTATCGCCCCGGATCGGCTTCTGTTTCCACTGCCTTCTACACCGAGTTCGCAACCATAATGGAGCAATTTGCACTATACAATACCCAGATCGTCGTCCTCGGAGACCTCAACTTACATCTGGAATATCTCTCTTCGCCGTATACTCTGGAATTCTCCTCAGTCCTCCAACAGTACGGCCTAATCCAGCACGCCGCTGCCCCCACCCACCAGGCCGGCGGCTGGCTTGACGTCTTCATCACTCTGGAATTCTCGTCAGTCCTCCAACAGTACGGCCTAATCCAGCACGTCGCTGCCCCCACCTACCAGGCCGGCGGCTGGCTTGACGTCTTTATCACTCGTGACGATAGCGTTCCTAGTGATCTGAGCAACAGCGCGAAGATAATTTAGCGGGGTAGGATTGGAGTTACCAATTTCTGCCGCAAGGTGGCGCGCGAGACTATCAACGCGCTATATTAAGCGGGGAGGGCGATTAGCTCTGGTCTATTAATGACGACAAAGCGAATCGTATAAACTCTCATGTCGCAACCTGGAAGTTAATTTTACCTCTGAGTTGTTCAAAATTCATTTGGCGACTTCTCCGGAATATGTTTCTCTACCAAATGGATTTGGTTTCACAAAGTCGCTCTTGTGTGACGCCGTATAACATGATGTGAAACTTTAACGTTACGTTTGAAATGTCCCAAGATCAATGGTTTCTCTTAAAGTAATGTTCTTAGCCGGATGATATTGGTGTCAAATAATGATGTATGGGAGGTAAGAAGTCGATAGGCATTTTTTAAATTTGGCTATTCTTTCTTGGTCACTTCAAATGTCACGATGATTGAAGTGACCATTTATGTCTCCTTAGACAGGTCAAATCGGTTTCCAGACTATGGTTTTGTGTGATCAAATGCTGAATAAACTAGCTCCAACTTGCCCGAATCGGATAAGTATGCTCCAACTTGCCCGTATTGGAATAGTATTAAACTATTAGTAGCTACTAGCTCGCAAACTACCATAACATTTACAACTTTATTCATTGCTGTACTAAATAATTACTTAATCACTCACTTACTAATAGCATCCAACATGTGGGTACCGGCTTCAGAAAAGAATAGAGTTCGCTTCTGTTGCACTTCACTTTTCAGCGTGC